>CM070723.1:33258758-33671903 GCA_036346275.1 Otatea glauca | reverse complement strand
TAGAGAGAGAGAGATTGGTGTTATGGGGTCCTAGAGTTCATATTTCCAAGTTTGGAACTCTAGCAAAAACAAAAAAAAGGAAAAGGAAAAAAAACAGAAAAGGAAAAAAAAGAAAAAAATAAAAGAAAAGAAAAGGAGATATCTCAGGTTGTTTCTCTTCGTTTTACTTGCTGTTACGTGACGACATCTGTGAATAGGCTAGCGTCTCTAATACGGCCTTGCATAGGACAAGCACATACCGTCGTCGAATGTTTATTCAGCTTGTTTTGACTAACGTGGCTCTAGCATTTCCTTGAGTTGTTCCTCGGCCACCAATAGCTCCACAGAAAAACTACAACTTACCAGGCTCTAGCGTTTGGCATCGGTACACTACCTATCCAGGAGATTTTGACTCGCGGTCGCCGACACCTCCTGCTAAGGCTTGGTAAGAACTGGTAAGAGCTTGGTGATACAAGTTGAGAGACAGAGCCCTTTCCTGTGAATTGTTTGTTCTTTTGCTTTCTAACCATGTCAGGAACAGCAAGCAATGATGGTTAGCATTCCCCTCGCACTAGGGAATCATTCAACATTCGGCGCCAAGTCAAGCTCCATCTGAGAGGCCTTGATGGTGATGTGCGGTGGTAAATGGCGGTGGGACAGGTGGAGAAGGCTCAGATGACACCAACACCTCACTTGCGATCGCACAAGGCGGCCCGATCATCCGGTGAGGTATAACCCGATTTGGCGGAGGATGACTTTGTGATCCAGCTCTGAACCACACAAGGATAAGCGCACATGCAATCGCTAAACCACACTCCTCGTCGTTATCAACCGTGCCAAGAACACGGATGACGACCACGAAGGTCTATTCTTGCGAGCAATCGAAGAACTAGCAAGAACAAGGATGAAGCACACACTCAAGTTGAGGTTTGAAACTTGTTTACTGCTACTCTAGCAGTCGGAGAACAAGGATAAAGTTCCACACATGGGTAACTATTCTCAAATCAAAACCTGAGGAGATAGATATGGGGTTTGTACAATATATATAGCCAAGGATGGCTGCTAGGAGATGGTCTCACGTCACTTTAATTACATGGGAACTCAGCCCAAAATTATGGTGGCACAGTACCCTAAAGACTAAGACTGTCGCACTGTTTTGACTACTGTAGCCAGTTCGAACGGAATTTGATGATGAGGCGGATCCGTTGGAAAGAGCACGAATTTATCTTTTAATCAAGTACTCACTCATCCCGAACGGACTCCGTATGCAAAAGTTATGGACAGTTGAAGGTGGACTGCTCCTGGGTGGACGTTTTGGCTTCCTTCTCAGGAATACCTTGTACTCTAGCTTGTAGTGATGAGGAATGACGACCTTGTAGCTCTAAGCCATGATTCCTAAGCACAAGCACATTATTATGCAGTGGTCTATCCTCTAAAATATAATTATGCCACCGAAAGCAGGTTCACCTATTGATTTAGCTGTCGTGGCGTGCCTGTGATAGGACCTTGCATAGGAGGTGGTGGAGGCAAGGTCATGAGTGTATCCGTCTTAGTGATGTCCTCATCACTTGCTGCTATTAACACTTCACTTGTTGAGGTGATAAAGCGGCTTGATGAGTTGAGCGAGCTCCTCACGAGGCGGCGCTGCTCCTCGTCGGCATCACAACAACAATGGTGCTTTGGGCAGCGAGGTGGAGGAAAATGTTGATGAATACTCTGCGACACGGAGGTGGGCGGCGAGGAGGCCATCTGCTGACGGTTGTTGCGCCGCAATCGCTCGGCATGCCTCCCTTGCATGCCACGTGAGTCTGTGTGATGATGACACACTTGGCAGAATTAAATTCTCTATTCCACCTTTTGATGGAAAATATGATCTGATGCATACCTCACATGGGAATTAGGCTGTAGAACAAAGTTTGCATGTCATGAGTATCACGAAAACAAAGAGTTAGGGCTGCCACTAGTGAGTTCACTGATTTTGCCTCTGTTTGGTGGAGTGAGTTTGACGTAGAATCCCAATCTTTGCAAAAGTGGGCTGATTTGAAAAGAATCATGCGAGCTAGATTTGTTCCTCTTATTACCAACGTGATTTGATAAATAAGCTGCATTGCTTAGGCAAGATAGTAAGAGTGTAGAGGAATACTATCGGGAATTACAAATGGGCATGTTGCACTGTGGTATAGAGAAGTGCGAGGAGGCTGCTATGGCTAGATTTATGGGTGGGCTGAACAGTGAGATTTATGACATTCTTAATTACAAGGAATATAATTCGATCACTCGCTTGTTTCATCTAAGCTTGCCATGTTGAAAGAAGTGCAAGGGCAGCGCAAATGGTTTAGCACGAGAACTAATATTTCGCAGTCGTGCTAACACTTGGTCAACACGAGCCCCACCTGACCACAAGGCAATCGGCTGCACCGTCCTCCAACAACAACAAGAATCGACCTTCCTCTTCGTGCGATTTCCAAGCCTTCGAGGTAACAAAACTTCTACACGAGCCCGCCAAGAGCTCTGCTTGATTCTTCAAGCTGGGAGAATGAGGGATGTGCAATGCCATCAATGCAAGGGTATGGTCACATGAGGAGTCAATGTCCGAGAACAGCGTGTCTTGATTATGCGAGACAATGGTGAGTTTTCTTACGCTAGTGATTTGGATGAAGAAACATATGCTATGCTCGCGGTGACAATGCGAGGCGAAGATGATCATGACCGGGAAGAGCACATTGATGCCAACCATGCTAACCATTATGAGAGCCTCATTGTACGCAGTGCGTTGAGTGTCAGTTGGAAAGTCCGACCAAAATCAGCGGCACAACTGTTCCAAACCAAATGTGTCGTCAAGGCGATCATGTCGTGTGATCATTGATGGAGGAAGTTGCAACAACCTTGCAAGCTTGGACATGGTGGCGAATCTTTTGTTGGAGACAAGACCGCTTTTGACCCTACTATGTTCAATGGTTCAACGATATTGGTAAGGTTAAGGTTACACGCTTGGTGAGAATACAATTTGCTATTGGTTCCTATCATGATTTTGCTGAATGTGATGTCGTGCCCATGCAAGCATGTTCTATATTGTTAGGTAGACCTTGGGAATATGATAATAGTTACGTGCATGATGGTAGAACCAACGGTATTCCTTTGTGCGTAAGGAAAGAAGATTGTATTACATCCTATGACTCTGATTCCATTCTTAAGGAGGACATTGCTAGAGCTAGTAAGCAAAAGATTGATGAAAGTGCAAAAAGAAAAATTCTAGTTACATTTGTGATAATAAAAATGAGATTAAGTTGAAAGGTGCATGTTTTCTACGCTACCAAATCTAATGTGAAGGCGGTTGTTGATGAATTTGTTTGCTATGCCTTAGTTTGCAAGGATGCTTTGTTCTCATTTGAGGAGATACTGTGCTGCTTTGCCTCCTGCTGTGACTAACCTTTGCGAGGAATATGTTGATGTTTTTCCCAGGGCGTTCCTCCGGGCTTGCCACCAATTCGAGGATTGAGCGTCAGTTGACCTCATTCTGGAGCATCTTTGCCCAATCGAGCGCCATATAGGACTAATCGGAAGAAACTAAGGAGATACAACGCCAAGTGCAAGAACGCTTGACAAAGTGCGTGCGTGAATCTCTTAGTCCTTGTCTTTATTCGGTCATTTTAGTTCCTAAGAAGGATGGATCATGGCGCATGTGTGTGGATTCTAGAGCAATCAATAACATTACCATTAGATATAGTCATCCTATTCCTAGGTTAGATGATATGCTTGATGAATTAAGTGGCTCTACTGTGTTCTCTAAGGTTGATTTGCGTAGTGGTTACCACCAAATCCGCATGAAATTAGGTGATGAATGGAAAACAGCTTTCAAAACTAAGTTCGGTCTATATGAGTGGCTAGTGATGCCTTTTGGTTTGACTAACGCACCTAGCACTTTCATGAGACTAATGAATGAAGTTTTGCGTGCTTTCATTGGTAGATTTGTGGTGGTATATTTTGATGATATCTTGATCTATAGCAAATCATTAGATGAACATCTTGCTCATTTGCGTGCTGTTTTTGATGCCTTACGAGATGCACGTTTATTTGGTAACCTTGAGAAGTGCACATTTTGCACCGATCGAGTTGCTTTTCTTGGCTATGTTGTTACTCCACAGGGAATTGAAGTTGATCAAGCTAAGGTGAGGCAATTCAGAGTTGGCCGACTCCTAAAACGGTCACACAGTTGCGTAGTTTCCTTGGACTTGCAGGATTCTACCGTAACCGTGAAAGATTTGATCGATTGATTCTTTTTGAATGAGTTGTCCAAGAAAGGCGTGGCTTTCAATGGGGCAAATCACATGAAGATGCCTTTGACTTGTTGAAGAGAAGTGACCCATGCACCTTTGCTCCAACTCCCGGACTTTGGTAAGACTTTTGAACTTGAGTGTGATGCTAGTGGCGTTGGGATTGGAGGCGTGCTGATCCAAGAAGGTAAGCCAGTCGCTTATTTCAGTGAGAAATTATCTGGGCCTCGTTTGAACTACTCAACTTATGATAAGGAATTGTATGCACTGGTTCGAACATTAGAGACTAGGCAACATTATTTGTGGCCCAAAGAGTTTGTTATACACTCTGATCATGAATCCTTGAAGCACATTCGTAGCCAAAATAAGTTGAACCGTAGGCATGCAACATGGGTAGAATTCATTAAGTCTTTCCCTTATGTTATCAAACACAAGAAGGGGAAGGATAATGTTATTCTTGATGCTTTACCTCGAAGATATACCATGCTTTCACAACTAGACTCTAAAATCTTTGGCTTGGAAGCGATTAAAGAGCAATATCGCTTGATGCTGATTTTAAAGATGTTTTGCTAAATTGTAAGGAAGGAAGAGTTTGGAATAAGTTCCTTGTTAATGATGGTTTTGTGTTTTGTTCTAACAAGCTATGCATTCAGTGGATCTGTTCGTTTGTTGTTGCTTGAGGAAGCACATGGAGGAGGACTAATGGGCCACTTTGGTGTGAAGAAGACAAAGATGTGTTGGCCAACCATTTTATTGGCCAAAGATGAGGCTCGATGTGGAACGCTATGTCTCTCGCTGTTCTACTTGCTATAAAGCTAAGTCACGACTGAACCCACATGATTTATATATGCCTCTTCCTGTTCCTAGTGTTCCATGGGAGGATATTTTAATGGACTTTGTTTTAGGCCTACCTAGAACAAAGAGGGGAAGGGATAGCATATTTGTTGTCGTGGATCGGTTTTCTAAGATGGCACATTTTATACCTTGTCATAAGAGCGATGATGCTATAAACATTGCTGACTTGTTTTTCAGGGAGATAGATCGCCTTTATGGAGTGCCTTCCACAATTGTGTCAGATCGGGATGCAAAATTTTTGAGTCATTTTTGGCGGACGCTTTGGAAGAAACTAGGTACCAAGCTTTTGTTTTCTACTACATGTCACCCTCAAGCGATGGCGGTGAAGTCGTCAGCGAGCGTTGTCTACAATGTTGAGAGCCATTTTGAAGAACAATTTGAAGATGTGGGAAGAGTGCCTACCTCATGTGGAGTTTGCCTACAACCGCTCATTGCATTCTACTACCAAGATGACTCCTTTTCAGGTGGTATATGGTTTCAATCCTCGTGCACCCATTGATATTTTGCCATTACCATGTTCTGAAAAAGTAAACTTAGATCTTGCTAAGCGTCTGATTTTGTGTTGAAATTACATGAGACTACTAAAGATAACATTGAGCGCATGAATGCTAGATATAGAGCTCTTTGGTAGTCGGGTAGGAAGGAATTAACTTTTGAACACGGAGATCTTGTTTGGTTGCACTTGAGAAAGGATAGGTTTCCTGATTTACGAAAGTCTAAATTGATGCCTAGAGCTGATGGTCCTTTTAAAGTGATTGCTAAGATAAATAACAATGCATACAAGCTTGATTTGCCTGCAGACTACAGTGTAAGCAATTCTTTCAAAGTTGCTGATTTGAAGCCGTACATGGGTGATGAAGATGAGCTTGAGTCGAGGATGACTCCATTTCAAGAGAGGGAGGATGATGAGGACATCTCACAACGGATACAACCAGCTCTAACTCCACTCACGGGATGAACCACCACTTCAAGGATCAATCACTCGAGCCGTGCCGTCAACTAAATTATCGGTGAAGGCGTTCCTAAGTATTCCAATTAATGATACAATGAATGGGATGCTATTTAATTTTTGTGATGATGTGATTATTCTTAGGAACCATGGAAGACCCACAGCGTACAAAGGAGTTTGCGTCCGAGGGAAGAGCAAATTGGAATCAAATTCGGTCTTCGAGAGATGGCAAATTCAAACAGCCATAACTTTTGATCGAGAAGGCTTCGGAGGTCTACGAGTACAAGAGCAAAGCTCTAGTCGTCCTCTTTCCAAGCGATCGAGATCACCTCCAAATTCCTTCCGAGTCAGCGGGAATCATAAAACAATCCAGAACACTTTTCGATCCCGAGTCTAATTGGGCTCTAGTCTTTATTTCGAGTTGTATGTCGGTAGGTCCATGTTAAGGCCTAGTCTTTGTCGCCCTTGGTCTATAATTAGCCAGCCGCCACCATAGTTAGGGTTTTGGGTTTTGTTTGATTCAGTTAGGCATTGCTACTGCTTGTACTCGCGCGTGCCGACTAGTCCGCCCGTCTACTTGTTCATTGGAACCCCAACCCGAGTGTTTTGTTTGAGAACCGATCTGAATTTATATTCGCAATTGTGTTGCTTGTAATCCCTTGCTCTTGCTGGTTCTTCGATTGCTCGCAGGAACAAAGACCTTCGTGGTCAGGTTGGTCGCGCTTCCCGCGGGATCAATAACCTTCAGGAGGGTGGTGTACGATCGCTAAAGCGCAACGTCGGGTTCGTTGTAGTCGGGCGCCAACCGCCCTCCACCGGATCGGCGCTACCTCTTCTCATCGAAAGATCGGGATGCCTAGTTCTATCGGCCAGCGCGGGGTGAGCCCTTTCCGGCTCGTCTTCGTTCTTTGAGGCCGCCCTACCATCCGAGATCATGCTCGGCTCCACGAGGTTAGCTCGGTCGACCAAGTCGGCCTCGAGCAAAAGCGGTCTCTTGACATCATACAGCAGAGGAAGTAGGTGCAGCGCCTTTGCTGCGATCGGCGCGCTACTGCAAGATCTCCGCAGGCATGCCAACCGATCGATACGACCTAGGGGCTTCCGCATCGGGGACCTGGTCTTAAGACGAATCCAGGACCGGTCCAACACCAACAAACTGTCCCCACTGTGGGAAGGCCCCTACTGAGTCGTCTTAGCATGTCGCGAGAGCTTACCGTCTAGCGACCCCCGATGGCAAGGAGCTCACGAACTCGTGGAATGTAGACCAGCTCCGGAGGTTTTATGAGTTATGCTCCCCTCCTTCAGTTTTGCGATAAGATGCTTTTCCTTATCGTCATGCTTGTCTCTTGTATCTCGAACACGCGACCGGGCCGTGGCCACAGCACTTACCTCGGGGTCGAACACGTAGTAAGCCGGCTATCCCCCCGTCGCAGGATCCGTCCCGGCGGTCACGCCCATGGGCTTGTCGGCCTCGAGATACTCGATTCTTGGCCCTCTGGCCCCTCACTCAAGCTAGCATGGTGGTCCCATGGTTCGCCTCCGGGGGTCGAATGGGTAGTAAGCGATTCTCTTCACGATAAGCCAACCATCCCCGTCGCGAGGCACGAGCTCGGGACCGTCGGCTGGTAAGGGCTTGAGCTAAGGGGCTCGGCCTAGTTTCTTCCTCACGATAAAATGTCTTGCTTTATCGTCTCTTGTTTCCTCTTATGTTATTCCGCGTCTCGGGCAAAGCGTGTCTAAGTTGCGTGATGCAAAGGATCGACATCGAAGTCGAAACATGATGGCCGATTCTCATCGCGATAAGCCGACTTACCCCTTGTGGCGGGTCCATCCGACAATCACAACGAACACTCTCCCGACCTTTTACCGCCGGAGCCTTGACCGCGCCCCTCACTCGAGCTAAGATCTCGGTCTCGTAACTCGCCTCCTGGGGACAAAATACGCAGTGAGCCGATTCTCATCGCGGTGAGCCGACCATTCCCCCTGTCGTAGGGCACAAGCCCGTGATCGCCCTCGCCTCGGGGATGCCCGGGTCTTCGACTTTTATGTCACCGCACTCCGGCCCAATCTAGGTACGGGTCCATGATAAAATTCTCCTTTATCTCCTGTACTAACCTTTCGACCTCTCGAGGGCGTGACATCGGTCACGGTCCCAAGTTCAGTTCTCCGTCGAAGATCGTGCGTTTCAAGACCTCGGCCGAGGCTCCATCATTTTCTTTCGGGCAAAAGTCTTCTTTTCCTATGATAAAATGTCTCGGCGGCGCGACCTCGCGGCGTGACCATAAGAACAACCATAAGATCATGCGGTGAGCTCCTCGACCTTGAGGCGTATTCTCGTGTTTTCTTTTGCGGCGCCCAAGGTCGCGTTCTCTAGGTTCGCCTCGGGGATGCCACGCCGCGATGAAGTCGATCGTTATCGGGATAAGGCGGCCATTCCCCATGATGCCAACGAAAACATTCTCGGCGCCACAGGCGGATGCATTCTGGGCTCGGAGTCGCGGTTCCTAAATTCACCACGGGGATGTTTCGATCGCAATAAGCCACCTTGCCACAATAAGCCGACTATACCCCGTGGCCAAGTAGGCGGGTTTGAATTTTGAAACCGACCTCGAGGGCCCGAGCTTGAGCATTCCCAAGCTCGGTGGGTGGACTGAGGCCGAACACAGTCAGAACTGGCGATTCGGGCAGCGAGGTCCAAGTCGTACTGAGCTGAGCACTTCGGGCTCGGCCGACCTTCGTCAAGCACGGCCTCGAGTGTTCCGAGATTGGCGGCTTGACTGAAAAATCTGAGTAAGAGTCGCCTCCCTTTCAATTGATGCTTGCACCTCGAGCAATGTGATCTCGCGGCGTGGCCATAGGACCGCCTCGGGAGGTCCATGCTCTTCTTGTAAGCCGATTCTCATCGCTTCAGGGCTCCTTCCTGTCGTAGGTTCAAACCAAAGTTCACACGAAGAGGCTCCCTGACCTCGAAGCGCTTGTGCGTTAGCTTTTCTTGCATATATTTCGCATGTTTTTCTTTGCAGCGCTCAAGGTCACGTTCTTTAGGTTCGCCTCGGGGATGCCCCGGCCGCAGTAAGTCGATCGTTATCGAGATAAGCTGGCCATTCCCCGTCTTGCAAACGAAGCGTTCTCGAGCGCCCCAAGCTGATGCATTCCGGGCTCGGTCGCGGTTTCTAAATTCACCACGGGGATGTTTCGATCGCGATAAGCCACCTGCGCAATAAGCCGACTATACCGGTGGCCAAGTAGGCTAGGTTTGAATTTACGAAACCGCCCTCTAGGGGGCCCAGAGCTCGGCCGTTCGAGCTCGGCGGGTGGACCGAGGCCTAAATCTGGTGAACCCGGCGATCCTAGGCCAGGCCGGTCGGGCGTGCCCGAACCTTAGTGCTTCGAGCTAGGCCAACCTCGATTAACGACCTCAAGTATCTCCGAGCTCGGTCAACCTAATCCGAATGGTTCACGTCGAAGGCGATGGCTCGCCCGACAGACCCCTCGGCTATGTCTGCTCCATGTGTCCCAGTCCGACTCTTCTACGAAGTGGGCTAAGCAAGACTACGAAGGCGATGAGGAGCAAAAAACGAGCTAAGTCATCTAAGAACGTAATTTCATAGCTCATGGCAAAATGATATAATTGTCTTTACAAGGGGTGCAAATCTTTTGCCCCCCTCATATCTACTAACCTATCCTATCTAGTTTACAGACATATCCCGAGCAAGTTTTTCCTGCTCGAGGTCAGAGACTCTCCTTCGTAGCGCCAGCACCTCAGTCTCGGTGTTGTCGACCCGGTTGCGGTCGCTTTGGAGTTGGGCCAAGGCGCTCTTCCCCGCCTGGGCCACCCGGGCCAACTTCTCCTCAAGCCCAATGGCCTTCGCCTCGGATCACGGCGGCCTCGCGTCCGCCTCGGCTTTAGTGGCCCTCACCTCGGCCTCGGTGGTCCTCTTCTCGAGCTCGGCCACCCTCTCCTCGAGCGCGACCGCCTTCACCTCGGCCTCGGTCGTCCTGGCCTTGAGCTCGTCCACCTCGGCCTTGAGCTCGGCAGAGGCCTTCCCCGGGGCGGTAGAGAGCTTCTCGAGCTGCGCCTGAAGACCCGCCGCCTCCTCGTGCGCGGCCTCTGCCTCTGCGCACGCAGTGGGTAGGTCCGCCAGTCGCACTTGGAGCCCCTCCACCTCCTTCCACACGACCGCGAAGTCCTCAAGCACGGACGACGCGATCCCGTAGCTCTTCTCGCAGGCCATGAATGAGGTCTCGATGTGCTCTCGGAGCGCCTGCGCCTCTTGCCGCGCGACCTCCGCCTTCTTGCGAGCATCAGAGAGCTCGAGCTCGAGGCGCTGGCACATCTCCGATGCGCTGACACGATTCTCGTCGAGGACTCTCTGCACCTTCTGTCGAACGCGTTCGAGGGTCTCCTCCACCTTCTTTTGCTCCTCCTCAACGACGTGCAAAAGCGCTTTAGTGTGGGTGTCCCTCACGAGTTTATTCTTTGCTTGACCTCTTGGGCCCCGCGCTCCCGCTCAGCCTCGACAGCCTACCCGAGCTCGAGAGCTTGGGCCTCCTTCAGGCGCTCAACTTCCTCTCGCCCGCGCGCCGCGTCGGCCTCGAGTTCGGCGGCGTCCCTCTGGTTGGCTTCAATCGCATACCAGAGGGCCCGAAAGCTAAGCACATGCCCGCGCACGATCCCGAACCCTCGGGAGATTAGCCTCATGCCCTGTAGGGACAAAAAAAGGGGGGTCACCACAGCTCCAAGAGAAAGGAAAAAGGATACGAAGAAGAGCAGAGATCAAGACAAGCACGCCTACCGCCACCAACCGGTCCTCTAGCACCTACAAGTCGATGGCGCCAATCACGTCCTCGGCGGATCCTGGTGGTCCGTCCTCGGTGGTCCCGTCGCGTACCAGCCGCGGCGCTCTCGGCGTCCTGCCCGATCCTTGGGCGGGAGGAGCTTGCTCCGTCATAACCTCGCCTAGAGCCCCTTCGGGCGCGATGGCGGCCAGGGTCATCCGGCTCGCAATGGCGGCATGCCCGGGCTCGAACTCACCCGCTGTAGCAGAACCCCCAAGGTTGGCGTCCAGCTCAGGGGCTCCCCAGTCGCCCTCGGCCGCATCACCCTCGACCGCGTCGTCTTCCTCGCGAACCGTGGCGAGTGAAGCTCGCTGCGACCACGACACAAAGCGAAAGTTGTCGTCATCCTCGTCCCGTCCTCCTCCTCCTCGGCACAGGCCACAAGAAAGGTCGGTGCCCTCGGGCGCTTGAGCACCGCGGCGGGGCGGGTGTGACGAAAGTAAAGACCGTGTCTGGCGCGGGAGGGGAAGGCTCCTTCCCCGGTGCTTAGCACCCGAGGCGTGCTCATTGCACATCAAGGCCCGGCGGCAATTGCCGCCTGTTCTTTGGCGAGAAAAGTGAAAAATCGATAAAGGGTTGAGGAGAAACATCGGGGAGGCGAGCCGGGCTCAGTGTTCGAGCCCAAAACATTGACTTACCACGGCAGTCGACCCACTAGATGTGGGGCTTCTTGGCGACTGCTCGAGGCTCTAGGGCGGCCTTGCTCCCCTTCTTACCCTTGCTTAGCCTAGGGGTGGCGGCATCCACTTGGCCGTCTCCCGAGCTCCTTGGTCTCTGTCGTGCCCATTACAATCGCGCGCGAACACAGGCTCTCGGGGCCAAAAACAAGGTGAGATCGTTACCTCATTGCTCGGCCTCAAGATGTTCTTGGGGACATCGCCGTCGAGGTTATGGCGTGGCGGCCTTCGAAGATCTCTTGCATCCTCGCGGCAACCGGGGCGCCGGTCTTTGCGAGGAATCAAAAGACCGGCGAGAACAAATAAACTCGACCGGACCCAAAGAAGCTTGGGGTTGAGCAAGGTTTACCGTCATGACCTTCTGGGTGGCATCACGCTCCCCGCTAATCTCGAAGAAGGTGTGAAACCTCTTACGTAGAGGGAACACCCGGCTCTGCGGTAGTTATGCGATTGCTGCCCCTTCGATCCGCCGTTGCTCGGATGTGGGCCGAAGGTGGCGACCGCTGATCGGCGCCGAATCTTGAACTCGGGGTCTCCCACTTTCCATCGACCGCAGCGCTGTGGTATGCGATGCCGCTCCCCTCGCCCTTCTTCAAATAAAACCATTTCTCAGACCACGGCCCGGCGAGTCCCTGTCGGGATGCGGAGAAAGGCACAAGAAGTCCGCTGCGGCGGAATAGAGACACCCGCAGCGGGGTCCTTCGTGGTGCGGGACATGGAGTAAAGCGGAAAAACAAAGAGGGGTGGGAAGGTGATGAGGACATCACTACTACGGATATGACCACATTTGGTTGTGCTAACTCCAACACATCATCCACGGGCCATGAAGAGAGAGAGATCAAATCCATCACGTTACGGAATCCAATTCGGCCTCCCGAGACAACATCGACTTCAAATATGAATAACTTTTGCATACAGACTCCGATTTGGGTGAACTTGGACTTGATTGAAAGCTTACAATGAGATCTTTCGAATGGATCTAATCTCAGACCTAGATTCACCGTAGATCAACCGGAATCATTAAAACACTGTACTATAATCTTTGTTTGGGATGTTTGGGCCTTGTAAACGTGTGGGGCCCAAGCCCAGTTGTGTGTGCCCCCCTTGGCTGCACACAACCCTAGGATGTCTCTCTCACGTCCATCCCTCTTATAAACTCAGTAGCCGTCGCTTTAGACACTTGGGTTTTGTTTGATTAGTTTAGCCAAGTGCAAACTTTGTTTCTTCGAGTTGTGCTGGACAGCCACCTTGTCAAGACATTCAATAGAACCCCACCTTGATTTTGCTTTCAATTCTTATTTGCAATTTCAGATTGCTTTTACTATTGTTCTTGCTTGTTCTTCGGTTGCTTGCAGGAATTGAACCTCGTGTTCAGGTTGATTGTGCCCACGGCAAGATCAATAACACTCCGGAGTTGGTTTAGCGATTGCTAAGGCGCATCGTCGTCGTACGTTGTAGTCGGATCGTCAGAGTCGATTCCACCAAATCGATAGTTATCGCTCTCATCGAAAGATCGGGACACAACCTCACATCAGAAGGATGCCCAGAAACCCCTCTCAAAGATGCGCGAAAATAGAGAGGTGGAGGAGAGAGTTGGGTACCAGATTCACGAGCTCGATCTCGCACTGTGCAAGGATCGCAGCCAAGAAGTCGCTCTTCGGGGTCCGCAGCCCGAAGAGCGTATACTGCTTCGTGCTCACGATCTCGTCATCTTGGGGCCATGGCACATTCTCCCCGGCTGGAAATCGCCAGGTGAACGGGTCATGCAGCCCCAGGGTCTCCAAATCCTTCATCAGTCTGCGGTGAGGTGCCTTCCCGAACCGCCATGGAGCGGAGGGAGGATGGGATCGGCGAAAAGCATATCGTCGGCACAAGGAGCAGGGAGGAAAGGGAAGGGATGGAGAATGCGAGCTCTGAGGAAGAAAGGTTTTGAAAGATAGCGTCTCCCGATTTTAAAGGAGCCTCGATGGCCAACATTATTGTCGCCTTTAAAGATGTGCCGCAGACGGTGAGCGACAACAAACATCACGCCCCTTCAAAACCCTCGTGCGGACACAACTTTTCGACATCCACCAACCGTCCCCTGACTTCTCCGCTCGCGAGGCCCGAGCTCTTCTGAGCCCTCTTCGTCCCCTCGTGGCGGAGAAGCCCGAGCTTCCCAGACGTCATGAAGTCAATTTGGAGACAAGGCATTAAAGCTCGAGTGTTTCTGAGCGCAACCATATTGAAAGCACCCGCAAGGGGCCTCCCTCAGGCCCGAAAAGGAGCTCGAGAGTTCACGAGCTCAATTAAGGGGATGATCCCTCCTTGAAGACTTCAGACTCAAGAATGCCTAGAGTCTCAGACTGTTTCTTGAGCCTCGGGGGCTGGTTATCGGGGATCGGTAGTCCTGACACATGTCCAGGCCCCCACTGGGGGCTTTAGGCCATCCCCTTGAGCTTGAAGGACTGTTCCCGAGCTCGGACGGGGTCTCCCCGAGTTCGGAGGATGGTTCCCGAGCTCGAGCGGGAGTTTTCCCGAGCTCGTGTTGACTCCTGCGACCTCTTTGACCTAGACGCCCTCGGCCCGGCCTCCAGCGTGATGATCTCCTTTTTGTGTGACCTCTCTCCCCTGCGTGGGAACTAGGGTCACCGACTCCTGTCAGATCCCCTACGTGGGAACTAGGGTCACCGACCCCTATCAGTTCTCCTGCGTGGGAACTAGGATCAACCACTCCCAGCAACTCCTGTCAGTTCCCCTGCGTGCGAACTAGGGTCAACTGCCCCCGTTAACTCACAGACAACCACCCGACGTCAGCCTCGAGATCAGCGCCAAGGGTCTATAAAAGCGCCAAACTACCATGGTCATTAAAGGGGGAACAACACAGCAGGAACCCAAGGGGATGCGCAGACACATCTGCACACACACTTGTACACCACACCATCCATCGGGCTCCCCTCGGTCGTCACTTCCGAACGACCCCTAGATCGAGCTCCCCCTTTGTTCTCCCCCGAGGAGCTTTTAGTCACCTTTCGCCTACAGGCAAGACTGGAGTAGAGCTATTACCCGACCTAGGGGGCTCGAACCAGTATAAGCGTTGTCTCCCGTCCAATTGTTCTTCTTCCTCGAACTACGCACCTATCGTCTCTCCCTCCTTCCCGGACGAGCATGACTTGGGGCCTCACCCCTTTACACGATCCTTCCCACCTTCTTTGCGGTCGGCGGTCCCGATCGTCGACAGTTCGTATACGCTTGGATTTATTTTTGTTCTGCATGTGTGTGGACGGCTGGTGATTGACCATTACTTTGCATGGAAACC
Organism: Otatea glauca; assembly: GCA_036346275.1. Taxonomy (NCBI): domain Eukaryota; kingdom Viridiplantae; phylum Streptophyta; class Magnoliopsida; order Poales; family Poaceae; genus Otatea; species Otatea glauca. The sequence goes on along the minus strand of CM070723.1, from coordinate 33,657,032 downwards.
AATATCAGATTTTCAATTTAGCTATCAATATCGATTCAGTTCTTGGAAGCAAATAGGGCGGTTAGTACATTAGTCGAGGTAGTTCTGTGTGGCCGTCATTTAATCGCCATAAGCTTCTATACTATTATCACTTCTTGCATTATGTGTAATTACGTTTGTAGCTAGCCCAACTGAGTTAAGTGCGAGCTTCAGTAAGTCTAATACATATCCCTTAGTTTGATTGTGAACATGGTCTCCTCCTCCTCCTAGTTAGTTTGTCAATTGTCATAGTCGTGGTGGCAGAGTTGTTGATCTTGTCATGACCATTTGTATGGGGTGATGGAGATATTCCATCAGTCCTACTGCCGTTAGGAGCATTTATTCACAAAATTAATTACAATGTCATACTATTTTACCTTGTGTTGTTATGTGAATTTCAGCTTTGAGTTTATTGTTACAACTTGTGTGAACAGCCCTAATTACTTCTATTGCAGTCAATTGAGAGTACATTAAATCTACCATGGATTCGGAGTCTCACTGCTCTAATAGTCTAATATACATCCTTTTTATATGTATAAGGCTTACGGTCTCTTCAACCATCTTACAAAATGTGCGAGAATGCCTCAGCGCCCATTGCCAAAAGCTGTTAAAAGTACGATAGTCTATGCTACCTTCAATGCCATGCAATTTGGGGGAAAGCACTGGTTTCCACTTGGGCATCTGGATTCTGGATAGATATGCAGCATGTTGATCCAGATAAGTTTAAAACACATGCTAATGTCTTGTCAGTTGTTACAGTCACAACATGTTGCTAGCTACGTACTTCTGTAGATATATAGTTCGCTACCTATCGATCGATCATTGGAGAACCGAGAGCTGATTGGGTTGCTAGTTTACTACAGTCTGATTATATAAAATCAAGTTTTCATGAATCATGACTTCACTTTTTAATATATATACACTTATATACATCCTTTTTATATGTATAAGGCTTCTGGTCTCTATACAGATCAAGTTCATGCACATTTGCTGCTGTAATAGAAATATTTCAGTAGTAACAAATCAGTTTTATGGTTCATTCTGAACTATATGCATATATATAGATGTATGCATACTACTGCTAGTTATTTGTTATATGCATATACATACATATACATTCTTTACTCTAGGAGCTCATTCTATGAACGAAACAATTCAAGTCAAATTTATTAGTTACACATTCTGTCGTATTCTTAAGTTCTATTGTTATACCAATATAAACATAAATTCTACTCATTCTAGACTTCTTTTGCATTTCGAAAACGTGAACTAACGGATAATAGTTGTAGGTCATATTTGTCACAGATATGATCAATCTTCACAATGTCCTTCCCTCAAATTAAGATACATGAATCACAGTTTTGTTAATGTCTTATTTTTAGCATATTACTTTTGTTTTTTTATCTCAGCATATGTTAGAGTTTAGGTTGCGTAACCTACGTCTCCCGTTCGAGAGTGCTTATTTATAAATATGTCGAAATGGCATATTTATAAGCAAGCAGTCCCGAATTGTCCACGTATTTTGGACAGTTCGAGGATATGTGGTTCTGGCAAGTTCCTGAGCTATTGTACAACTCATAGAGTAGATTTCGGTAGTGTCTCCCTGGTGTTCTCCGGATACACACCCCTCTTGACATGTTGTCGAGACGTGTATCTGGAGAACAGCAGGGAGATGCTGCCGAAATTTTCTCTGGTGTTGTAAAATGGCTCAGGAACTTGCCCGAACCACATATCCTCGAATGGTATTAGGACCAAACCTATTTAGAGATTAGGAGTTATCGTCGGTACGTATTTAGTTGGTCTACATACAGACTTTCCTTAAAGATCATTCGTTCATCTGTTACTCTACTGCAATATGCTAGAACAATGACATGCTATAAATTATCCATTGACCTGTTGCTTTAGATGATTTATTTTCATGTTCACATAATAGCTACGAATTGCTTTCTCTCATGTCAAATATATGTCCATGTTAGATAAGAAAACTCAAAATGTCGCAATTAGAGAGCATCGGCTCATCGCTAGAAAGAGTAGAAGGTGCTCCTAAGGGGCCAAGCCAACTTCCAAGTGTCGAGCCGAGTCAGGTTCCAAATGTTGAGGGGCCGAGTAAGGTGAGGAAGGCCCGAGGACCGAGCAAAGGGGCCACTGGGAGAACGCATGCAGTTCTCCACTTCAATGTGACGGGCGTTTGCATGGGTCCTCCCAAGTATAAGGGGCGATACCGCTCATTCCACGGGCAATTAGTGATGGAGAGAGTTCCCATAGCAGTTAAGGATTGGAGAAAAGGTGTCAGCACCGAGCAGAAGAACCGGCTGTGGGATGAGGTTAAGGGAAAATGCATTATAGAAGAGGAGGATGAAAACAATGCTAGGCGGAACGCCTTGAAGAGGATGGGTGTGGCTCTGAGGCACTTTAGGGTCTACATGCACAGTGAGTACGTGCTGAAAGGCCTTACACCATTCGAGAGGTATCCGTTCGTGACTCCCGATGTTTGGGAGGAGTTCACGAGGATCAAGAGTACGCCTGAGGTGGAGGAGCTGAGACAGAAGAACGTTGCTACCCAGAGGCTAAACACGCACGCGCACCACCTCGGTTTAGGTGGCTACGAAGGGAAGAAAGCATAATGGGCGCGACTAGCCGAGGAGTCGCCAACTCGAGACAATGATGCCTTACTCGCACATATGTGAGGCGCGGCACGTGGTAGGGTATTAGCGAGGACAAAAAAACCATGGATGGGCAGGTGGTAGTACGGACCCACTATCACGCAAGTCGTCTCCACCATCGTAAGATATCAAACTTACTACATTGCGATCGACCATTCTGTTGTATTTGGATCTAATTCGTATTCACTTCTTGCGGGAGGAGGTAAGCGGAGGAAAGAGCGGGGACCTATGAAGAAGTCCTACTTCCAAGATGATGCTGCGAGTACCAGATCAAGAACATAGGAGGCACGTGCAGAGCGCCTGAAGGACACGCTTAGGGAGCAGCTGAGGGAGGAGATTAAGAAGAAGATGAGGGTGGAGATGATGGCACGTGAGGAGCGCCTAAGGGCCGAGATGATGGCGATGATCTCCCAGAGTCAGAGCCAGATGCCCCCGCCTACTGTAGAGAAACCTGTGCCCCGACCAAGTAGCTGCGGTTCTAAAAATGATAAGTTCGGTCCCCAGGTGAAGGTAATAATTAATTTTGCCTAACTTAAAGGTGCGAGGGTAACTCTTCATATGTTTTCTCTCAAGTTGCGCACTTTTTGCAGGCGCCTACCAAGTGCCAGCTCACCTTGACGGAAGACGGATTTCCTGTTGAGGCTGCACGCGGGGTTGCATTTCCATGCAAGGAGACTGACACGGTGCTTGGTCAACCTTTGGGGAAGGACTACATGAGGGTCCAGGTGAACTACGTCCACGATGCCTTCTTATCACATGTGCTCGAGTTCCCCCCCAACAAAGGCATCACCACTCTCGGGCAAGCGCGGATGTCGTTCATCAAGTGGCCCACGACAGGAGGCATCGTACTGATCAAGGCAATAATCCCCCACATCTTCTGTACCAATTCCAGTAGTATTGCAACAAGTTACTTAATTATGCGCGTGCTTTGTAGGTTCCTACCTTTCCTGCGCCTCCTCCCACGACCGTGACGAGTCCTGCACAAAGTATAGAGCTGGTGCATAAAAGGACTAGCACAACAACCATAGAACCACTGGAGGCCTCTGCTAAAAAGGCTAAGCTCACAAAGGCCACAGCGCCCCCTCAGGTACATGAAAAGCCCACTTCCTCGGCCTCGGAGACTCCTTCGGCCAAGAAAGGAGAGCCAACATAGGCCACAGAGAAGCCTTATGAATTTAAGGCCTACGTATATGGAAAGCCCCTTCTGCCTTCCAGCAAATTGAATGATCTAGGCATATGGACTCGACAGCTCCATGGATGGTACGTTGACAAAGTGAAAGAGAGCGAGCGTGTCAACTTTAATGTTAGATCTGAGAAAGGGACATTTCCACCGCGAGGAGGATGGGACATTCGATTAGTTTTGAGGATCTGTTCGTCTGTACCAACCGATAGCCATCGATATTTCTCTTGCGATCCTCGGACCTTTGTGAGTATCGCACCACATTGCACGACCTTATGACTTCCATAGGATTTTGCATTACACTTTTTAACATTCAATGCGAGGTGTAGGGCGATGAGGCAGCGAGTCGTGACGAATTGACAACTAGTTGGGTTCGTCGACCCTGAACTTGTGTCCGCGACGATGGCTAGGCTTCAACCGCAATGGGTTGCCTCCTACATCAAGAGGGCATTGCAAGCTGAGTCGAAGAAGGACTTCATTCTACTCCCGTACCACGAGGAGTAAGTGCTACTTCACCGTTCAATTACTTTTACGCACTGAAACCGTATGTGAACTTATTTTCTTCGCTGCATACCATTTAATAAGCAACCATTGGGTTCTACTCGTGCTCCTTCCAAGTGACAACAAAGTGTACACTTTTAATTCGATTGATAAGAGACCGATGGCCTACGCGATCAAGCCTCCTTTGGAGCAGTAAGTGCACCACTCTTATCTAACATTTTCTGTATTTAACTACGTTCATTATTTTTTTACTCAATGACATCTCTCCAATGTATATAGGGGTTTCAAGGAATACGTCGAAGCAGGAGGGACACACGACGACAAAAAGGCTCCAAGCTGGAGTATGTCCGCTTCAAGGTACAAGTGGCTGTCATATATAAGATTTAGATTTTTGACATATTTTCTTCATCTCTTAATTTATTTTTCTTTCTTCACAGTGTCATTAATAGGGCAGTGACGACCGCTGTGGTTTGTATGTCATGCAACACATGGTGATCTTGATTGCCGGTTCAGACCGTTTCCCTAAGGTAGTACATGCATTATTATACAATTAGTCTTTCACATAGAAATTTGAAAACTTAAATTAGAGCACTCGTTTCTATTTTGCAGCATACCAATATCCCCCAAAAGAGTGTAGACAGCACTGCACTCAACAAGATACGAGACCACTTATGCCAGTGGTACTGGATAGAATGCTTGTCGGAGGACGGACAATTTAGAGATCCCAAAAGCTCCTACTAGACCATATGTGAACAATATTACATATCTGAATGCGATTGCATGTGTACTTATAGTTAAGCATGTGCTATTTTGTTAACGAATGTGATATGTGTTTGTTGTAACAAAGTGTTCATGTTCTTTGAATATGATATGTTGTCTGTAATTTCTGTGTGAATGTGATATGTGCATATTGTGTGGAATATGTGCTGATTGGAGGGTGAATTAGAAAATAGCACACCACACCGATTCATCTATGTCGGTTCTCACAAGAAAATGGTAGAGATGTGACGATCATCTCTATCGGTTCTTTGTAAGAAGCGATAGGGATGATGAACTCATCTCTATCGGTTCTTTATAAGAAGCAATAGAGATGACGGTATTCATCTCTATCGGTTCTTTCTAAGAAGCGATAGAGTTGATAGACTCATCTCTATCGATTCTTTTCAAGAAGCGATAGAGATGATGAGTCATCTCTATCGGTTCTTTACAAGCGATAGAGATGATGGTATTATCTCTATCGGTTCTTTCTAGAAGCGATAGAGATGTGGCGATCATCTCTATCGGTTTCTTATAAGAAGCGATAGAGATGAGTGTATTATCTCTATCGGTTCTTTGTAAGAAGCGATAGAGATGAAGCGATCATCTCTATCGGTTCTTTACAAGAAGCGATAGAGATGAGTGTATTATCTCTATCGCTTCTTACAAAGAACCGATAGAGATAATACCCTCATCTCTATCGCTTCTTGTAAAGAACCGATAGAGATGACCGCCTCATCTCTATCCGGCGAGAACCGACTGTAATAATGCCGTCTCATCTCTGTCACATAACTTTGTGTCGCCACCGGAACCAACTGTGATGATAAAAAAGAATCGTTGTGATGTATATTTGTGTAGTAGTGCTAGTCCAGCCTCCCTTCGCCTCACCATGACCACCAAGTGAAGTCCTACATCCACAAAGACAAGAAAACCCTTCTTGGTTCCACCACGAACCCAGCGCATCAATTCGATCACGAATTGGGGTTAGAACAGACCAAAACGGACCAAAACACTTCATCCTGTTTTCAATACATTAGTAAACTTCGCAATTTTTATGATTGTTTATGTTGCTTAGATGAAAAACTTGTCAACATGAAAAAGTTGCATTTCGAAATTCTCTACAACTTTCATGTAGACCAAATAATTTTTTTAGCAAGGAAAGACCTTCAAAAAAGCTAATTACTGCCGGCTGTCAAAACCGGTCCGGCGTAAACGTGAAACTCACTGTGACTTGGTCTGGCGCGAAAAAATCTGTCCGACGCAAATGGGAAACTCTCTGTTTCCCTCTTCCCTAGGTCCGGCACAAATGGGAAACTCTTTGTGAAACTCTTTGTTTCTCATTTCCCTTGGATCGGTGCAAAAGGAAAACTCTCTGTTTTCTCATTTCCCTTGGTCCGGCGCAAACGTGAAGTCCTAACTCGGTCCGGTGCAAAAGCAAATCATTTCTATCCTGGTTCTACACAAATGCAACTCATGCAACATTTGGTCCGGCGCAAACATGAAACCGGTTAAACATGGTCTGACATAACCTATCATGCCGGCACAAAAATACTTCCAACTTGAAATCCATTTTAAATCCAAACTCAAATCTAAGCTATCCTAGATCACATAAAGACAAATACTCATCACAAACATGGATGGACCTCCACATGGTCCTTCAATTCTCCCTTTGTTGAATTGGAGTCGTCCTCGACTCCATCACATTCTCCTACAAAATGTTAGTAGCGAGAAAGAGCAAAGCAACGTGCATATCTTTTGTGATCAAATCAATGGCTTGTGAATCACAATCACCCAAACACTCCCTTTCTTGAAAACTATCATATAGATTGTGAATGAAAGTAGGGGTACTTAATATGATATTAAAATTATCAAATTGTTCACATTGTTGCATAGGAAGTAGAGGTTTGGAGACTGAACAAATGTATACTCTATGCACTTTGTACTCTCTTTTATCATTATATTTGCCAACAACATGAAAAATATTACGTGATAACCATGGCAAATCAGAATGTACACAAATCTTCTCCTTAAAACTATCTAGATCACACAGAACATCAAATTCAATGTAACCTAAAGTATTTAAAGAAGACATCAATTTAAGCTCATCTTCTTCACTGGCAATGTGAATAACATGTTTATGTTCAGCGCAAGTGTTTAGTTCAAACATAATTGTTTCATGTTCATTCACTAGTTGTGGCGTGGATATAAGTGAAGCATTATCACACAAATCTTCTTTATCACCAGGAATAGCAAGCAAATCAGCAATGGGTTCCATTAATAGTTGCTCTACGATAGCACGATTCATGGACAGTTTTGTCTCTTCAAAATGATTTTCACCATGTATACAGTCCATACCTTTTACATTACCTTTTAAATCATTCTCAATGGTTGTAAGTGCAACTTCAATTTCCAACTCTTCACATATGTATGGAGTAGCAAAGATCTCCTCTTTTTGCACATTTTTTTCTTCATCCTTCTCCCGATGGTGCTCACTTTTCTGCAAAATGTTAGCTACAACAGAAGGTGCAACAATGGGCACGTCAAATGAAGCTAAAGGCTCTTTCAAATATTCAGCAAGCATGTTTTCAACTCTACAAGCACATTTAATCAAGTCTAAAAGAGAACTATATGTTTCATCAACAAGAACATCCTGAATTTCATGATTAAGTCCACGTATGAACCTAAGCTCAGTAGCTTCTTTATATTCTTGTAAACCACAACGCAACAAACAATTTTGCAATTCATCATAGTATTCTATAACAGTTTTAGAACCTTATTTTAAGCGTTTAAGTTTAGTAAGAAAATATTCAACATCAAATTCAGGAACATAATCATTTCTCATAAGTCTTTTCATGGCATTCCAAGTTTTAGGTTCTTTATCATGTCTAGATATATGCTTCCACCAATGTATTGCATTTGACGTTAATACTTTAACTACGGTACTAATCTTTTGGTACACTGCACTCTACCACAAAAATGACTCCATTTCAGGTTGTGTATACCTTTATTCCTTGTGCTCCAATTGATCTATTGCCTTTGCCATCTTCGGAGAAGGTAAACCTTGTTCTGAAGAAACGTCTGAATTTGTTGTTAAATTTCATAAGACCACAAAAGAAAATATAGAGCGCATGGTAGAAATATAGGGTTCTTTGGTAACCACGGTGAAAGGAATTCATATTTGAACCTGGTGATCTTGTTTGGTTGCATTTGAAGAAAGAAAGATTTCCTAACTTGCAAAAGTCTAAATTGATGCCTAGAGTGATGGTCCTTTCAAAGTGCTTGAGCAGATTAACGATAATGCTTATAAACTTGAGTTACCTACAGATTTTGGGGTTAGTTCCACTTTTAATATTTCATATTTGAAGCCATATTTTAGAAAGCGATGAGCTTGAGTCGAGGACGACATAAATGCTAGAAGAGGAGGATGATGAGGACATAGCTACATCGGATACACCCATAGCACCAATGACCAACGACCAATAAATTTCTCCTAGTGATCAGCAACCTTGACCAACATATAAGGACCCATTACCGAGATCGTGGCGACAACTAAATTTTGAGGTAAATTGGTTTCTTGGGTTGCATAATTTCACTTTGGAGAACAGACCGCTACCTTATAATATTCTCATACTTAGGAACCTTGGCACGGATCAGCAAGGGAGTTTTAATTTTCCAACACGAGTCATCAATCAAGGTGGGAATGTGAAAGGATCCAACTCGGTCTCCAAAGACCAGTCTGACATTACATGGGCACAGAGAATGCAAAAGGAGTCCGTTTGGGGCGTGTGAGCACTTGATGAAAAGCTTATCTCGTAAACTTTCCAATGGATCTGACCTCACCATCAAATTCATTACGAGCTAAGAGATATTATCCAAAAACTTCAACATCCACAAACAGTCTTCAATGTCTTGGGTGCTATGCCACCATTATTTTGGACTGAGTTCCTCGTGTCAAGTGGCGTGAGTCCACCTCCTAGCAGCCATCTCATTGGTTAATTAGTGGACAAGCTCCATTCATTTCTCTTAGATTTTGTTTTGAGAATAGTTGCCCCCATGTGTGGAACTTTATTCTTGTTCTCCTGACTCGGTTAGAGCAGTAAACAAGTTACGAAACCTCAACGTGAGTTTGTGCTTCATCCTTTTTCTTGCTAAGTTCTTCGATTGCTTGCAAGAACAGACATTCGCGGTCAGGTCATCCATGTTCTTGGCACGATTGATAACGACGAGGAGTGTTGTTTAGCAATTGCGGGCGCTTATTCTTGTGATGAGGACATCACTACTAGGGATATGATCACATTTGGTTGTGCCAACTCTAACACGTCATCCACAGGCTAAGAAGAGAGAGATATCAAATCCATCACGTTCTGGAATCCAATTCGGCCTCCTGGGATAGCACCGACTTCAAATATGAATAACTTTTGTATACGGACTCCGATTTGGGTGATCTTGGACTTGATTGAAAGCTTACAATGAGATCTTTCCAATAGATCTAATCATAGCTCCAGATTCATCGTGGATCAGTTGGAATCATCAAACCAATACACTACGATACTGTTTTGGGCTGTTTCGGGCCTTGTAAGCGTGTGGGGGCCCAAGCCCAAGTTGTGTGCGCCCCCCTTGGCTGCACACAAGCCTAGGACGTCCCTCTCATGTCCATCCCTCTTATAAACTCAGTAGCCGCCGCTTTAGACACTTGGGTTTTGTTTGATTAGTTTAGCCAACTGCAAACTTTGTGTCTTCGAGTTGTGCTGGACAGCCACCTTGTCAAGACGTTCAATAGAACCCCACCTTGATTTTGCCTTCCATTCTTATTTGCAAATTCAGATTGCTTTTACTATTGTTCTTGCTTGTTCTTCGGTTGTTTGCAGGAATTGAACCTCGTGTTCAGGTTGATCGTGCCCACGACAAGATCAATAACACTCCGGAGTTGGTTTAGCGATTATTAAGGCGCATCATCGTCGTATGTTGTAGTCGGATCGTCAAAGTCGGTTCCACCAAATCGATAGTTATCGCTCTCATCGAAAGATCGAGACACAACCTGTAGAATATATGGAACCAGGTATCTCTATGACCGGCCTAGCCTCACCAGAAGAAAGGAAAGGCGCAGAGAGGAGGCCCAAAGGCTATACCCCGCGTTAAGCGAACTTACCGTGCGGAAAGGTGCATACCTTATAGACAGTTGAATACACATTTAGATATAAAAGATACAGTTGTAATCCGAGTTGTTTATAGGACAGACAAAGATGTAAACCCTATCTTGTAACCGACTAGAATCTCGTAACCGATCGGAATCTCCAAACTGATCAGGACTCTGTAAGCCGCACCACCCCCAGTATATAAGGGAGAGGGCGGACAACAACAAGGCATCAAGCCATAGAGCATAGCACACCTCATATCGCCCAGAGCACATTACACTTTAAGCAATCTTAGATCCAAGAGATCCGTATAATTCCAGCACACAGGATTCGGGTATTACCTCCATCGCTGAGGGCCTGAACCTGTCTAATCCCTTGTCTTGTGTGACCTTCGAGTTTGAGATCTAGCGCTTGCCCCATAAATTTATTGCCGACTACAAAAGTCGACAGTTAGCGCGCCAGGTTGGGGAAGCGCTATAATCTTTTCCTACAGACTCGATGGCAGCAATCGGTGGATTCATCGCCACCTTCGTCTACGGGCAAGCCTTCCATTTCGGAAGTTTGGATTTCGTCATGGATGCGCGTGGAGAGCTTGTGTGCCTGGTCCAAAGCCAATCCAATCTGGTGAAGATCAGGCTGACCCATCTCAGGTATGCCGCTCTGACTCACTCAGAAAACCAGTCGGCATTGCGAAGAATTGCTGCGATTTTCGCGGCGTCTTCGTGATCGAGGAGCAAGGGACCGATCTACATCAAGAAAACCAAGAGGCCGCGGAGGAAGATCACCTTCGTAAGGGTAAGGAGGTGCAGGTGTGATCTCTTCGGAGACCAATCCGTCTTCCGCACACCGATGCAGAACGTCGTCACTTCCAAGACGCTCCTCGATACGCTGGACCCGATGATTGCATCGGATAGCCCGGCGGCCCCGATCGTGGCCCAGATCAAGGCGAGGTGTGGCGGCAATCCAGCGAGAATCGAAAGCGGTGTAGGTGAAGCGCACACGCGCTCCCTTGCGGCTACTCGTGTCACCAAGATCGAGACGCAACGGTCGAATCTGGCGATCGATGCCATACGCCACCTCTCGGCTGAAAGGATAGGGGATGTCGCCTAGAGGGGGGGGTGAATAAGCGAATTAAAAAATTTAAAACTAAATTGCAGCGGAATACAGAAACTTCGGAATATCCGAATAATACTTCGGACTGTCCGAGTGGTCCGGATAGTCCGAGGTTATATTCGGATAGTCCGAGTTATTCGGAGTATCCGAGGTTCTATTCGGACAATCCGAGTGTTTCAGAGCAAAGCATACCAAAAGGTAAATCTAGGCTATTTGGAGTACATGACTTGCATCAAATGGAACTAGTTAGCCTAGAATACTTGAAACAAATAGAGATCTAGCGGAAAACTCACTAGAAAAGTAGATCGGGCAATTTCAAGATTCAAAATCAAATACTAAAGCAAGAGTAAGAAGCAAACTTGGAGACGATGATTTTTCACCCGAAGTTCGGATCCTTGAGGGGATCCTACATCTCCGTTGAGGCGGCTCGGTCACACTTGAGCGGGGGTCTCCTTCAACCCTCTTCCTCCCGGTGTTGCACAAATGCACTCGCCGGTCTTCACTCCTTTGATTCCTTCCCTTATGGAGGCGGAACCGGCCTTCACAAACTTCCCACGGCCAACCACACAAAGCTCCAGTGGCTCGTAGGCGACCTCCTAGCCGTCTAGGAGTCCTCAACCTCCAAGAGTAACAAATGCTCACGAAGAACAAGCTTGAAGATGAACTCAAGTGCTCAAAGATCAAATCTTGCTCAACACACACCTCTTCCAACTCTTCTCAACCCTTCTCACTAAGGGGATCACTTAGATCTAAGAGAGGAGAGAGATTTGGACTCAAGAATGAGAGAAAAAGTCAGTTCTCACCTTTCCCCTCGGCCCCTTTGAGTTTGGAGGGGAGGGGCTTTAAATAGAGGTCCCAAAAACTAGCTGTTGGAGACAGCCGCGACTCAGTTCGGACAGTCCGAGCTCAAGTTCGGACAGTACGAACGAGTTAAGGATGGCTAACAGAGAGACACAGCTCGGATAGTCCGAAAATATACGAGCATAACTTTTCACTCCGGACTCCGATTTCAGTGATTTTGGACTCTACCGAAAGCTAAGAACGAGGGCTACACAACTAACAAGGTCTCACTACCCAAATCTCAAGGGATAAATACATATTTCACAAGAATCCAAGGGAGACCTACAACTCTCACTTTCCGGCACCACTAACACCACTCTCTTTCTAAGCTTCACAAGGATGGATCACTTGAGCACTTGACACATCTAAAAGTCATTCGACATCGCATCCCTCTTAGTAGTACGGTAATCCTTAAACTCAAATTAAATCAAAGATAATATAAGTCTAGAAATAGTCATTTGCCGTCTTCTTTCTTAATGTCGATGTATGAAGACTTTCACCATATAATTGATGACATCTTCGCCTTGTCCAACTCGACTCGATTCACCTCATGATACTCTCATCCTATCAACCTTGACTTGATCATCCTCTCTGACAATCTCCACGCCAAGTCGATCTTGACTTAGTCCTCAACTCTTGGTGACACCGCCGTCTTGTTGACCTCGGCTTAATGATCATCCTCCAAGATACCTTGGTCATTATACACAAACGGGACCTAAGTCTTTCCAATCCACTTATGATAGACATTAGTCCCAAACGCTCAATAGATATAAACAAGTTGATATTTGTGAACAATTAATTACAACAAGTGTTTCATATAAAGAAGCACAACATAAATGGAAACACTTGACATAAGAAATGTTCTCTACTAAGTACATCATGATGAATATGTAATTGATCTATATGCACTAGAGAGATAATTGCCAATATGATGAATCAATTAAATCATGGCAAGGATCAAAGTCTTTACTTAAATGAAGCACATGATAGAATAAACACAAATTGTACATGTGCAAATAATATTTGGAATAACAGTAAATATGTGATCCAACACTAGATTAAACTTCACTAAGAGAATTGCATGAGAAGATATACAACTAAAACATGCATGCACCAAGTCAATCTATAGCAATATGAAGTTTAACTCTAGTTAATACATGCATACTAAAAAACAAAGCACATAATGAACTCAAATGAATATATATGCACAAATAAATATGACATGAACCAATGTTCATATATATAATCAACATGCTACTTGCAGTTCACTATGCATTTGCACAAAAGGAATGCAATAACAAATATAGAAGAGATACCAAAATTGCATACCTTATCTTTGCTTAACCATCCCACTTGATTTTGCTCTAAAAGATTAGACTGATACTCAACTAGGCAATAACATGTTAGTCTCATAGCAATATAATCATATTAGAGGTTTGTCATTTGTTAAGCACTAAGTTAAGCATTTACTTAATTACATAGATTGTCATTATGTGCGTTTGTCATTAATGACCAAATAACAAAAGTACCTAGATGCACTTTCAATCTCCCCCTTTTTGGTGATTTATGACAAACCTATTATCAATTGCACGAAATGACAATATTAAGATATTTAGCATTAAAACAAGCATGAAGAAACAATAAGAGATCATACTTACAAATCATCCCTTTTTGTCAATCGATTAGGGGACAATTGATAAATCCATAAATTCTCCCTCTTTTGTCATTAATCCCAAAAAGGTGCTTAAAAGATTCTTATTGTTTACTCAATAAAATCTGTCCTCCCCTTTGATTGCACACTCAATAAAAAGATTAGGGAGAAAAAAATAAAAACAAGGAGCTAGTAATAGGACAATAATATTAAGCTCCCCCTAAATCTAGGCAAGATATGATACCAATTATTTCCAAGATTTAGAAATAGATTTTTCTAATTATACCAATTTAAAGTAGTCATGATTCACATGATATAAGTGATGCTTAAACATGACACACGAATATGATTTCACATGGAGAAGATTTATTCTTTAAACATCAAGATCATATAACAAATTTATATAATTTAAGCACATGCTCATGATCAAATTAAATTCTAACAATCAAGATCATATAAAGAAGATTACACAAGAAGGAATTGCTTATATGATCACAAGATGTATACAAGATCATGAATCAAAATTGTATAAGATGCACTTTCATGATCAAGAATTTCATAAACTTATCAAGGGTATACCTCTTTGCAATGTGTCACCCATATGTACCTTTTAATTCTTGATAATGCCAAATGCAAGTTAGATGACACTTCAAAATAATTTAGGATTAGAGGATACCTCTCGAAAGATACCAATTAATGATACCAATTGAAAGATACAACACCATTTAGAATGACACAATTTAGCATAATGGTGTGCAAAGACATTATTGAATATGGTCAAAAAATAAACACGACCCTTTGTCGATTCTTGTCCACCGCATGTTCGAATCGGTCATGATCACCGCGCCCGGCCTTAGATCCCTCGGACTATGGAGCTTCTCTCCATTTCCTTCATCCCACCGTCGAAGATGACCCCTTTTCCAATGCCTTAAACATCAATAGACAATCACACGATTTCCGGGAACAAATATCTTTTAATTTCACCCAAGTTAGTTTGATAATGTCTAAGTATAACATGCGCGATATAGATGATATACAAGACAATACTCTTTGCATGCAATTTTTTTAAAAAAAATCAAGATATCAATTAAAGATTTTATTAGACCACTTTACATTGAAAATATATGATACTCATTCAAATTTAATCTTGACATCCACTTGTAAGAGAGACAATGGGTAAAACACATTCAAACTCACTCTTGAGCTTACAAGGGAAATTTTCTCTTTTCCACAAAAAACTCCGAGTTATGCAAGAGAGGAAACATTTTGAGGCTAAGATGCAATTAAATCCAATTTCCAAAAGAACTTAGCCAAAAGATGCACTTTCATTGGAATGAAAACTTAAATAGATATGCTCCACTTCGAAGCTTGGAGCAATGAATAAGTTCACTTAGTTTTCATCTTGAAAGGCTTGCCAAGATTCCAATTTAAAACTCTGAAAGTCTCAACAGACGCAAATAGCAGCACAAAATCGATTATAGATTTTAAACCATTGCTCAAATGCAAACATCATCAACGCGGAAAAGATCCGTCTCGAAATTCTCTTCGAGGGCTATGAAGACCGAACATTCATTTGAGCAAAGGAAAAACCCTGAAAACTTGAAAATAGTGAATGTTGAATCGAAGGTTTCGGGAAATGAAATCTTATCTTCAATTAACTACTAGGATGAAAACTTGCGTAAGTGAGCTCCCAAATAATATTAAATGGATTATGGAGCTATACCCAAGCTCAACTCAGATTTCATCCAAAGGAATATTCAAATCATCACAAAGATATGCAGGATTTCAAAAGTGCCAAGTGCTGAAAAAATTCATTTTTAACATTCCATTTAAGCTTTTTGACAGGGCTGAAAGAAGGTTCAAACAATGTTCATAAGTTCTAAAAAAATTAGACGATGAAGTCCAACTACAAAGGATCAAAACATGTCATAAGACTCTGCTCTGATTATGAACCCATTTGGAGATACAAAAATCACAAATCAGCCCCACAATCAGCCTAAACCTGAAATTTCAGCAAACTGAACATTTTGAATTTGGGTCAAATCTTGATCAAATGAGGTCCAATAGCCATGAGATTTTGCATAAATGTTCCATGGACAGTCAAGAGTCTTCTCCAAAACGAATTTCTCAAATATCCCCTCCAATCAAAAATTAGATCAAAATGGGCATTGGAGGTTTGATTTTGACACTAAGTCAAAAGAAGTCAACATTCTTGCAAATGAGTTCAAATAAATTCGAAAATTTTCAGATATGAACTCCATATTCAAGAGATAGTTTTCCAACAAAAATTTTCAATAAATCAATTTTATTTTGAGAAATGTGGTGAAATTTGCATTTGAAACACATAAAGGATAACAATCTTCATCAATTCCTCAAAAGGGCAACCAAATGAGTTTTGAATGGAAATGTGCACTTATGTGGCTTCATTTGAGTTAGAGAGATGTTTATAAGCCTATTTGCATAATCAAATCCATTCAAATCGTAAAATCCAACTTAATGCGAGAGTATGCCAAATAAGATCAAAAGAGAGAAAAAGCCATAACTACTTCAAATTAAGTTGAAATTATTTGAAATTGTTCAGAAATATTCTTTAGACTCCCAAGAAACATTTCCAAAAAGGATTTTCCAAAAAGGAGTCTCCAATCAAAAGATATGCCAAATTTTGCTTTGTAGGCATGATTTTTACTCAAAGAGAAGAAAAGTAAAAACTTTTTCAAATTTAGTCCAAATGGTTTGAAACTTTCCAGAAATAAACATTGGACTATTTAGAAGGTTTCCCCAAAATAATTTCTTTAAAAGGAATTTTCGTTCAAAAGATATGGCAAAATGCGCTTTGTAGGTTTGAAAAGAAATTGAATTTTCACCAAATGCTCAAAATGCATTCCGGTTTGAAATTTATGGAGATTTGAACTTTCATAGCTTTGTATGAGTTAGAAATACTATTTCAATCCAATATATATAAAGAAATCCAATTCAAATAGCGAAATCCATAAAATACAACAACGGGTCATTTTGGGTCAAATGGATGATTTTAGCCAAATTCAAATGGCTATAACTTTTGAACGGTAAGTCGTTGGAAAAACTTTGAACTAAAGAAATGCTTAAAATGACCAACCCTATGAGTTTTGTATTGACCACTTTTTCAAAAACTCAATAGATTTTAACTTATAAAAATATTTCATTTAATTCAAAAACAAGATCATATAAGATCCATTTGAGGCCAAATTAGTATTTTAATTCTAAAATAGGAATTTTTACTCTGGAAGCATTGTAAAACATTTAAAATACATATTCGAGATCTTTTATAAATATTCTCACAAATATTGACCTTTTAAACAATATTTTTGACTTTTGACCAAAAAGGCTCATATGAGGGATATGCATGCATATGCTTTCAACATTAATCCAAAAAGTATCAAATGAAGCAAATGAGAAGATATTTGATTGGAAATGGTATGTATGAGTTTAAAATACCATTTTGAAACAAGATATTGCTAAGAATCCGGTTCAAGGGGAGAAACTCACTAAGTGCAATAATATGACCATTATGGGTCAATTATAGTTTTTCTGTGAGTTTCAAAATCAAATAACTTTTCCTAGGTTGGTCTTTTGAAAATCTTTTGAACACAAGAATTGTTAAGAATGACCAACTCTAGGTTTTTCATCTTCGAATTACTTTCAAAATCATTTTACATATAATTCTATGAAAATTATAAGTTTAAATCCAAAACAGGATACTAGTAACTAGATTTTGATCATGAAACTTATTTTCTTTTCAAAATAGATTTTGTGAAGCCAAAACCTTTGAAAAATATTTCAAATACATTTGTATACATTTTGTAATTAGTTTTTCACAAGAATACTAATAGTATACAAAATTTTGACTTTTTGCTAAATGGCTTGATTTTGAAAATATATATTAGCACTTATATAAATATGGGCACATGTAGGGATGTAATATACATGGATATGAATTAACACTCCCTCTTAATGTGCTACTATCCCAAATTTACTCAAGATTGCAATCAAAACAACTAATAAGCATGAGCAAGCATATAACAAGCAATCTAAATTGATTTTCATGAATAATGCAATATAACCTACAAAAGGCTATAAGCTAAATAGTAATCAAATTAAATACTTGTTACCCGAGATGACATTGGCTCAAGATTGAAGTGATCATCCTCATGATTGGCTCCATTTTGCAAATGATTAAGTCATCTTCCCTTTTGAAGAAGCCAAACGTCCAATCCATCTCATATTGCCTAAAAATCTTTTAGGCGGTTTTTGGTACCCAATCCTTGTTGGGTCCAACAATGTTAGTCACAATAGATTTTGGAACCCAAAAAGTCCTAATTTGGATATTATTGAATTGACTAACATAATTAGAAATAGGTCTGCAATAATTATTCCTCCTAGGCAAATGATTGGCATTTTTATGAAAAGGCTTAGGAGGGCAATGATATTTTTCAAAGCCATTTCTAGTTTGATCTCTTCTAAGCATATGATAATTGAAATTATGCATTGGCTTAGAGGATCTAGTATATCTAGCAAATGCTTTGCTATCGTTATTTCTCCTGAGCAATTTATTTGAATTGCTTTGTGTAGGCTTAGGAGTCTTAACAATCTTAGCAAATCCATTTCTAGATTCACTCTTCCTATGCAAATGAGCATTATCATTTTGAGCAGGCATATGGGACTTAACAAGCTTGGCAAATATATTGCCATTCTTGTCCTTCCTAAGCAAATAATCATTAAAATGATGAGTAGGCTTAGGGGTTATACCTTTGGGACAATCCTTACCGATGTGCCCCTTTTCCCGACAATTGTAGCAAGTAGGCTTTGAGCGTCTCTTCTTCTTCTTGACTTGCTCTTTGTCGGTTTGCCCCATTGTTGATGGTTGTGGCTTGATCTCCACTTTATTAAGGTACATGGAGGCGAGATGTCCCTTCATGTTGAAAGCAAAGCACTTGATGATCTTCGAATGTCTTTCGTTGTGCCTTGTCTTGCTAGTCTCCCTCTTGGAGATGTAGCCGAGTCCTCGCTTATCTTGAGGCGCCCTTGGCTTGCTCAAGATCTCGTCGAGGATGGCTTTTCCCTTTACGCACTTCCTCAAGTCATTTTCTAATCTAATGACTTTGGCCATGAGCTCATTGTTTTCCTCTACAAGATTAGTCTCAACATGCATAGAGGAAGTGGAAACATTTGAATTTGAGCAACAAGGTAAATCATTGCAAGAGGTGTATATGTCAAATTTTGATGAAATTTTAGGATTAACATTTAAGCAAGACATTTCATCAATTAAATCACATGAGATTCATATGTCCACCTTAGGCTTATGAATTTCTTTGAGAAGGAGGGATTCATGATTTTCTTGAAGCATATTATAATCATTTTGAAGTGATTCATGTTCAAGCTTCAAAATTTTATATTTCTTTTTCTCCTTTCCAAGACATTTATTGAGCTCCTCTAGCAAATTCATAAGTTCATTATAAGTGAGCTCATCATCATCATCCTCACTTACCTCATTTTTACCTTTCGCCATGAAGCAACAGATTTGTAATGGAAGAGCATCTTCATCGTCACTTGAGGCGGAGGTTGAGGTTGATGGAGATATCGGTTCTTCTTCATTAGAGATGGAGCTTGAAGTTTCATCTCCCGACATTTCTTCCTTAATGCAATCCTCAATGGAAGTGGATGACTCAAATAGTTCTTAAAGCTTTATCCACATTTCATGAGCGCTCTTGAGATTGCATATTCTATCAAAAATTTCATCTCTCACAATACAAAATAAAACATTAGTAGCTTGAGAGTCGAGATGTAGGCATTTCCTCTCTCCTACAGTTGGATTAACTTCATTCAATGGAGAGGAAAATCCGACATCTACGATCCACCATTTTTAGGGGTTCGTGGATTCAAAATGAGAAGTCATAATTAATTTCCATGAAGCATAATTTGTGCCATCTAGCACAAGTGGATCGTGTGAGTGCTCTAATCCTCTAGTCGACACCATTACTCTCTAGACGGTTAAGTCTAATAAAATGAGAGACCAGGCTCTGATACCAATTGAAAGGACAGGGGATGTCGCCAAGAGGGGGGGTGAATATGCGAATTAAAAAATTTAAAACTAAATTGCAGCGGAATACAGTAACTTCGGAATGTCCGAATAATACTTCGGACTGTCTCAGTGGTTCGAATAATCCGAGGTTATATTCGGATAGTCCGAGTTATTCGGAGTATCCGAGGTTCTATTCGGACAATCCGAGCGTTTTAGAGCAAAGCATACCAAAAGGTAAATCTAGGCTATTTAGAGTACATGACTTGCATCAAATGGAACTAGTTAGCCTAGAATACTTGAAACAAATAGAGATCTAGCGGAAAATTCACTAGGAAAGTAGATCGGGCAATTTCAAGATTCAAAATCAAATACTAAAGCAAGAGTAAGAAGCAAACTTGGAGACGATGATTTTTCACCCAAAGTTCGGATCCTTGAGGGGATCCTACGTCTCTGTTGAGGCGGTTCGGCCACACTTCAGTGGGGGTCTCCTTCAACCCTCTTCCTCCCGGTGTTGCACAAATGCACTCGCCGTTCTTCACTCCTTTGATTCCTTCCCTTACGGAGGCGAACCGGCCTTCACAAACTGCCCACGGCCAACCACACAAAGCTCCGGTGGCTCGTAGGCGACCTCCTAGCCGTCTAGGAGTCCTCAACCTCCAAGAGTAACAAAGGCTCATGAAGAACAAGCTTGGAGATGAACTCAAGTGCTCAATGATCAAATCTTGCTCAACACACACCTCTTCCAACTCTTCTCAACCCTTCTCACTAAGGGAATCACTTAGATCAAAGAGAGGAGAGAGATTTGGACTCAAGAATGAGAGAAAAACAAAGTTCTCACCTTTCCCCTCGGCCCCTTTGAGTTTGGAGGGGAGGGGCTTTAAATAGAGGTCCCAAAAACTAGCTGTTGGAGACAGCCGCGACTCAGTTTGGACAATCCGAGCTCAAGTTCGGACAGTCCGAACGAGTTAAGAATGGCTAACAGAGAGACCCAGCTCGGATAGTCCGAAAATATACGAGCAAATCTTTTGACTCCGGACTCCGATTTCAGTGATTTTGGACTCTATCGAAAGCTAAGAACGAGGGCTACACAACTAAAAAGGTATCACTACCCAAATCTGAAAGGTTAAATACAGATTTCACAAAGAATCCAAGGGAGACCTACAACTCTCAATTTTCGGCACCATCAACACCACTCTCTTTCTAAGTTTCACAAGAATGGATCACTTGAGCACTTGACACATCTAAAAGTCATTCGACATCGCATCCCTCTTAATAGTACGGTAATCCTTAAGACTCAAATTAAATCAAAGATAATATAAGTCTAGAAATAGTGACTTGCCGTCTTCTTTCTTAATGTCGATGCATGAAGACTTTCACCATATAATTGATGACATCTTCGCCTCGTCCAACTCGACTCGATTCACCTCATGAGACTCTCGTCCTATCAACCTTGACTTGATCATCCTCTCTGACGATTTCCACGCCAAGTGGATCTTGACTTAGTCCTCAACTCTTGGTGACACCGCCGTCTTGTTGACCTTGGCTTAACGATCATCCTCCAAGATACCTTTGTCATCACACACATATGGGACCTAAGTCTTTCCAATCCACTTATGATAGACATTAGTCCCAAAATCTCAATAGATATAAACAAGTTGATATTTGTGAACAATTGATTACAACAAGTGTTTCATATAAAGAAGCACAACATAGATGGAAACACTTGACATAAGAAATGTTCTCTACTAAGTACATCATGATGAATATGTAATTGATCTATATGCACTAGAGAGATAATTGCCAATATGATGAATCAATTAAATCATTGCAAGGATCACAGTCTTTACTTAAATGAAGCACATGATAGAATATACACGAATTGTACATGTGCAAATAATATTTGGAATAACAGTAAATATGTGATCCAAAACTAGATTAAACTTCACTAAGAGAATTGCATGAGGAGATATACAACTAAAACATGCATGCACCAAGTCAATCTATAGCAATATGAAGTTTAACTCTAGTTAATACATGCATACTAAAAAACAAAGCACATAATGAACTTAAATGAATATATATGCACAAATAAATATGACATGAACCAATGTTCATATATATAATCAACATGCTACTTGCAGTTCACTATGCATTTGCAAAAAAGGAATGCAATAACAAATATAGAAGAGATACCAAAATTGCATACCTTATCTTTGCTTACCATCCCACTTGATTTTCCTCTAAAAGATGAGACTGATACTCAACTAGGCAAAAACATGTTAGTTTCATAGCAAGATAATCATATTAGAGGTTTGTCATTTGTTAAGCACTAAGTTAAGCATTTACTTAATTACATAGATTGTCATTATGTGCGTTTGTCATTAATCACCAAAATAACATAAGTTCCTAGATGCACTTTCAATCTCCCCCTTTTTGGTGATTTATGACAAACCTATTATCAATTGCACCAAATGATAATATTAAGATATTTAGCATTAAAACAAGCATGAAGAAACAATAAGAGATCATTACTTACAAATCATCCCTTTTTATCAATCGATTAGGGGACAATTGATAAATCCAAAAATTCTCCCCCTTTTGTCATTAATCCCAAAAAGGTGCTTAAAAGATTCTTATTGTTTATTCCATAAAATCTGTTCTCCCCTTTGATTGCACACTCAATAAAAAGATTAGGGAGAAAAAAATAAAAACAAGGAGCTAGTAATAGGACAATAATATTAAGCTCCCCCTAAATCTAGGCAAGATATGATACCAATTATTTCCAAGATTTAGTAATAGATTTTTCTAATTATACCAATTTAAAGTAGTCATGATTAACATGATATAAGTGATGCTTAAACATGATACACGAATATGATTTCACATGGAGAAGATTTATTTTTTAAACATCAAGATCATATACCAAATTTATATAATTTAAGCACATGCTCATGTTCAAATTAAATTCTAACAATCAAGATCATATAAAGAAGATTACACAAGAAAGAATTGCTTATATGATCACAAGATGTATACAAGATCATGAATCAAAATTGTATAAGTAAGATGCACTTTCATGATCAAGAATTTCATAAACTTATCAAGGGTATACCTCTTTGCAATGTGTCACCCATATGTACCTTTTAATTCTTGATAATGCCAAATGCAAGTTAGATGACACTTCAAAATAATTTAGGATTAGAGGATACCTCTCGAAAGATACCAATTAATGATACCAATTGAAAGATACAACACCATTTAGAATGACACAATTTAGCATAATGGTGTGCAAAGACATTATTGAATATGGTCAAAAAATAAACACGACCCTTTGTCGATTCTTGTCCACCGCATGTTCGAATCGGTCATGATCACCGCGCCCGGCCTTAGATCCCTCGGACTATGGAGCTTCTCTCCATTTCCTTCATCCCACCGTCGAAGATGACCCCTTTTCCAATGCCTTAAACATCAATAGACAATCACACGATTTCCGCGAACAAATATCTTTTAATTTGACCCAAGTTAGTTTGATAATGTCTAAGTATAACATGCACGATATAGATGATATACAAGACAATACTCTTTGCATGCAATTTTTTTAAAAAAAATCAAGATATCAATTAAAGATTTTATTACACCACTTTACATTGAAAATATATGATACTCATTCAAATTTAATCTTGACATCCACTTGTAAGAGAGGCAATGGGTAAAACACATTCAAACTCACTCTTGAGCTTACAAGGGAAATTTTCTCTTTTCCACAAAAAACTCCGAGTTATGCAAGAGAGGAAACATTTTGAGGCTAAGATGCAATTAAATCCAATTTCCAAAAGAACTTAGCCAAAAGATGCACTTTCATTGGAATGAAAACTTAAATAGATATGCTCCACTTCGAAGCTTGGAGCAATGAATAAGTTCACTTAGTTTTCATCTTGAAAGGCTTGCCAAGATTCCAATTTAAAACTCTGAAAGTCTCAACAGACGCAAATAGCAGCACAAAATCGATTATAGATTTTAAACCATTGCTCAAATGCAAACATCATCAACGCGGAAAAGATCCGTCTCGAAATTCTCTTCGAGGGCTATGAAGACCGAACATTCATTTGAGCAAAGGAAAAACCCTGAAAACTTGAAAATAGTGAATGTTGAATCGAAGGTTTCGGGAAATGAAATCTTATCTTCAATTAACTACTAGGATGAAAACTTGAGTAAATGAGCTCCCAAATAATATTAAATGGATCATGGAGCTATACCCAAGCTCAACTTAGATTTCATCCAAAGGAATATTCAAATCATTACAAAGATATGCAGGATTTCAAAAGTGCCAAGTGCTGAAAAAATTCATTTTTAACATTCCATTTAAGCTTTTTGACAGGGCTGAAAGAAGGTTCAAACAAGGTTCATAAGTTCTAAAAAACTTAGACGATGAAGTCCAACTACAGAGGATCAAAACATGTCATAACACTCTCCTCTGATTATGAACCCATTTGGAGATACAAAAATCACAAATCAGCCCCACAATCAGCCTAAACCTGAAATTTCAACAAACTGAACATTTTGAATTTTGGTCAAATCTTGATCAAATGAAGTCCAATAGCCATGAGATTTTGCATAAATGTTCCATGGACATCCAAGAGACTTCTCCAAAAAGAATTTCTCAAATATCACCCTCCAATCAAAAATTAGATCAAAATGGGCGTTGGAGGTTTGATTTTGACAATAAGTCAAAAGAAGTCAACATTCTTGTAAATGAGTTCAAATAAATTTGAAAATTTTCAGATGTGAACTCCATATTCAAGAGATGGTTTTCCAACAAAAAATTTCAATAAATCAATTTAGTTTGAGAAATGTGGTGAAATTTGCATTTGAAACACATAAAGGATAAAAATATTCATCAATTCCTCAAAAGGGCAACCAAATGAGTTTTGAATGGAAATGTGCACTTATGTGGCTTCATATGAGTTAGAGAGATGTTTATAAGCCTATTTGCATAATCAAATCCATTCAAATCGTAAAATCCAACTTAATGCGAGAGTTTGCCAAATAAGATCAAAAGAGAGAAAAAGCCATAACTATGTCAAATTAAGTTGAAATTATTTGAAATTGTGCACAAACATTCTTTAGACTCCCAAAAAACTTTTCCAAAAAGAATTTTTCAAAAAGGAGTCTCCAATCAATAGATATGCCAAATTTTGCTTTGTAGGCATGATTTTTACTCAAAGAGAAGAAAAGTCAAAACTTTTTCAAATTGAGTCCAAATGGTTTGAAACTTCCATAAATAAACATTGGACTATTTAGAAGGTTTCCCAAAAATAATTTCATTAAAACGAATTTTCGTTCAAAAGATATGGCAAAATGCGCTTTGTAGGTTTGAAAAGAAATTGAATTTTCACCAAATGCTCAAAATGCATTCCGGATTGAAATTTATGGAGATTTGAACTTTCATAGCTTTGTATGAGTTATAAATACTATTTCAATCCAATATATACAAAGAAATCCAATTCAAATAGCGAAATCCACAAAATGCAACAACGGGTCAATTTTGGGTCAAATGGATGATTTTGGCCAAATTCAAATGGCTATAACTTTTGAACGGTTGGTCGTTTGGAAAAACTTTGAACTAAATAAATGCTTAAAATGACCAACCCTATGAGTTTTGTATTGACCACTTTTTCAAAAACTCAATAGATTTTAACTTATAAAAATATTTCATTTAATTCAAAAACAAGCTCATATAAGATGCATTTGAGGCCAAATTAGTATTTTATTTCTAAAATAGGAATTTTTACTCTGGAAGCATTGTAAAACATTTAAAATACATATTTGAGAACTTTTATAAAGATTCTCAGAAATATTGACCTTTTAAACAATATTTTTGACTTTTGACCAAAAAGGCTCATATGAGGCATATGCATGCATATGCTTTCAACATTAATCCAAAAAGTATTAAATGAAGCAAATGAGAAGATATTTGATTGGAAATGGTATGTATGAGTTTAAAATACCATTTTGAAACAAGATATTGCTAAGAATCCGGTTCAAGGGGAGAAACTCACTAAGTGCAATAATATGACCATTATGGGTCAATTATAGTTTTTCTGTGAGTTTCAAAATCAAATAACTTTTCCTAGGTTGGTCTTTTGAAAATCTTTTGAACACAAGAATTGTTAAGAATGACCAACTCTAGGTTTTTCATCTTCGAATTACTTTCAAAATCATTTTACATATAATTCTATGAAAATTATAAGTTTAAATCCAAAACAGGATACTAGTAACTAGATTTTGATCATGAAACTTATTTTCTTTTCAAAATAGATTTTGTGAAGCCAAAACCATTGAAAAATATTTCAAATACATTTGTATACATTTTGTAATTAGTTTTTCACAAGAATACTAATAGTATACAAAATTTTGACTTTTTGCTAAATGGCTTGATTTTGAAAATATATATTAGCACTTATATAAATATGGGCACATGTAGGGATGTAATATACATGGATATGAATTAACACTCCCCCTTAATGTGCTACTATCCCAAACTTGCTCAAGATTGCAATCAAAACAACTAATAAGCATGAGCAAGCATATAACAAGCAATCTAAATTGATTTTCATGAATAATGCAATATAACCTACAAAAGGCTATAAGCTAAATAGTAATCAAATTAAATACTTGTTACCCGAGATGACATTGGCTCAAGATTGAAGTGATCATCCTCATGATTGGCTCCATTTTGCAAATTATTAAGTCATCTTCCCTTTTGAAGAAGCCAAACGTCCAATCCATCTCATATTGCCTAAAAATCTTTTAGGCGGTTTTTGGTACCCAATCCTTGTTGGGTCCAACAATGTTAGTCACAATAGATTTTGGAACCCAAAAAGTCCTAATTTGGATATTATTGAATTGACTAACATAATTAGAAATAGGTCTGCAATAATTATTCCTCCTAGGCAAATGATTGGCATTTTTATGAAAAGGCTTAGGAGGGCAATGATATTTTTCAAAGCCATTTCTAGTTTGATCTCTTCTAAGCATATGATAATTGAAATTATGCATTGGCTTAGAGGATCTAGTATATCTAGCAAATGCTTTGCTATCGTTATTTCTCCTGAGCAATTTATTTGAATTGCTTTGTGTAGGCTTAGGAGTCTTAACAATCTTAGCAAATCCATTTCTAGATTCACTCTTCCTATGCAAATGAGCATTATCATTTTGAGCAGGCATATGGGACTTAACAAGCTTGGCAAATACATTGCCATTCTTGTCCTTCCTAAGCAAATAATCATTAAAATGATGAGTAGGCTTAGGGGTTATACCTTTGGGACAATCCTTACTGATGTGCCCCTTTTCCCGACAATTGTAGCAAGTAGGCTTTGAGCGTCTCTTCTTCTTCTTGACTTGCTCTTTGCCGGTTTGCCCCATTGTTGATGGTTGTGGCTTGATCTCCACTTTATTAGGGTACATGGAGGCGAGGTGTCCCTTCATGTTGAAAGCAAAGCACTTGATGATCTTCGAATGTCTTTCGTTGTGCCTTGTCTTGCTAGTCTCCCTCTTGGAGATGTAGCCGAGTCCTCGCTTATCTTGAGGCGCCCTTGGCTTGCTCAAGATCTCGTCGAGGATGGCTTTTCCCTTTACGCACTTCCTCAAGTCATTTTCTAATCTAATGACTTTGGCCATGAGCTCATTGTTTTCCTCTACAAGATTAGTCTCAACATGCATAGAGGAAGTGGAAACATTTGAATTTGAGCAACAAGGTAAATCATTGCAAGAGGTGTATATGTCAAATTTTGATGAAATTTTAGGATTAACATTTAAGCAAGACATTTCATCAATTAAATCACATGAGATTCATATGTCCACCTTAGGCTTATGAATTTCTTTGAGAAGGAGGGATTCATGATTTTCTTGAAGCATATTATAATCATTTTGAAGTGATTCATGTTCAAGCTTCAAAATTTTATATTTCTTTTTCTCCTTTCCAAGACATTTATTGAGCTCCTCTAGCAAATTCATAAGTTCATTATAAGTGAGCTCATCATCATCATCCTCACTTACCTCATTTTTACCTTTCGCCATGAAGCAACGGATTTGTAATGGAAGAGCATCTTCATCGTCACTTGAGGCGGAGGTTGAGGTTGATGGAGATATCGGTTCTTCTTCATTTGAGATGGAGCTTGAGGTTTCATCTCCCGACATTTCTTCCTTAATGCAATCCTCAATGGCAGTAGATGACTCAAATAGTTCTTGAAGCATTATCCACATTTCATGAGCGCTCTTGAGATTGCATATTCTATCAGAAATTTCATCTCTCACAACACAAAATAAAACATTAGTAGCTTGAGAGTCGAGATGTAGGCATTTCCTCTCTCCTACAGTTGGATTAACTTCATTCAATGGAGAGGAAAATCCGACATCTACGATCAACCATTTTTGGGGGTTCATGGATTCAAAATGAGAAGTCATAATTAATTTCCATGAAGCATAATTTGTGCCATCTAGCACAAGTGGATCGTGTGAGTGCTCTAATCCTCTAGTCGACACCTTTACTCTCTAGACGGTTAAGTCTAATAAAATGAGAGACCAGGCTGTGATACCAATTGAAAGGACAGGGGATGTGGCCTAGAGGGGGGTGAATATGCGAATTAAAAAATTTAAAACTAAATTGCAGCGGAATACAGTAACTTCGGAATGTCCGAATAATACTTCGGACTGTCTTAGTGGTTCGGATAATCCGAGGTTATATTCGGATAGTCCGAGTTATTCGGAGTATCCGAGGTTCTATTCGGACAATCTGAGCGTTTCAGAGCAAAGCATACCAAAAGGTAAATCTATGCTATTTAGAGTACATGACTTGCATCAAATGGAACTAGTTAGCCTAGAATACTTGAAAGAAATAGAGATCTAGCGGAAAACACACTAGAAAAGTAGATCGGGCAATTTCAAGATTCAAAATCAAATACTAAAGCAAGAGAAGAAGCAAACTTGCAGACGATGATTTTTCACCTGAAGTTTGGATCCTTGAGGGGATCCAACGTCTCCGTTGAGGCGGCTCGGTTACACTTGAGCGGGGGTCTCTTTCAACCCTCTTCCTCCCGATGTTGCACAAATGCACTCGCCGGTCTTCACTCCTTTGATTCCTTCCCTTACGGAGGCGGAACCGGCCTTCACAAACTTCCCACGGCCAACCACACATAGCTCCGGTAGCTCGTAGGCGACCTCCTAGCCGTCTAGGAGTCCTCAACCGCCAAGAGTAACAAATGCTCACAAAGAACAAGCTTGGAGATGAACTCAAGTGCTCAAAGATCAAATCTTGCTCAACACACACCTCTTCCAACTCTTCTCAACCCTTCTCACTAAGGGGATCACTTAGATCTAAGAGAGGAGAGAGATTTGGACTCAAGAATGAGAGGAAAACTCAGTTCTCACATTTCACCCCGGCCCCTTTGAGTTTGGAGGGGAGGGGGCTTTAAATAGAGGTCCCAAAAACTAGCCGTTGGAGACAGCCCCGACTCAGTTCGGACAGTCCGAACGAGTTAAGAAAGGCTAACAGAGAGACCCAGCTCGGATAGTCCGAAAATATATTCGGATAGTCCGAACTCACTTCGGATAGTCCGAAAATATGTTCGGATAGTCCGAACAGCACTGAACAGCCCGACGAAAACGAGCATAACTTTTTACTCCGGACTCCAACTTTAGTGATTTTGGACTCTACCGAAAGCTAAGAACAAGGGCTACACAACTAACAAGATCTCACTACCCAAATCTCAAAGGATAAATACAGATGTCACAAATAATTCAAGGGAGACCTACAACTCTCACTTTCTGGCACCACTAACACCACTCTCTTTCTTTGTTTCACAAGGATAGATCACTTAAGCACTTGACACATCTAAAAGTCATTCGACATCGCATCCCTCTTAATAGTACGGTAATCCTTAGACTCAAATTATATCAAAGATAATATAAGTCTAGAAATAGTCACTTGCCATCTTGTTTCTTAATGTCGATGCATGAAGACTTTCACCATATAATTGATAACATCTTCGCCTTGTCCAACTCGACTCGATTAACCTCATGAGTCTCTCGTCCTATCAACCTTGACTTGATCATCCTCTCTGACGATCTCCACGCCATGTCGATCTTGACTTAGTCCTCAACTCTTGGTTACACCGCCGTCTTGTTGACCTCGGCTTAACGATCATACTCCAAGATACCTTGGTCATAATACAGATACGGGACCTAAGTCTTTCCAATCCACTTATGATAGACATTAGTCCCAAAAGCTCAATAGATATAAACAAGATGATATTTGTGAACAATTGATTATAACAAGTGTTTCATATAAAGAAGCACAACATAAATGGAAACACTTACATAAGAAATGTTCTCTACTAAGTACATCATGATGAATATGTAATTGATCTATATGCACTAGAGAGATAATTACCAATATGATGAATCCATTAAATCTTGGCAAGGATCACAATCTTTACTTAAATGAAGCACATGATAGAATATACACGAATTGTACATTTGCAAATAATATTTGGAATAAGAGTAAATATGTGATCCAACACTAGATTAAACTTCACTAAGAGAATTGCATGAGAAGATATACAACTAAAACATACATGCACCAAGTCAATCTATAGCAATATGAAGTTTAACTCTAGTTAATACATGCATACTAAAAAACAAAGCACATAATGAACTCAAATGAATATATGATGCGCACAAGACGGCCCGATCTTCCGGTTAGGGGATAACTTCGATTTGGCGGAGGATGACTTTGATGATCTGGCTACGAACCACACAAGGATAAGCACCTGCAATCGCTAAACCACACTCCTTGTCGTTATCAACCGTGCCAAGAACACGGATGACCTGACCACGAATGTCTATTCTTGCAAGCAATCGAAGAACTAGCAAGAACAAGGATGAAGCACACACTCAAGTTGAGGTTTCGAAACTTGTTTACTGCTGCTCTAGCCGAGTCAGGAGAACAAGGATAAAGTTCCACACATGGGTAACTATTCTCAAATCAAAACCTAAGGAGATAGATAGGTGGATTGTCCAATATATATAGCCAAGGATGGCTGCTAGGAATTGGTCTCACGCTACTCTAATTACATGGGAACTCGGCCCAAAGTTATGGTGGCACAGCACCCTAAAAGACTGAGACCATCACACCGTTTTGACTGCTGTGGCCAGGTCGAGTGGAATTTGATGATGATGCCAGATCTGTTGGAAAGAGCACGAATTTATCTTTTAATCAAGTACTCACTCATCCCGAACGGACTCCGTATGCAAAAGTTATGGCTAGTTGAAGGTGGACTGCTCCTGGTGGACGTTTTGGCTTCCTTCTCGGGAATACCTTGTACTCTAGATTGTAGTGATGAGGAATGGCGTCCTTGCAGCTAGGGATGAAAACGGATCGGATAGTTTCCGACTGATCCGGATATTTTTGGATACGGATTCTGTCGGATCAGATATTTGTCGGATAGTATCAGATCAGATACGGATACGGATTTTTTTTGTCGGATACGGATACGGATTCGGTAGCTCACTATCTGTCGGTTACGGATACGGATTCGGATAATCCGGATATTGATGGATCGGATATCCGGATATACATATGGGCTGGGCCAAAACTACTCTTCTGGCCCAAAAATGTTTCTTAATTTCAGAATTGTTTTCTAATTTAATCAATCCGTAAAGTATGTTTCAATTATTAAAATTAGCAAACCAACTCCAAAAATTACGAATTTTTTTTGAGAAAGTTCCAGAAATAATCTAACATTTTAAAAATTATTTTCAAGATTTTATCAGATATTAAATTTTCTCAAAAATTCAAATATTCCTATTCTTAATAGGAAAATATTTAAATAAGTAGCTAAAAATCATAAAAACTCATAAATACATAATTTATTATTTTTAACATAATTCAACAAAGAATATAAATCTTGGATCATTACATATAAGTGTTATATACTTTTTCTAGAGACGTGATATTTAAGTATTATCAAACTTTTAGTGTGTTATGTGTTTGCCTCCATTTGTATCTTTGAGTAAAGATTACCTTCATTTTTGTGTTTTGATCTACGTGTATAATGAACTAATTGTATGTGTGTGATAAACTAAGTCCTATATAATTTTATTTGCGACATGGTATCTACTTATTGTCTAAGTGAATGAAAATGCTTATATTTGTTCAATTTTCAATAACATTTTCATCAAATCAACTAGTTATGTGTTTTCGTTGACTTTTTATATACAATCTAAGGGGTTATCATGTTCCGATAAAATATTCGAAACCGTATCCGATTCGATTCGTATTTGATCCGTATCTGTATTCGTATTCGTATCTGGACTATCCGTATCCGTATCCGCATCCGAGAAAATATATGAAAACAAATATGGTAGAGCTATTATCCGTCCGTATCCTATCCGTTTTCACCCCTACTTGCAGCTCTAAGCCATGATTCCTAAGCACAAACACATTATTATGAAGTGGTCTATCCTCTAAAATATAATTATACCACCCGAGAAACGAGTTCACCTGTTGATTTAGCTGCCATGCGCGTGCCCTTGTAATAGGACCTTGCATAGGAGGTGGTGGAGGTGAGGTCATGGGTGTATCCGACATAGTGATGTCCTCATCATCCTCCCCTTCTTGCATTTGAGTCGTCCTCGACTCAAGCTCACCGTTCTCTCCAACATATGGCTTCAAATCTGAAGAGGTGGAGATACGCCTTTCTTGAATACACCATCAAGCATGGGAGGCGGCCAAGGTGGAGGCCGAAGTGATCTGTGTGATTGACTTGGCCCTGGTGGGGATCGGTAAAGCCATGTAGATACAACCATCCTTGTGGATGTAGACGATGCAGAGGATGCCATGAAGTGTAGCCAAACTGATATAGCATTGGTCATATCCAGGATGAGCATGGTCTCATCATTCTTCCTTTGTTGAATTGGAGTCGTCCTCGATTCCACCATCACATTCTCCTGCAAAATGTTAGTTACAACAGAAGGTGCAACATTGGGCACCTCAAATGAATCTAATGACTCTTTTAAAGATTCAACAAGCATGTTTTCAGCTCTGCAAGCACATTTAATCAAGTCTGAAAGACAACTTAATGTTTCATCAAAAAGAACATCCTGAATTTCATGATTAAGTCCACGTATGAACCTAAGTTCAGTAGCTTGTTCACATTCTTGTAAACCACAACGCAACAAACAATTTTGCAATTCATGATAGTATTCTATAACAGTTTTAGAACCCTGTTTTAAGCGTTGAAGTTTAGTAAGCAAATATTTAGCAACATATTTAGGAACATAATCATCTCCCATAAGTTTTTTCATGGCATTCCAAGTTTTAGGTTCTTTATCATGTCTAGATATATGCTTCCACCAATATATTGCATCTGACGTTAACACTTTGGCTGCAGCACTAATCTTTTGGTTTTCAAATAAATCATACTTTGCAAATTCTTTGTCTACCACTATCTCCAAATTAATATATGCATTAGGATCGAACTTTCCAGCAAATAAAGGCATAGTAAATTTAATCTTTCCTAATGGATCATCACGTACCTCCCGTTGTTCACGCTGATTTCTACCCATACCTTGTCGATTGTGTCGAAGGCGCCGATGATCATTGTGGGAGTTAAAAACATCATCGTCCTTTGTATCAGCAATGCAATTGTTCTCTTCTTCTACCCCATTTGTCCAAGAGCGGGCAGCAAGTGGGGTACGGCGTCCTGGTGCTCCATTTTGTCTTGTGCATGATTGGCTTGATTGGCAGCATGTGGTGTTGTCGTCCATCAAGACGATCAATACGATCACGAAGTGTCGCAAGGTTGTTGTTGATCTCAGCCATAGCATTGTCGTAGTTCTCAACATGCATGTTGAGCAATCGTGTCAAGTGTTGCATGATTCCTCTCGAGCGAGATGTGAGAATTTTAGCTTGCTTTTCCTCAATGCTTCCATTATCATCTGCCATGGTTAGTAATAAACAGGAAAACACACAAAGATATGTAGTTCCCTATCACTACTACTTGCTGAAATGATTGGGTGTCACTCTCTCTTGCTCTTACCAAGCTCTTACAAATTCTTACGAATGCAGCAAGTGGTGCAACCGGTTGGTGGCTGGTTCGTGATAAACCAAACTCAAATGTGAACAAAGCGATTGCAAGGCTTATCACCTGTATGGTTAGTATAAAGTGGAGCTCGGAAAAGCTTTATAATGGGTAGCAAAGGAAAACAATCAGCCAATTTCAGAATTTGCATAGAATTGAATAAGTGTTCGAAACTAGCAATTAGCCTATGTTGCTGATCAAACAAAGATGGATATTAGGCTAAAACAAAAGATATGGCAGTGGATACAAGTGGTAAACACAACAAAATTCAAGCATATGCAATTTGCAACTTGGGAGCACAAGATGGATCCAACTTTGTATTTTGCTGATTTTTGTCCACCAGACAGCAGGTCGGTATTTTAGCCGTATCTTTTAGTCAGGTGCCTTTTTTCAATGATTCTTTTTTTTGTTTTCTTCCTGACGTCTTTTGCAACAACTTTTATTTTGAACAAACTTTCTGAAATTCAACCAAGAATTTTGCACGAATTTTACAATTGCACACAGATGCAGATTTCAGGACAGCAATAGATCTTATTGAAACATTCACAGATTTCTCGTTCTTTCAATTATGGATGTGAAAATTGGCATCAACATAGAATACTAAGTCACAGATCAACTCCTTTTCGTTTTACTCAAAAAAGATAAGGGGATTAAGTTTTATGGCGTTTTTGGTGGCGGCTGCAGAAAGGTGATCTTTCAGGCCGAGATGGGGTTGTTTGTTTTTGGGTTTTAGGGATGGATTTTGACGTGGGGAGATGAACAAGGAGATGAACAGCAACAAGATAATACTAGAACGGACGCAAACTCAATTTAGCAAAAACAAAATTAACCAATTGAAAGTCACAACGGGGTTTGGACAGCGGACAAACAAACTTTTTGTGGGGCAAATTTTCTGGACTCTAGGAAGAACACAATCAAACAACTAAACAAGATACAAGAACTCACCGGTCAACCGTTGCTCTGGTACCAAATGATGCGCACAGGACGGCCCGATCTTCCAGTGAGGGGATAACTTCGATTTGGCGGAGGATGACTTTGACGATCCGGCTACGAACCACACAAGGATAAGCGCCTGCAATCGCTAAACCACACTCCTCGTCGTTATCAACCGTGCCAAGAACACGGATGACCTGACCACGAAGGTCTATTCTTGCAAGCAATCGAAGAACTAGCAAGAACAAGGATGAAGCACACGCTCAAGTTGAGGTTTCGAAACTTGTTTACTGCTGCTCTAGCCGAGTCAGGAGAACAAGGATAAAGTTCCACACATGGGTAACTATTCTCAATTCAAAACCTAAGGAGATAGATAGGGGGCTTGTCCAATTTATATAGCCAAGGATGGCTGTTAGGAGTTGGTCTCACGCCACTTTAATTACGTGGGAACTCGGCCCAAAATTATGGTGGCACAGCACCCTAAAAGACTGAGATCGTCGCACCGTTTTGATTGCTGTGGCCAGCTCGAGTGGAATTTGATGATGATACCAGATCCGTTGGAAAGAGCACGAATTTATATTTTAATCAAGTACTCACTCATCCCGAACGGACTCCGTATGCAAAAGTTATGGCCAGTTGAAGGTGGACTGCTCCTGGTGGACGTTTTGGCTTCCTTCTCGGGAATACCTTGTACTCTAGCTTGTAGTGATGAGGAATGATGTCCTTGCAGCTTTAAGCCATGATTCCTTAGCACAAGTACATTATTATGAAGTTGTCTATCCTCTAAAATATAATTATGCCACCCGAGAAACGAGTTCACCTGTTGATTTAGCTGCCGTGCGCGTGCCCTTGTAATAGGACCTTGCATAGGAGGTGGTGGAGGTGAGGTCATGGGTGTATCCGACATAGTGATGTCCTCATCAATATATATGCACAAATAAATATGACATGAACCAATGTTCATATATATAATCAACATGCTACTTGCAGTTCACTATGCATTTGCACAAAAGGAATGCAATAACAAATATAGAAGAGATACCAAAATTGCATTCCTTATCTTTGCTTAACCATCCTACTTGATTTTCCTCTAAAAGATGAGACTGATACTCAACTAGGCAATAACATGTTAGTCTCATAGCAATATAATCATATTAGAGGTTTGTCATTTGTTAAGATCACCAAAATAACATAAGTGCCTAGATGCACTTTCATTGGCGATGCACGCCAAATCATCAACCGCGACCTCCGCCAAGACATCACCGCTAGACGACAAGAGCGGGACGAAGAAGAGTGACGCGGGCACCACGACGATTACGAGCGTTTCAGCACCGGCCGTGATCGACGAGGCGATCAGAGGTACGACGACCGTGACGACCATAGGGACTATCATCGCCGGGGTCGGGACAACGACGACCATCGAGCTATGAGCTTGCCGCGCCGAACTCCGCCCCAACACGTTGATGACCACCGCCGAGGCGGAGGCTCGCCACGCCGGACTCCCCCTCATCATGATGAGAAATCTATTGACGGAATCTGAGCGTTTACTCCTCGGCTGCGCCGAGTGGTATGGCCTGATGGATTCAACCCCAAGGGCATCGTAAAGTTTGACGGGGAGCGAGATCCTCGAAGCAGCTCTGGTCACGCTCTGGCGGTTAAGGCCGCCGGGGGCAATCAAAACGTAATGGCAAATTATCTACCGGTCAATCTCACCCCCTGAACTCAAGCTTGGCTCACAGGGTTACCGGCGAACTCGGTGGACTCCTGGTGCGATCTCTGCGGATAATTCATCGCGAACTTTCAGGGAACCTACGATAGGCCTGGCACCCCGTGGGACCTCTACCAGCTTCATCAGAAGAAGGACGAGATGTTGAGGGACTTCATCCGGCGTTTTATGCAGAAGAAGAACACCATCAGGGATGTTCTGAAGCGGTGGTGGTAGCGGCCTTCCAGAAAGGGGTAAGTGATCCTGATCTAATCAAGAAAATGTCTAGGAAACCCCTGACATCTGTGAAGGAGATGTTCGCGCTGGCCGACCGCTACGCCACGGCCTCAGACTCCCTGGCTGAACGCCAAGAGGAATGCCCACATCCGAAGAACAAAGGCGATAAGCCCGAGTCCTCCAAGCATAAGGACAAGAAGCGGAAGGGCGAAGAGCTAGTAGCGGTGGCCGAGCGCAGTCGACCCCGAGCCTTGCGGAGAGAAGCGCCCGACTATAGCACCGTCATGGAAGCGATCTGTCCCTTCCTCCCTAAAGGAAAGCACGCCACCAAAGACTGCTTCACTTTGAAGTGTTTTGCGCAGGAGAGCAACAAGCAGCCGGCTCCAGCCAAGGATGAAGCGGTCAAGAAGAAGGATCTTAATGACGAAGACGATTTTCAAGAGCCCGAGCCCGAGCTGAATTACATATACGGGGGCTCCGCTGGATATGAGTCCAAGTGGAAGCAAAAGCTTACTGCTCGGGAGATCAATGCGGTGGAACCAGCGGCCCCCCAATATCTGAGGTGGTCTGAGGTACCAATCACTTTCGACCGATCGGATCACCCCAACCGGGTTCTACATCCGAGTAAGTTCCCTCTAGTGCTCGACCCTGTTATCTGCAGCGTGAGGCTCAAGAAGGTCCTTATCGATGGAGGCAGTGGACTCAACGTCTTGTTCTCCAAAACTTTCAACGACATGAACATTCCCCTCTCCGAGCTAAGGCCGAGCACTCAGCTGTTCCATGGTGTGATTCCTAGAACATTGTCGCTTCCACTCGGGCAGATTTCCTTGCCCGTCACCTTCGACACCAAGGACAACTACCGGACCAAGTACATAGATTTCGAGGTAGCAGACTTCGAGACGGCGTATCACGCTATCTTGGGAAGACCTGGATTGGCTCGGTTCATGGCCATTCCACACTACACCTACTTGACGATGAAGATGCCAGGACCAAGGAGCGTCATCACGGTCCGCAGCGACATCAAGCGGTCCCTGGAATGCGACCATGAACTTTCCGAGTTGCAGGAGGCAGCCGACAAAAGAAAGGAAATCCAAGCGGAAGCGGATACGTTGCAGGAGGAAGGCGACGTCCCGTCCAAGAAGAAGGCCACGTCAGGAATGAAGCGTGGCGAAGAAACCAAGAGAATCAACCTCGACCCGTCCGACTCATCCAAAACAACTCTAATCGGGATAGG
This sequence comes from Otatea glauca, assembly GCA_036346275.1. Lineage (NCBI taxonomy): Eukaryota > Viridiplantae > Streptophyta > Magnoliopsida > Poales > Poaceae > Otatea > Otatea glauca. Next base: position 33,618,867 of record CM070723.1, on the reverse strand, counting down.
GCTCGAAGGTAAATAGGAAAGCGCGCTCGTTACCTTTCTTCAGGCTAACAAAGACATCTTTGCCTGGAAACCATCCGACATGCCGGGTGTTCCTAGGGAGGTGATCGAGCACTCCTTACATGTCAACGAAAAAGCAAAACCCATCAAGCAAAGGCTTCGGCGATTCGCTCCAGATCGCCGGAACGCCATCAAGCAAGAGATCACCAAGCTATTAGCTGCAGGTTTCATCAAAGAGGTGTATCATCCCAATTGGTTAGCAAATCCTGTACTAGTTCAAAAGAAGAATAAAACTTGGCGCATGTGCGTTGATTATACTGATCTCAACAAGGCATGCCCGAAGGATCCCTTTGGGCTACCCTGAATCGATCAGGTGGTTGACTCGACCGCGGGGTACGAAATTTTCAGTTTTCTCGATGCCTACTCAGGTTACCATCAGATTCGCCTAAAGGCGGAAGATCATATCAAGATTTCGTTCATCACGTCTTTCAGAGCCTTTTGCTATACCACGATGGCGTTCGGGTTGAAAAACGCTGGTGCAACGTACCAGCGCGCAATTCAGCGTTGCTTTCACGACCAGCTCGGACGCAATGTGGAAGCATACGTGGACGATGTTGTAGTAAAAACTTGGGAGAAGAAGGACCTTATCACCGACCTAACCGAAACATTCGAGAGTCTAAGGGCCTTCAGCATGAAGCTCAACCCCAAGAAGTGTGTTTTCGGAGTACTTCGGGAAAACTGCTCGGGTTTATCGTATCACAGCGAGGCATTGAGGCCAACCCAGAGAAGATTAGGGCCATATCAAATATGGGACCGCCGACTTGCCAAAAGGACGTCCAGAAGCTCACAGGATGCATGGCCTCACTCAGCAGGTTTATTTCTTGGTAGGGAATGAGAGGTATGTCATTCTTTAAACTCCTTAAGAAGCAGGACAAGTTTCAGTGGACTCTAGAGGCACAACAGGCGTTTTGAGAGGAGCCGCCCAGGCTATTTGAATGTTCTGTCGTCCTCATCGGATTTGGAGGCTAGCAACGGATCGCCACTGGCGCTCGCAATGCTAGCACCCAAGCCCAAATGAGACAACAGTGAGGCCACTCAAATAATCGACAACAATCCCGGTATTCCCCAAGTATGCGACTCGAAGCTCGCCCAGGATCGCCCCGCAAACTGGTTTCCAATGCCATATCAACTCAATTTGCATAAAGGGGGCAACGAACTCAAAACCCCACATGCAGACACGCAACCGCGGAAGCGCAACAAAACGACTAAAAACCAAGGCACAAAGACAAACCAGGTAAAAAAAAGAGACTACCTAGGCTCACAATTTCTACGAAATTTCGGCATGAAGCCTCTAGAAGAGAGGACATCCACCCAGCAGACAGGAGAAACAAATAACATAAACACAAATGACACAACAACAACCACATAGCAAAAGATCGACATGGCTAGGAGCAACATACAAGGCATGGGATGAGCACCATACTACAACAAGGTTCAACATTAGAAGTAGCCAAGTTTTGAAACCTAGACATGACATAGCTTAAGGATAACTATACAACAAAATGAAAGCACAACCACCAAAATAAACCAAAAGTATGATATCTCCGGGAGTGTCCTGCCCCTGAACACATCCTGGCGTTTGCATCGTTAAACATAGCCTCTATTCGGTGCCCCGCCCGACCACCGAGAGGCAATAAGGACAGAACTCGCATCCACCCTGATCCTCACCTGAAAACTACAAAGCAGAAGCATGAGTACAGAAAGTACTCGCAAGACTTACCCGTGGTCCATATATGACCGACTTGAAGGCATATGCATTTGGATGTAGCAAGGAAAAAGCTTAAGGTAACAAGTGCATAAAAGCTTAACTTTGATTCACATTCACATTCAACTACTCAATTTACAAATTTTATAGCATTTATAAACAGCACCTATTGCTAAAGTGAGAGCTGAATTTTAAACATTTAAGAGAGCAAATAGAATCATGAACAAGAAACCACATCGAGTATACCAACTAGTTTCAATTTAAGTTATTACTACGTTGAAATGTCGGATGATAAAGCGTGCTCATATCCGAGAGCGCGGCAATTCGAATCGCTTATTCACCCTGCAGGGGATCATCAATCGCACGACATGCGCCACAAGGAACCTCATGTCAACCCTCCTCCCATCCATATCTACTCGTTGGACCATCCTCATGCGGCCCGAGCACCTAGCAACATCTTCGAGCGGCCCAAGCCTCGCTTCGCCCTCGAGAGTCGGCCTAGGCCTCGCCCTCAACCACGTCCAATCGCATGAGGGCATGACCCATCGAGTAGTATGCCATGAAAGGGTGGCTTACCGTACCATTATATCGGGCATGCGATCAACAAGGTGTGCTCGATCAACATGGCAAACAACGGAGCGGTCCTTAACCGACACAGGCGAGACTACAACATTTGAGTCTCCACACCCAAATGATCCAACCCTCTCGCCCAGTCTCAAGTTTACATTTCAGAACATAACCATATTCATTGCAACCCAATAGTGTGAAGTAATTAATCTCAAGTGAAGGAACCAGCCAACACTTGGCCCATACCCGACATCTAAGCAAACTAAGCATGGACACAGTATAATTCCCATATACTAGCTCCAAGGAAGATGTTCGACAATTAACAATGAGTGTATGTGCAACAATTAGGTTCTAATACCCTTCCCACATTTCAATTCCTAATGCATAACTTAACCATCCAATAAGCCAATTTATTCGCTAAAATACAATTAGGAATAAGGTTGAATATGCTTAGGTGCTTGCCTTGAGCTTCTGTCAGATTTTCAACCACAATTTGCTCTCCAAAATCCCCCTCGGCCACGGCCACGTCAACCGCCGCGGTTTCATTCTCTACACGATCACAATGTATGCGAAATGAGATGCATGCAATGCATATGAGGAGGAAATGAAAATTGAAGACTCGCCGAAATTTCCAAAATGCAAGCATTCTACAACAAATGTAAAGCAAAAACATTAACACTACACACTAATAGCTAAACCACACCAATTCAAACAAGTTCCTAACTTTCACTAAGAAATTTTTGGACAGATTTCAGTCTTTCTAGACCGACTTCACCATTTTAGGCATAACTTCTACATGGTTTCATGAAATTGAGTGATTCCAAGTTCTAATGAAACTTAAGAGACATATCTACAACTTAGTTTTGGCCGATTTCTCATTCACTGCCCGAGGAACGCCCAGTTTGCCCACGAACAGGGAGCAATTTCAGTGTTCAGAAAATTCAGGGTTTCCGAACAGCATGCACCAATTTCATCACAAAAATGCTATACTTAATGGAATTGAGTAAATGATAACTGTTTTAAAATCTACACGAAATTTCCTACAACTTCTCAGGAAAAATTTAATTCTAACTCGGCCTCTAACTATTTTTAACCCACAGCTCAAGTTTCAACTCCACACTTTCAGCATTTCAGCGCAGCACGCACCAAAATCGTCATAACTTTCAGTTAGATTAACAGAATCAATTGATTCCGGTTGGAAATGAAAGACAACTCCATTACCTACAATTACTGCTTCAGCCGGCCTAGCAGGAGATGCCCTTAACTTGCTCAAATCAACCCGAAACAGTAGGTACGAAATTTGCTCGAAATTCAGGATGTTGCTCCAAACCCTAGAGTGTTATTTCCCCACCCAAATCCCAAATCTCTTCTCACCTAAGCCCCCAAATTCTTCAATGCTGCCCCCAAAACCAGAAAACAACAAACCCTAAATCAAGGAAGCATTACCTCAAAATCTCATGGGGAAAAACTAGAGGGAAAGTTGCTGCTGCTTGGAGAGGGAGGCGCCACCAGGGAAGAGCTGCAGGGGAGAGTGGCGCCACCAGGGAAAGGGCTGGAGGAAAATCCAAGGTGCTGCAATGGCCTGGGGAGAGTTCGGCCAGGGAACTGGGAACAATTGATTTGGGGGCTGAGGGAGTTCTTTATGTGCTGCTGTTTGGTGCTGTGTTGGCACATTTGCTAAGTCCCAAAATTTTAGCATAGGATTCAATCTTTGAGCCATATTTAAAATTAGTGTTTGCTTTTGGATTGGGCCCAAAACTCAACCATACTGTAGAGGAAAGTTCCTAGTTTGTAACCAACTAACATGCACATCCTAATTCATTATGGATTTCCAATTACGAGGCTCCAAACTTTGATGGAAACCACATTTTTCAGGGTGAAGTTTCTAGCTCAAAATCTTTGGTTAAGCTTGGATATTGCTAAGCGGCAGCTTAGGATATGCTCGGGAGTTATTAATCGATTTCAAATGTGGCTAAAGATTAGTTACAGTTAATTTGCTAGCCGCATGAGTCGAACTCGAATTCGGGGCCTTGACACGTTTGAAGATCTGAAGACCTTCCTGACGACGCCCCCGATCTTGGTTTCAGCGATGCCAGAAGAACCTCTGCTACTTTACATCGTGGCAACGACTAATGTAGTCAAAGCGGCGGTCGTCGTAGAAAGGGAGGAGCCGAACCACGTGCAAAAAATCCAACACCCGGTCTACTTCGTCAGCGAAGTCCTGAGCGAATCCAAGGTGCGGTATCCGCAAATTCAAAAATTATTGTATGATGTGCTCCTGACGTCACGCAAACTCAAGCACTACTTCCAAGAACACAATATTTCGGTGGTCACTTCCTTCCCAATAGGAGACATACTTCACAATCAAGAGGCCACAGGGAGAATTGCAAAGTGGGCGGTTGAGCTCAGAGCTTTTGATATTCTATTTAAGCCTCGCACTGCCATCAAGTCCCAAGCGCTCGCCGACTTCACGGCCGAATGGACAGAGCTTCAAAGCCCGGTGATTGCCAAAGAACTCGAGTATTGGACGATGTACTTTGATGGTTCCCTCATGCTCAGCGGCGCAGGGGTTGGAATCGTGCTCATATCACCAAGCGGAGAAAGGTTGAGGTACGTTTACCAGATACTTTTTCCCGCTTCAAATAACGCCGCCGAGTACGAGGCACTCATCCATGGGCCCCGCATCGCCATATCGCTCGGTATCCGACGTTTGGCGGTTCGCGGAGACTCAATGCTCGTGGTCAACCAAGTGCAAAAAGAATGGTCCTGCATTGAAGACAACATGGCAGCCTATTGCCAGGAGGTTCGCAAGCTAGAAGGTAACTTTGACGGCCTGGAACTTATTCATGTGCTCCACCGTGACAACGAAGCGGCGGACGAGCTAGCAAAAATGGGACCCTGCCGATCTACAGTGCCCATGGGAGTATTCATCGAGGAGATTCACAAGCCCACGATTAGCACTCGGACGAAGACAAACGCCCCGACCGAGAAGAGCATAGAAGCACAAGTCCTAGTCATCACCCCCGATTGGACAGCCCCGTATCTGGACTATTTGACGAAGGACGAGTTACCCGAAGATCGCGTGCAAGCCGAGCGAATAATGCGCCGAAGCAAGAGCTATGTGGTGATCAGCGCGAAACTCTATCGCAAGAGCTCCTCAGGTGTACTGCGACAGTGCATATCAGAACAATAAGGGAGAGATCTTCTCAAGGAAATCCACTCGGGAGTTTGTGGGAACCATGCGGTGTCATCAACACTAGTCGGCAAAGCCTATCGTCAAGGATTTTTCTGGCCGACCGCGGTCACTGACGCAGAGGACATCGTCCGGACATGTGAAGGATGTCAGTTCTTTGCGCGTCAGATGGACAAACCAGCACAGGAACTGCAGACCATCCCCATAACCAGGCCATTTGCGGTCTGGGGGCTCGATATGGTGGGACCTTTAAAAAAGGCTCAAGGTGGTCACACACATCTTTTCGTGGCAGTTGATAAATTCACCAAATGGGTAGAGGCCAAACCAGTTGCGACAATAACAGCAGCAGAAGCCAAAGAGTTCTTTAACGAAATCGTGGTTAGATTTGGAGTTCCAAACCGAATCATCACGGACAATGGCACTCAATTCAGATGCGGCGTGTTTCAAGAATGGTGTGACGAACTCGGAATAAAAATCTGCTTTGCTTTAGTAGCGCACCCCCGGAGCAACGGGCAGGTTGAGCGAGCCAACGGCATGGTATTACAAGGCCTAAAAGCAAGAATTTTCGATCGGCTGAAGCCATACGCCACTCGGTGGGTGAAAGAATTGCCTTCGGTACTTTGGGGGCTGCGAACCACCCCCAGTAGAGCAACCGGGCAGTCACCTTTCTTCCTGGTGTACAGCACGGAGGCAGTCCTCCCCACCGAGCTAGAATTCGGATCCCCACGGGTCTGGAGCTATGAAGAAGTCGCCTCGGAAGAAAGCCGGCTAGAAGACCTCGACCGGCTAGAAGAAGCTAGAGATGTCGCAACGATTCAGTTAGCAAAATATCTCCAAGGCCTACGGCGCTATCACGGTCGCAATGTGAGGAGCCGCGCATTCTCCAAGGGAGATCTGGTCCTTAGAAAGAATCAGAAATGCGAGCATAAGCTCTCCCCAAGCTGGGAAGGCCCTTACGTTGTAGATGAAGTGGTACGCCCCGGGACTTACAAGCTCAAGCGAGAAGACGGCACGGCAATCAGCAACACTTGGAACATAGAATAGCTACGTCGTTTTTTCACTTGAACTTTGTAATCCAATTGTTTCTTTATGAATGAAAAGATCGATATTAAAGTTATTTTTTACATAATCTTCTCGAGATTTATGCGTCCGAGTGCTTCGCTCCTATGATTTTAAGACTCTGAGACATGGGTCACGAACCATGCCTCAGAGCCCGGGGGCTGGACTAGTCGGACACGATATGTCGAAACCACTCGGAAAAATATGCATGTTTAAAGAGAAGAATGCAAGAGCAAGGAAACGCCTTTATACACTTTCAATTTACAGATCCAAAGTTTCTACGACAGACAAAGAGGTGTCTTGGACTTCCTCCCAGAGCTCGGCGGCCCGATCCTCATCTACGTTGCAGGCGTAGCCCTCCTTGATAGCTTCAAGATCCACTCGTGGGTAAAGCGACTTTGTAACTGCCAGAGCCTGGCTAGCACCATTGGTCGCCGCCTCCCTCAGAAGTCTCTTGAGCTCCTTGGGGGCCTCCTCCAACCGATTGATAACTTGGGCCCTGCTGAGCGACCTCTCGCCTTCGGGTTGAAGCGAGCTCAGCAAGGGCCTCGAGGCTTCGCAGAGCTTTGAGCAAGACGCCTCAACGGCATTAACCTTGTCATTGAATACGGCGTACTGCGCCCACGTCTTGATCTTATAATCTGCAAGCAGAGCAGGATTTCAAGGACCATGCAGAGGACGACGAAGATAAGAGAAGGACGAGCGGATGAGAAATACCTTCCAATTCCTTTCCCGAGACTTCAAGCCGCCCCTGAAGCTTCGCGACCTCGGAGTCTCGAGCTGACACGAATATAAGAAAATAAAAAAGCCAGACGACTGAACCAGAAGTACGGGAAGGATAAGAGATATTCACCTCGGAGGGAGCCGATAGCATCTAGCTTTTCCTGCCGTAACGCCTACAATTCTGACTGGAGAGCCCGCAGCTCGGCCGCATGCCCGGCCTTGATCTGCTCCAGTTCCGCCAGGTATTCCTGGCGCGTTCGGACCTCCGGGAGCATCTTCCAGAGGTACTCAGCCTTCTTCTCAGAACGCTCCCCTATTTTCTGCGATCAACACGGGAACAGGTGACTACGTGCCAACTCACATAAGCAAGAAAAACGACGAGCACAACAAAGTAGTTACCCGGGCCATACGTGCGCAGTTCGTGGCATGACTGTAGAAGTCATTTCTCTCTTTCTCCTCCACCTCCGAGTCGTCCAGGAGCTTCAAGCCGTCCTCCTCATCGATCCACGCGGCTTGCATTACGAGCCGAGGGCGGATGGGGGACGGTGGAACCCAGAGAATCTCCTCAAATTAGGGGAATGGACGGGAGATGGGCTCCTGAGCAATAGGGCCCGATGCCGAAGCGTGAGGCATCGGCGAAGGCGGCTGGGGCTCGGGAGGAGCTTCGGTGTCCACGGGCGAGGCCTCTTCAATCAAAACAAAAACCTCCTTGGGCTGGGCCTCTACCGGAACCTCGGACGACTTCTCGACAGGAACATCGACTGAAGGATTCCTACAAGAAGAACTGTCAGCAAATAAAGCTGGCGAAACACACCAATTAAAGAGTTGATATGGTAACAAACCTGTTGGACTTCTTCATCCTTATCGGTTGCTTCTTCCGTGTAGATGAGCCGCCCCCAGAGGAACCACTCGGGGCGTTGCCAGCTGAAGCCTTACCGCCCGAGTCCCTCGGAATTGGGCTCGGCTGCGTAGCGGGCGCCCCGAAGAGGTGGGCCGCAGGCGCTGGAGCTCGAGCCAGCGGGTCCTGGATCTTGGGACCGCCCATCGGGCGTGGGGGCTTCGCGGGGTCCTGGGTCACCGCCTTCTTCCCTTTCTTGGTGGCTGGGTCTCCCGCAGGAAACCTCGCTAGCCACTTCGGAGAATCGCCCACGCGGATGGGCATTTCCAAGAGGGGCGCATCACTGAAGAAAGCCGCCCGATCCAGGAAAGGAAGGTCAAAGGTTGAAAGACCTTCAGAGACAAAGGCAGAAACCTCTCAAACCCAACTCGCTAACCTGGGGAGGGGGCGCGAAGCGGTGAAAGATTTTGGGCATCTGACAGTGGATATGTTGACGCTCGGGATGAAGAATTCACTGACCCGAGCAAATATCTGTTCCTTCGACAGCTCGTCGGGGAGCTCCCGGGTCGGGTCATCTCTCCGTAGGTACGCGAATCCGAGATGAACTCGCTCTTTCAGGGGCTGGGTCCGGCGAGCAACAAAATGGAGAGCCAGACCTACCCCTGTAAGACCATCCCCCTTCAACTTCTCAATCAGCGCCAAAAGGTCTTGCACTTGGTCCATGTCGGCAGAGGCAGGGGTGGACACCCAGGAAAGTGACGCTTTGGGTCGGCGCCCGGCGAAGCTGGGGAGGGCAGGATCGGAGTTGGCGCAATAGAACCACTCGTGATGCCAGCCTTTGTTGGAGGATTTGAAAGGAATCGCGAAGTAATTTTTCTTCAGCCCCTCCCGCAGCTCAAATCTGGCTCCCCCAACTACCTTAGGGTCACTCTTCGAGGGATAAGGTTTCAAGTGGTAAAAATGGCGAAAGAGATAGAAATGGGGGCTGATGCCTAAGAAAACTTCGCAGAGATGAACGAAAAGGGAGATTTGTAGTATGGAATTGGGATTCAAGTTTACCAATTCGATGCCATAGAAGAAGAGAAGGCCGCGAAGGAAGGTGCAGGCGGGAAGGCCCAGCCTGCGTTGGAAGAAAGACTCGAAAACCACCGCCTCTTTAGGACGAGGAGTGGGGACGGACTCGCCGGCGGCTGGTCGGGCGGAGATCAAGGTCAAGTCTGGGAGGATGCCATCATCGACCATAGACTGCAGTTTCTCCTCCGTCATAGTCGAGGTCATCCAATCCCGGGGCAAAGGCTGCGAGGAGGAAGGAGAAGACATCTTCAAAGGAGAGATCAGCGGCGGCGTGAGGATGCAAGCACAACAGCAGTTTACCCTAATGGCGGAGAAGTCAGAGAGGCAAGGAAGCAGAAGGGGCAAGAGTGCGCAAGAAAGAGTGAACCGTCGGGCGACGCACGGACTGGCCTTTAAAAGCGGGAAAAGTTAGGGTTACGCCGATTAGGCGGGAAAAATTGCAAGACACCTGTCTCTACACTGCGTCCCGAAAGGACTCGCTGGCGCGGCGGCCTCACAGACAGAGACAACCGTGGCTTGACCAAGTCGAGTCTGGGACACGTCGCAACACACGATGAGATGCCTAGACATTCAATGCACCAAGCGGTATAAATATCCTCCAATATGGATTAAAAATATCTTCTTGTGACATGCCCCACGCTGGGTCTCTGTTGGTTACTGCACGACGGATCATATATCACAAGTTGAGCCTGACAAGGCACAAATCCAATGGTATGCCCCACGAGGGTCAAAAGGTTGTGCGTCATAATAAACTAGTACAGATACCACTCGGACAAAACCTTGATATGTCCCAAGTTGGACCAGAGCCATATCCTACACCAGTCAAATACGGGTATCACTCGGCCAAGAGCCACGTAAATATGATATGTCCCAAGTCGGACCAGAGCTGTATCCTACACCAGTAAGATACGGCTATCACTCGGCCAAGAGCCACGTATGTATGGTACGCTCCAAGTTGAGCCTAAGCCGTATCCTACATCAGGCGGATATGGGTATCATTCAGCCATGAGCCAAAGAGATCCTGATACGCTTCAAGTTGAGCTTAAGCTGTGTCCTATGGATGTGGGTATCATTCGGCCACGAGCCGCGCAAATCCTAACATGTCCCAAGTTGGATCTAAGGTGAACCTTGCGCCAGTCAGATCGGGGTGCCGCACGGCCAAGAGTCGCGCAAGTTGTGGTGAGCTCCGCGTCAAGCCTAAGCTAAGTCCTACGGCAAACGGACACAGACGTCATCAGATTCAAGAGCCAGGCGAGATTCAAGATGCCCTAACACGAGTCTAAGCCAAGATCAAAAAATAAACAAGAACTTCATTGGCAAAAGGTACTTCTTTATTACATATAAAAATTCCCTATGCATTATGCCTAGGAAACTATTACATTTACAGGAGAACTACACCTCCCCGCGGCGCGCCCGGCCGAGCGCCTCGACAAGAGCTTCCCTAGCCCTGTAAAGGGCAGGGAAGATCTCTAGGAAAGCATCGATGGCAGCGCGGTCGCGATCCACCGCCATCTCCTCGGCCAGCTCCATAAAAGCGCGGTCGAAGTCCGCCCACAACTCCGCAAGTTCGGGGTTGTCCCTGTCGTCGTTGTACTTCCTCTTCGGCATGACGAAGATAAAAGGTATGAGAACTAAGTGCAAAGGAATACATTCTACAAGCGCCGGTTCGCCTTTTATAGTCAACACAGCAAAGATGAAATAAATGCGTCAGGAAGCCGAAGAGGTTGGGAGTTAATTTAGCTTCAGAAGCCAAGGAGTTTTTTAAGAAAACGAGTTGACACAGAAAACCAAGGCGACCTCGAAGACTATCCGGTGGTTAATCCTGGAGAGGAAATACATTAAGATTTCACTTCAAGCGGAAAGAAAATATTCAATTCACATCTGAAATATGGGTTGGGTCCACAAGGCAGCTTGCAACAAACCTACCCGGCAGAAGATTATACTTAGGTGAGGCAAAGAATTAAGGATCATATTCGAGTCCTCCATAATTCGCTCGCTGTAAGAAGAAGCCTCCAATCTGAATGAGGGAACCAGTCGGAAGCTTAAATAAGAAAGCCCGGGACGACGATTCAAGCAGAAAACTTAATTGGGAACATAGCGATCGGATCACGAAGCACTCGGGGGCTACTGTGGAATATATGGAACCAGGTATCTCTATGACTGGCCTAGCCTCACCAGAAGAAAGGAAAGGCCCATAGAGGAGGCTCAAAGGCTATGCCCCGCGCCAAGCCAAGTTGCCATGCGGAAAGGTGCATACCTTATAGACAGTTGAATACACATTTAGATATAAAAGATACAGTTGTAATCCGAGTTGTTTATAGGATAGATAAAGATGTAAACCCTATCCTGTAACCGACTAGAATCTCGTAACCGATCGGAATCTCCAAACCGATCAGGACTTTGTAAGCTGCACCACCCCCAGTATATAAGGGAGAGGGCGAGCAACAACAAGGCATCAAGCCATAGAGCATAGCACACCTCATATCGCCAGAGCACATTACGCTTTGAGCAATCTTAGATCCAAGATGATGCGGGGATTGCCCGTTCTTCACGAAGTAGGATCTGAAGTAACACGATAACTAGTGCCACCTGTAGGAGACGATGTTGAACACCGATTCCAACCAACAACACTCTTGGATAGCTAGCTGCAAGCAGCCATAATAACAGTGCAACCCGACGATCTTGAGGCCAACCACTGCCTATGCAATGACCTGCAACAAGAATTCGCCTAACCACACTCTAAGTTCCCAATCCACACAACCACATACGAAGTTGGAAGCACAGAAAGGTTGCCATCGAATGATCGCTTTTGCAATCTCACAAGGTAAGTTTACAAGAGCAAAGGGGAAGAGAACTCTTAAACAAGTTTCTGGTAGCAGCTTGGCTATCCTATTCTAAAATTAAATTATCCAAGCGTTTTGGCTGGAATGGAGGATGGGATATTTATACTAGGAACAACCCTCCTAGTTAGGTGTGAAAGCAATCCAAAATGGGGCTTCAAATTCATGGCAACCAGGCTGCTTGGGGAGTAGAAATGTGGAGCCTCGCACTGCAAGTAATGCCCTTGACAACTTGCATTGGAACTCTAATATCTTTTGACTCAAGCCTCCAAATGATGCACCGTTTGTTGTGCCTGAAAGTACACTTGATATTCTATCTATTATGGCCCTCCATGCGTGTTGGATACTCATATATTCATGTGGCATGGTGCAGCAAGATCATGGACGAATTCTGGAACTACGCGTGCAACATTTGATGGTTGGGGCTGCTTGCTAGTCTTCTTGGTGTAAGCCTCCACCTTCTTGTCGTCCCACTTGATCCATTGGTCATAGGTTGAGGTACTCAAGCAATATACACCGGTAGCGAAGTCTTGTTCCTTGCAACTTGCCACTTCAGCTTGAATTATCTCCGTAGGAGAAAACCTGAGTAAAAGCAGCACAGAAGACTTAGGCAGTATATAATTCTCATTGATATTTGCATTAGGATTAGCCAGGAGCGCATCCACCTCTTGTTGTATTTGTTTAGCACGACTCCTTGTCATGGGACCCAAATATGTCTTCTTCGTAGATGCTTCAACTTGCAGCCGTGTAGATTTGTCATGTGGAGAAGATGATAAATGAGGTGAACCAGGGATATCCTCATCACAAGAGATCCGTATAATTCCAGCACAAAGGATTAGGGTATTACCTCCATCGCTGAGGGCCTGAACCTGTCTAATCCCTTGCCTTGTGTGACCTTCGAGTTTGAGATCTAGCGCCTGCCCCACAAATTTATTGCCGACTACAAAAGTCGACACAACCTCACATCAGGTGGTATCAGAGCGCCAAGTTGCTCAGTGAGAGATTAAGAACCTTAGATTAGTTTTTGTTTTTTGACTAAAATTACTCCACAAAAATTCAACCTTTAGATTCAATCTGGTATTTTAGTGACTTTTGTTAGGTTTTTATCCATTAGAGTCCTTGTTTTAGTTGCTGATCGTTTTTCCCTTCGCGTAGCTTTTCTTTCAATCTGTCCAGTACTTTGTTTTGTTCATAACTTTAGCATATATGCTCGGATTCTAGTGTTTTTGCATTTTCCTAAAACCTGAGAACGATCTCTACAAAAACCAAGTTGGGCATGGACTCTAATTCTAGAGCCAAATCTGTTTAACCTGAATATCAAAGTTGTTGAAGCAAGTTGTACTTCAAATCCAGATTTGTTCTGTATTTTGATCATAATTCTCACGTCCGAACTCCGATTAAGAAGTTTTTGTACTTTCCTGAATCCTTGAAGAGTCCTCTACAAAAACGTTTTTGGGTGTCCTTTGCGATTCAGATTCCTTCAAACCGAATTTGATTCGGATTCAAAATCGGTCTCGCAGGCTGAAATTGGGGGTATTCTGTGGTGTTCGGTTTTTGAGCCATAACTTTCACACACAATCTGCAAATTTCATGTTCTTGTACTCTTTTGAAAGCTGAGGATATAAGCTTCAATTCTTTCCATAGTGAACCTTCTAAATTCGGTCGTTTTGAAGCTTTAATCTAGGCAACAAATCTACTGCCCTAGAAACATTGAATTTGGGTATCTTCCTTCAATTCGTGTTCTAGCTTTGTTCCTTTGAGTTGGTTGAGTCCAGTAGCATCCACAATCCATAAAACCCAAAAAATTAATATTTTTTAGTACACATACCTTTGGGAACCAATTCATCCTTTGCGAATACTTTTATCCCAATTGAGACTAGCTATTTGATATTGCTTAGGACTGTTCATATTGATACATTGCATAATCTAGAATTATCATATCATACTATCTTGTGACATCGAGTTAGGGATTCCAAAACTTTGTTCATAGTAGTGTTGGCCGAAAGTCACTCAAATAAAGAAAAGAGAAAGAAAGAGCCAAAAGGCAAAAAAAGAGGAAGAAAAAAAAGAAAAAGAAAATAGTGGCCGGTTGCACTACATTGAGCAAAACCCTAATTTGTGTTCATTATTTCAGATTGTGCAATTGTATTAATTGTTGAGCAATCTTTTGCCCTTTTTACATTCTTGAAGCGATAAGCTAGCGACTCTCTACGACTTGTGCAATAGAGCTTTTGGTGCCTCACTTATATTTTATAGCTTATTTCTTGATTGCATCAGTACCATCATCATTGCGCGTGAGTTGCCTTGAAATTCGCTTAAATCTTTGAGATCGACAACTAGGAATTGTGAATTCTAGTTTGGGTCATTACTTATCATTACAATAACTAGAATTATCGGATTGTATAGGAAAAAGTATAGCCTACCCAGCTCCACATATTCTACGCTCATACGTTTGTTCGGTCCCTTGGCAATCGCTTTATCCAAGCTTGGGAGAACTTTTGACACCGCCACAGCTGACAACTCCTGCAGCACGATAAGAACTTGTAAGAGCTTTGGTTAAGGCTTGAGAGTTGAGCGACTTTTCTCCACTTCCTAGTAGTTGATAGGGAATTACATAAACCGTTGTCTTTCCCTTTGTGCTACTAACCATGTCAGGTGACAAGAGTTCACTGCATCATTCTCCACGCACGAAGGGCAATGTACGACTCATTAATGAGCGAATGTCGCTGCAAGAAGACCGTCTCCGGTCCATCGAGACTGCTCAGGGAGTTGCTAACACTACCCTTACTACTATTTTGTCTAGACTTGATGATATGCTTGCAGCTACTACCCCTGGAATTTTCAGTCCTCCGCCTCGTCTCCTAAGCAACAACAATGGTGTACTACGTTTACAACGGGTTCCCATTGCTGACCCGGCTTCCCAGCATGGACCCGCTGCCTCGGTCGCCCCACCACACATCGCCACGGGCTCATCAACTGATGATGAACAAGGTAAAATCAAGTTTAAATTGCCTACTTTTGGTGGAAAGTTCGATCCTAATGCATATATTAATTGGGAGATAGCGGTAGACAAAGAATTTGCAAACTATGACTTATCTGAAAACCAAAAGATTAATGCCGCAGTTAAAGTGTTAACGTCAGATGCAATATATTGGTGGAAGCATAGACATGATAAAGAACCTAAAACTTGGAATGCCCTGAAAAGACTTATGAGAAATGATTATATTCCTGAATATGTTGCTGAATATTTGCTTACTAAACTTCAATGCTTAAAACAAGGTTCTAAACTGTTATAGAATACTATCATGAATTGAAAAATTGTTTGTTGTGTTGTGGTTTACAAGAATGTGAAGAAGCTATAGAGTTTAGGTTCATACGTGGACTTAATCATGAAATTCATGATGTTTTTGTTAATGAAACATATAGTTCTCTTTCAGACTTGATTAAATGTGCCTGTAGAGCTGAAAACATGCTTGCTGAATCTTTGAAAGAGCCTTTAGCTTCATTTGAGATGCCCATTGTTGCACCTTCTATTGTAGCTAACATTGTGCAGAAAAGTGGGCACCACCGGGAGAAGGATGAAGAAGAAAATGTGCAGAAAGAGGAGATCTTTGCTGCTCCATACGTATGTGAAGAGTTAGAAATTGAAGTTGCACCTACAACCACTAAGAATGATTTAGAAGGTAATGTAAAAGGTATGGACTGTATACATGGTGAAAATCATTTTGAAGAGACAAACCTGTCCATGAATCATACTATCTTAGAGCAACTATTAATGGAACCCATTGCTGATTTGCTTGCTATTCCTGGTGATAAAGAAGAGTTGTGTGATAATGCTTCACTTACATCCACGCCACAACTAGTGAATGACCATGAAACATTTATATTTGAACTAAACACTTATTCTGAACACAAACATGTTATTCATATTGCCAATGAAGAAGATGAGCTTAAATTGATGTCTTCTTTAAATACTTTAGGTTACATTGAATTTGATGTTCTGTGTGATCTAGATAGTTTCAAGGAGAAGATTTTTGTACATTCTTATTTGCCATGGTTATCGCGAAATATTTTTCATGTTGTTAGCAAACATAATGATAAAGGAGAATACAAAGTGCATAGAGTATACATTTGTTCAGATCTGAAACATCTACTTCCTATGCAACAATGTGATCAATTTGATAATTTTAATATCATATCAAGTACCCCTACTTTCGTTTATAGTCTATATGATAGTTTTCAAGAAAGGGAGCGTTCGGATGATAGTGATTCACAAGCCATTGATTTGATCACAAAAGATATGCATGTTGCTTTGCCACGAGCCAGGCCTGGGCCCTGAGCGCCACCTTCGGCACCTTCGGCACGGCCACGGGCCACGCCTGTGCCCCGAGCACCACCTTCGGCATGGCCACGAGCCTACGCTTGCGCCCCGAGCGCCACCTTCGGCACGGCCACGAGCCACGCCGCACCGGCGCCCGGCCGGCGACGGCCACGAGCCTACGCTGTGCCACGAGCGCCTCGCCGGCACGGCCACGAGCCTACACATGCGCCCGAGCGCCACTGCGCGCACGACCACGAGCGATCCTGCGCCCGGCGCCAAGTTCGGCACGCCACGCGCCACGCCTGCGTTCGAAGCGCCATCTTCGCACGGCCACGAGCCTACGCCTGCGCCCCGAGTGCCTCTTTCGGCACGGTCACGAGCCTACGCCTGCGCCCCGAGCGCCACCTACGGCACAGCCACGAGCCTGGCCTACGCCCATAGCGCCAGGTTCGGCACGGCCACGCGCCAGGCCTGTGTCCCGAGTGCCACCTTCGGCACGGCCACGAGCCTACGCCTGCGCCCCGAGCGCCACATTCGGCACAGCCACGAGCCAAGCCTACGCCCCGAGCATCATCTTCCGCACGGCCATGACCACGCCTACACCCCAAGCGCCACATTCGGCACGGCCACGGGACACGCCTACGCCCCAATCGCGACCTTCGGCACGGCCACGAGCCACGCCAGCGCCAGGAGCGCCACCATCGGCACGGCCTCGAGACTACACCTGTGCCCCGAGCGCCACCTTGGACACGACCACGAGACTACGCCTGCGCCCCGAGCGCCACCTTCGGCACGGCCACGAGCCTACGCCTGCGCCACGAGCGCCTCCTTCGGCACGACCACGAGCCTACACCTGCGCCCCGAGCGCCACCGACGGCACGGCCACGAGCCAGGCCTGCGCCCCGAGCACCAAGTTCAGCACAGCCACGGGCCACGCCAACGCCCCGAGCGCCACCTTCGGCATGGCCACGAGCCACGTCAGCGCCCCGAGTGCCACCTTCGGCACGGTGACGAGACTACACCTGCGCCCCGAGCGCCACCTTGGACACGGCCATGAGCCTACGCCTGCGCCTCGAGCGCCACCTTCGGTATAGCCACGAGCCACGCCTGTACCCCGATCGCAACCTTCGGCACGGCCACAAGCCACGCCAGCGCCCCGAGCGCCACCTTCGGCACGGTCAAAGATCGCACTGCGCCGAAGCGCCACCTTGACACGCCACGAGCCTCGCTGCGCCCGGCGTCACCTTCGGCGCGCCACGAGCCACGCCCGGCTCGGCGCCACCTTCGGCACGGCCTCGTGCCACGCCTGCGTCCTGAACGCCATATACGGGACCTACGCCTATGCCCCGAATGCCACCTTAGGCACAGCCACAAGCCGCGCCAGTGACCCAAGCACCGTGTTCGGCACGGCCAGTAGCCTACGCCTGCGTCCCGAGCTCCACCTTCGACAAGGCCATGAGCCTACGCATGTTTCCCGAGAGCCACCTTCGGCACGGCGACAAGCCACGCCTGCGCCCCGAGCGCCACCTTCGGCACGGCCACGAGCCTACGCCTGCGCCCCGAGTGCCACCTTCGGGACGGCCACGAGCCACGCGAGCGCCCCGAGCGCCACCTTCGGCATGGCCACGAGCCTCGCCGCAACCCGAAGCGCCGGCGCGGCCGCGAGCCACGCCCGGCGCCCGTGCACCACCTTCGCGGCCACGAGCCTACGCTGCGCTTCTAGCGCCTCCTTCCGCACGCCACGAGCCTCGCCTCCTCCCGGCGCCACCTTCGCACGCCACGAGCCACGCTGCGCCGGCGCCACCTTCGCTCGCCACGACCACGCCGCGCTTCGAAGCCCGGCGCTACGCCGGCGACACCTTGGGCCACGCCAGGCCCCGATCGCCACGTTCGGCGCGGCCACGAGCCGCGCTGCGCCCGAAGCGCTACCTTCGCAGCGGCCACGAGGCACGCTGCGCTCGGCGCCACCTTTGGCACGCGCCACGAGAACACCTGCGCTCGAAGCGCCACCTTGACACGGCCACGAGCCTCGCCCTCGCCCGGCGCCACCTTCGCATGGCAACGAAGCTGGGCTGCGCCGAGTGCCACCTTCGGCGCGGCCACGAGCCTACGCCTGCGCCCCGATCGCCACCTTCGGCGCGGCCACGAGCCACGCCAAGACCCCAAGCGCCACCTTCGCATGGCTATGAGCCTACACTGCGCCGGGCGCCTCGCAAGGCGGCGGCACGAGCCTAGGCTGCGCCCGGCGCGACCGGCGACGACCACGAGCCACGCCTGCTCCCCGAGCACCACCTTCGGCACAGCCACAGGCCACGCCTACGCCCCGAGCGCCACCTTTGGCACGGGCACGAGCCAACGCCTGCGCCCCGAGCGCCTTCTTCCGCACGGCCACGTGCCTACGCCGCGCTTCGGCGCCACCTTTCGGCGCGGCCTGCGTGCGCCGCGTCTTTGAGCGCCACATTCAGCACGGCCACGAGACTACACCTGCGCCCCGAGCGCCACCTTCGACACGGCCACGATCCTACGCCTCCGCCCCTAGCGCCACCTTAGGCACAGCCACAAGGCACGCCTGCGCCCCAATCGCCGTGTTCGGCACGGCCAGTAGCCTACGCCTGTGCCCCGAGGGCCACCTTCGGCACGGCCACGAGCCTACGCCTGCTCCCCGAGAGACACCTTCGGCACGGTGACGAGCCATGCCTGCGCCCCGAGCACCACCTTCGGCTCGGCCACGAGGCACGCCTGAGCCCCGAGCGCCACCTTCGGCACGGCCACGAGCCTACGCCTGCGCCCCGAGTGCCACCTTCGGCACGGCCACGAGCCTACGCCTGCACCACGAGCGCCACGTTCTGCACGGCTTGGAGCCTACGCCTGCGCCCCGAGCGCTACCTTCGGCACGGCCATGAGCCTATGCTTGCGCCCCGAGTGCCACCTTCGGCACGGCCACGAGCCACGTCTGTGCCCTGAGCGCCACCTTAGGCATGGCCACGAGCCACGCCTGCGCCCTGAGCGTCGCTGACTGAAAATTACCGTCTAAATACCAACCTACTATCTTGTGGACAGAAAACAGCAAGCTAGAATGTCTAAAGAAAACTTGTGCTTTCATGTTCCAAATTGCAAATCCTTGAGTTGTTTCGTCTCTAACATTTGTATCCATTGCCATACATTTGCTTGTGCCTATTATCCATCCTTTTTAATCAGCAACTTAGGCTAAGTGCTAGTCTCGAACTATTACTCAATATGTGCAAAATCTGAGATTAGTTGGTTGTTTTCGATTGCTACTGAATATATAGCCTATCCAAGCTCCATTTTCGACTAACCATACAAGTAGCTAAACCTTGCAATCGCTTTACTCACATTTGAGATCGGTTAATCACGAACCAGCCACCGGATTGCAACCCTTGCTGCATTTGTAAGAATTGGTAAGAGCAAGAGAGAGTGACAATTGATCATTTCAGCAAGTAGTAGTGATAGGGAACTGCATACCTTTTGTGTGTTTTCTTGTTTATTGCTAACCATGGCAGATGACAATGGAAGTAATGAAGAAAACCAAGTTGAAATTCTCACAACCTGCACGAGAGGAATTGTACTACACTTCACATACTTGATCAACATGCATGCTGAGAACCATGACAATGCTATGGCTGAGATCAACAACAACTGTGCGACACTTCGTGAACGTATTGATCGTCTTGATGGACGACAACCACCACATGTTGCCAATGAGGCCAATCATGCACCAAAGCAAAATGGAGCACTAGGATGCCATACCCTACTTGCTGCCTGCTCTTGGGCAAATGGGATAGAAAAAGAAGAGAACAACTATGTTGCTAATACGGAGGATGATGGAGGTTTTAACTCTCAAAATGATCATGATCATCAGCGCCTTCAACACATCAATGAGGTATGGGTAGAAATCAGCGTGAACAACGGGAGGTATGTGATGATCCATTAGGAAAGATTAAATTTACAATGACTCCATTTGCTGGAAAGTATGCCCCGGATGCTTATCTTGATTGGGAAATAGAAGTAGAACAAAAATTTGCTTGGTACAAATTTCCTGAACATAGAGAGTTAGGGCTGCTACTAGTGAATTTACTGATTTTGCTTCCATTTGGTGGAATGATACATGTAGAAATCATAACAACAAACCTAGAACATGGAATGCATTGAAAAGAATGATGAGGGCCAGATTTGTTCCTTCCTACTATGCTCGTGATTTGCTCAATAAATTGCAACGTTTGAACCAAGGAGGTAAAACTGTAGAAGAGTATTATCAAGAAATGCAAATTGCAGTATTGAGATGTGGATTAGAAGAGAATGAAGATGCTAAATGGCTAGATTTCTAGGTGGATGTGACCATAAAATTCAGGACATACTTGATTATATATGATACAACTCTGTCACTCATTTGTTTCTGATGAGGACATCAACCCGAAGGATACGACCGCTGCCACTACTTCCTCTCCGACTGCGACATCTACATCGTAAAAGGGCCTTAATCCAGAAGCTCAGTCTTTCAAGCCCACGACAAAGAACCAGAGCCTCAAGCACACACGCCAAGGACAGCCCACGCGCCAAGGAAGACTCGTATGGAAACCCATGATGCCAAAACACCTGGTTCGGCCATCCAGCAGCATGCCAACTTCAAATGGGCGTAACTCGGGCTCTCGGACTCCGTTTTCGGCGTGTGACCACCCGTTGGAAAGCTTAGGAGATAAGCTTTCCAATAGATCCAGCCTGACCTTCCAATTCACTCCAGATAGACAGAAAAATGCAGAACAATATCATGGGCCAAATCTATCAGGTGCTGCGTCACCGTATTTTTGGGCCCATGGCCTATGTATGGTAAGGGTTGCATGGTGGCTGACCCTATTTTGGATGCCCCAAGTCTGGCTTCTACCCTATATAATGCCCCTACCATCATACTTTGGGGTTTAGGTTTTGTTGTATTTTGGTAGACCCCGTGTGCGTCCCTCCTCAATCTTGTGTGTGTCGACTGGACCACCCGAGTTGAGAAACAGAACCTCACCTTTGTTTCTTTGAGATTATTGGACTGAAATTGCTATCACCTTGTTCTTGCATGTTCTTGGTTACATCAGGTATAAGGATCGATCGGGTCTTTGATTCGGTTGATCGCCTCATGCGGTGACGTTGCGATTGTTAGGTTGCTGATCTTGTGGTCATTAGCCGATCCATCTACTCTGTACTACACCAAATTATCGTATCGTTCTCATCAGAAGATCGGGACAACCTCGTGCACATCAAGTGGTATCAGAGCGATGGTTGCCTGGTGAGAACACCCTTATCCTTATTTAGTTCATCTTGTTCGTCCTAGAGTCCAGAAAAATAGCCAAAAAAATATATATATATGTTCGTCGTGTATTCGATCTAATCCAAGCCCCTTTTTGCCTTTACTATTACTACCTAGTTTAATTCTTTTTGAATTTGTGTTGCATCGTTGTGTCATTGCTGGTCTTAGCGTTTGATCTTTAGAGTTTCGAGTTGTATTCACGTTTTTGTCACATCATCGTGTTGTTCGTGCATCTATTTGTGTTACCACCTTCATCCCGCAAAACCGAGAGCCTTCCACCAGAACGCCCCGAATTCCATCTGAGCAACCCACGTCTTCCCTAACCATCTCGGTTCTTTCCTTCCAATCTGTGTTCCACCAAAACTCACCGAAGTTTTCCATATATAGCCAAACACATCCACCTTTTCCCTCCAAATATAGCGCGCATCTAGTGGTATCCAATCAGAGAAGGAATTGAGATCCTCCTCCTTACCATATCTACCTTTTCCCTCCAAATATAGCGCGCATCCAATGGTCATTACCATATCTACCTTGAAAGCTGGTTTGTTTTTATCTTTGGTGTTTGTTCTATTGCCACCCATATCCATATCAAACCATGTAAGCCTTTCCTTCCATCAAAAAAACAAAAGAAAAAAAAGGAATCTGAACCGAACCATCTCTCTGCTCTCTCCACGCCATCTTGCTGCACTTGACAATCCATCAAATTTTGGTGCACAGATCAAAGACTAGAGAGAGAGAGTGTGTGGTGAATACTTCTCTAGAGTCCTTTTTTTGAGCCATGTTTTCAGTCTAGGGCTCTCAAAAAAATTGAAAAAAAAATCAAAAAAAAGAGAGAAGAAAGGAGCCCTAGCTGTTGCTTGTGCGTTGAGAACTTCCTGGTTGCTGTTCTGTGACTTCTTTAGTGTCTAGGCTCGCATCTCTAGCACGGTCTAGCCTAGGACCAGCACGTACCGCCATTGAACATTCCTTCAACTTGTTTTGATTAGTGTGGTTCTAGTTTTTCCTTTGCTACAAATAATACCTGTCCAAACTCCACTTACTACTAAGCACAGGAAAAGTACCTTTCAATCGCTTTGTCACCTCTGAGTGCTGGTTACCATCATTATCCGAGTAGACCTTGACAAGCTGTAGGGTAAGAACTGGTAAGAACTTGGTGTTAGCTTGAGCGCGTGAGATTATCCACGGCCCATATATTAGTAGTCCATAGGAACTAACCATCTTGTGAGTTCTTTGTTTGTTGCTCCTAACCATGGCAGGTATTCCAAGCAATCATGGGAGCAACGACGGTAGTGGGAGCGAACATGAGGACCTTCTCACACCAAAAGAACGGCGTTGGGTCACTCACTTCAAGAGGATGCACAATCAGTATGAGATGCGAACTCGTGACACCCTTGATGCGATTCAGGCGCAATTGACACCCGTCACTGAGCTTCAAGCATAGCTAGCACAACTTCTTAAGTGTGCTACCCCCCAATGGAGCCGCGCTGGTCATGCTTTGGGCCAACGCGGCGCTCCACCAGTTGTCCCTGCTCCTTTAAACGGGGTGGATCAAGAGGAGAATAACTACGCCGCCGACACCGAAGACGACTACATGGTAAATGTGAACAATGGCCAACCTCATCGCCGACTCCGCAATAACAGGCAAGGTATGGCTAGAAATCAGCATGATCAAAGGGAAGAACGTGATGATTCTATGGCAAAAATGAAATTTACTATGCTTCCTTTTGATGGAATTTATAATCCTGATGTTTATCTAGATTGGGAGTTGGCGGTAGATCAAAAATTTTCTTGCTATGACTTCTCTGAGCGTAGAAGGTTTCGCTCTGCCACTAGTGAATTTACTGGCTTTGCATCTATTTGGTGGAAATAACTTTGTAGAGCCAACCGTGATGTACCTACAACTTGGGATGGGTTGAAGCGTACCATGAGGGCTAGATTTGTTCCTACATACTATTCTCGTGATTTATTGAATAAAATGCAGTGTTTTAAGCAAGGTGATAAAACAGTTGAGGAATATTATCGGGGATTGCAAATTGGCATGTTGCTGTGTGGGTTAGAAGAGTGAAGATGCAAAAATGGCTAGGTTTTTGGGTGGGCTTAGAGAGATACAGGACATACTTAATTATAAAGAATACAATTCTATCACTCGTTTGTATCATCTTGCTTTGAAAGCGAAAGGGAAGTCTGAGGTCGACGATCGGCGACGAGGTAATCTTGGAGGCTCTTGCACATCCAAGTCGGTCCCCATCAAGCGAAGGTGGCATCTTACATTCGGGACATACGCCTTCACTGTTACCCATGTCTCCTCTACACCGAACCACGACTTCCGAGCCAAGTAAATCAGCCGCAAAACAAGCTCCGTGAAGAGTGCATCATCCGTTCCAACTCTTTGGACGGACAAGAGAAGTACAATGTTTTCGATGCAAGGGACATGGTCATGTGATGCGCGATTGTCCAAACCAACGTGCTCTAATAATACGAGAAAATAGTGAGTATTCTAGTGCTAGTGACATTAACAAAAATGAATATGCTTTTGCTGTCACTAACACTGCAGAAAATGAAGAAGAGATTTGCGATGCTGCCTCGATAGAGAAGTATCCAGCTCTTGTTGTCACACGATTACTGCATGTGCAACCCACACGTGATGAGCCAAATCAGCGCCATACCATCTTCCAAACAAAGTTTGTAGTCATTGAACGAGCAGTGCATGTTATTGTTGATGGTGGTAGTTGCAACAACCTTGCTAGTGTGAGCATGATCGAGAAGCTTGGCTTGGCTACACGTCCGCTACAACAACCATACGAGATTGAGTAGCTCAACTCTAATGGTCAGGTTAAGGTAACAAAAACCGTTCGAGTACCTATTTCTATCGATTCATATCATGATCATGTTGTTTGCGATGTTGTACCCATGGATGCTTGTTCTCTTTTGTTGGGTAGACCGTGGATATATGATATAGATGCCACACATCATGGTAGGACCAATTAGTACACTTTCATGTTTAAGGGGAAGAAAATAATTTTGGAACCAATGACGCCTGCTGAGTTACTTAAGGTTGCTATACAACATGCTAAGAAAGAGAACGTTCGTAATGACACTAAAATGAAGAGTGTGGCAAAACAATTAAATTCACCTAAAGCAACAAATGATAAATCTGATTGTAAATTAAAAGGTGTTGTTTTGTTAGCTAGTAATGTCATTGCACATGATGGCATCACTACAGGTTTGCAACCATCTGTTTCTTTGCCTCCTGTTGTCACTAACCTTTTGCAGGCATATGAGAAGGAGTCGAGGCCGACTGCAATTCAAGAAGGGGAGGATGATGAGGACATCAACCCGAAGGATACAACCGCTGCCACTACTTCCTCTCCTCCGACTGTGACATCTTCATCACAAAAGGGCCTTAATCCAGAAGCTCAGCCTTTCAAGCCCATGACAAAGAACCAGAGCCTCAAGCACACACGCCAAGGACAGCCCACATGCCAAGGAAGACTCGGGTGTGGACGATGTCTGAGCATTACAGGCGCCGTCGACGAAGAAAGCCCATCTGAAACGCCTTCCGGCCATGGTCATGAAAGAAGAGTGACTGCCGCAGAGGCCCGAATGGATGTCATTAAACAAGTTTTTACCTTCCTCCGGGGTGATGCACTTGGCGAGGATGCCCAGGGCGCCCCATCGGTACAGCTGTCCGTCGATGAGCCCGTACGAGCTCGCACGGCGCTTGAGCCTGTTGCCCTCAGCCTTGTCGGGCGGGAGCTCGCGAAGGCTGAGAAACTTGACGATCGGGTCCATCCATGATGGAACGCTCTCGAGGAAGGCCACCGAGTCTTTACGGTTCGTCGGCGGTCGAACCGTCGGTCTCGAGGATGACATCCGACGGAATCTCATCATCGGATGACCCAAGCTTGGACAGGAGATCCGCGCCGGAGTTGTCCTTCCTGGGAACGTATCCAACTTCGAGGTTCTTGAACCATTTCTCCATTTTGCGTACCTCGGCGAGGTACTTTGCCATCGACGGCTCTGAGCATTGGTAGTCTTTGTTGTACTAGCTGATGACAAGTTGAGAGTCTCCCCTCACGACCAGTCGGCGCATGCCCAGCGATTTGCACGCACAAAGGCCAGCCAAGAGGGCCTCGTACTCCACAACATTGTTGGTCGCGGGAAAGCCGAAGCGGATCACATACTTCAGATGATCCCCCGAGTGGTGATTATGAGGACACCAGCCCCGAGCGTTTAAATGACCTTGAGCCATCGAAGAACATGGTCCAGGGACCTTCTTCGATGGCCTCGGGTTCAGGGGCGGGCTCCGCCGTCTGCTCGACCACAAAGTCGACAGCGCGCAACAATGGTGGAGCGTGCCATGAACCGAATATTGAATTCGGCTAATTCCATAGCCCATTTGGCGATGTGGCCTCCTGCCCCGGGTTCCTTAAGATCTTGCTGAGCAAGAACCCACTCAGGATGACCACGGCGTGCACCTGAAAGTAATGCCGGAGCTTACGCGAGGCCATGAATAGGGCATAGAGTAGCTTCTGGACCTAGGGGGTACCGCTCCTTCGGCCCATGGAGCACTTCGCTAACGTAGTAGATCGGCTACTGCCGACCATCTCACTCGGCCACTAGGATAGCGCTGACGGCCTGAGCTGCAGTCGCCAGGTAGAGCAGGAGCGTCTCGCTCGGTTGCGGGGTCATGAGCAGTGGGCGGCTCGAGAGGTATGATTTCAGCTCGTCGAAGGACCGCTGGGCTTCCGGGGTCCATTCGAAACCACGATGCTGGCGCAAGGATTTGAGGAATGGCAGCCCGTGCTCCCCGAGCCTCGAGATGAATCGGCTGAGGGTGGCCACACGGCCGGAGAGGCATTGGACCTACTTTGTTGATGCTGGGGTGGCCATCCTCTCGATGGCCTCGATCTTTTGTGGGTTCGAGCCTATGCCCGAGGCCCCGATCATGTAGCCGAGCACCTTTCCCGAGGTTGCACCGAAGACGCACTTCTCGGGGTTGAGCTTGACTCCATGCTTGTTTAGGTTGGCGAAGGTCTCCGCGAGGTCGCTGACATGGTTGGCTTCAGAGGAGCTCCTGACGATGATGTCGTCAACGTAGACCTCGAGATTCTGCCCGATCTGAAGGTCAAATGTCTGGGACATCAGCCGTTGGAATGTGGCCCCGACGTTGCGGAGGCCGAACGACATAGTGGTGAAGCAGAAGGTCCCGAACGGCGTGATGAAGGCCGTCTTGGCCTCGTCGCCTGTCACGAGCTTGATCTAGTGGTAGCCGGAATAGGTGTCAAGGAAACTCATCATCTTGGCATTGGTGGTGGAGTCCACGATCTGGTCTATACGGGGAAGAGGGAAGTTATCCTTCAGGCACGCCGAATTCAAGCCCGTGTAGTCGACACATGATGGGGCAGCGATCCCGATCTTTCGGTGGGATGATGATACGCCGATTTGGAGGTGTTGATGGCACCGAATTTAGGGCTTCCTACCAAACAGGTTGGGAGCTTCACAATCACAATGCCAAATCCACACAGATACAAGATCTAATGATCAGTAGTTCCTGCAAGAAATCGAGAACCCGCAAGAACAAAGTATGAAGCAAACCGAAAACGTAGTATTGAAATCAAACAAAGAAAACAAGTTGAGGTTCTGTTTCTTGGCTCGGGCGGTCTAGTCGACACGCGCAAACACGAGGAGGGACGCACACGGGGTCTACCAAAACACAACAAAACCTAAAAAATGAAGAACAGGGGTGAGAACCCAATATAAATGGGTGGGCACCCAAGAGGGGTGCGGCAGCCAGGAGAGGGGCTCCGGCCAAAGGAGGGGTGAAACCCTAAGAGTACATGGGCCTTGGGCCCAAAAGAAAGGTGGCGCAGCACTTGGAATTTCTGTCTCGTTAGATTATTCTACGATTTCCCTTCACTTCAGGAGGAATTATGCTTCAAGATCAGATCCATTGGAAAGGTTATCTCAATACCTTTCAAATGAGTTGTCGAACGTCGAAAACAAAGTTCGGATGTGGCCGTGGCGTCCGTTTGAAGTACTGCTGCTCCTGGATGGCCGAACCGGACTCGGCGACGAATTGGGCTTTATCTTGGGCCTTCCTTGGCGCGTGGGCTGTCCTTGGTGGATGTTCTTGATGTGCTGGTCCAGAAAATGTGGATGGAAAGGACTTGCTTCCGGATTAAGCCCTCCAGACGTCGCAGACAAAGTAGTGGGCAAAACAGCGGCGGTCGGGGACGAAGTAGCGGTCGTAGAGGAAGAAGGGGCAGTGGTTGTATCCTTGGTTGGGATGTCCTCATCAACACACATCCTCCATTTCCCACCCTTTTTGTGCACGATCACCGGATTGGCTAGCCATTCGGAGTAGTTGACCTCACGAATGAAGCTGGCCTTCAGGAGCTTGTCGAGATGCTCCCTGATTATCGCTACCTTTTCGGGAGAGAAACGTCGTAACTTCTGGCGCACGGGCCTGCATCCAGGCCTCGTTTGCAATTTATGCTCGATCACCTCCCTCGGGACCCCAGGCATGTCTGCTGGTTCCCACGCGAATATGCTTTTGTTGCTGCGGAGGAAGGTGACGAGCTCGAATTCCTATTTCGGGTTGAGCTGGGCGGCGAGGTGGACATTTGCCCGAGTTGTTCTCCTCAAGCCGCACGGTCTTGGTCGGGCCACCGGGCTGGATCACCGTTTTCCGACGAGCGTCCTTCTGTGCCGCCTCGGGGCCCCGCTGGGGGAGCATGCCCACGAGCTTGAGGGCTTTCTTCTCACAGCAGTGCACCATTTTGAGGTCGCCTCGGACGGTTATGACGCCCTGCGGCCCAGGGAGCTTCATGCAACGGTGACCGTAATGGCTCGCTGCCATAAACTTGATCAAAGCTGGCCGCCCGAGCATGGCGTTGTAGGGGAGATCGCCGTCTATGACCTCGAAGGTGACCAGCTCGGTGCGGAAGTTCACAGAGTCACCGAAGGTGACGAGCAGAATTACCTGCCCGAGCGGAGTGGTCGAGCTGCCCGGCACGTTGCTGAAGAAAGGGACCGCTATACTCCATATCTTGGACCGAGAATATGCATCCGGTCTAATGTACTAGCCAAGAGCAGGTTGAGAGAATTCCCTCCGTCAACCATGACCCTCCCGACCACGGTGTTGCTTACGGTCGGAGCGACGACCAAGGCGGTCTTAAGGTCCTTGAAAATCACCGGGGGAGCGTCGCCCTGGGAGAAGGTGATCGGAACACCAGCCCATTTGCAAGGCTAGTCGGCAGGCTTGCCGGTCGAAGCTTGGTACACAGTTCACGCGGCGCTCTTGAGGTCGCCCGGGATCGGTACGCAGACGAACTACCGAAGATCATATCAACGCGACGGTCGCCCTGCTGGAACTCCAGGTCGAGGCCCTCTGGCCCCTCACAGGTGACGCCCTCGTCGGTGCTTCGCCCCGCCGAGGCGTGGGCATCTCCCACGCCCATCGTAGAAAGCGTTAAACTTGAGCGCCACGCCTCTGACCTCTCAAGTCATGGCCAGGGGCTTGATGGAATAGATAGAATTTGTCCGGGTCGTACCCTAGCCCAGCCTCGTTGGCGGGAGGCCGAACGTCACCCCATTGCAGGTCGGCCCGATGCTGCCCCTACTGCGGTGTGGCGCGACGCTACCCTGGCTTGGGTTGACGTTGCGCTTGCTGACATCGCAGTTGACCAAGCTGTGGCCGAGGCACATTGTGGTCGAGCTACCGCACCTCTATCACTTCGCACCCAGCATCGGCGTGGCAACAACGCGCAGCTGGCCACCGCCATTTTAGTGACCCTGCCCTTGCTTCTTGGGGCGCGGGTCCAGGCCAGCAGCCTTGGCAGCAGACGGCCTGTGCTCGTCGGGAATGCGGCCGAGCTTACCCTAGTCCTCCTTGTAGCGTTCCGCCATTCGGAATAGCCTGTTGTCACTGAGGTCGGTGGTGATCTCCAGGTCCTCCGTAAGACGCCTGTCCTGAATGCCGAACTTAAAAGCTTTGATGATGGCTTTGCTGGAGATGTTTGGGGTTGAATTCCTCGTGCGGGTGAACCAGCGGATGAAGTCGCGGAGAGGTTCACCCTTGCCCTGGATGATGCGGTCCAGGTCCCTTTCCCATCCAGGGTGCTCGTAGCAGCTCTGGAAGTTTGATCGCAGAGTGCTCCGCACTTGGCGCCACAACCGGAAGGAACCAGGAACCTGGTTGAAAAGCCAGGTGTGAGCGGCACCGTCCAGGACGGTATGGAGGTAGTTGGCCATCACAACCTCATCCCCGCCGACCGCCAGGATCGCGGTGGAATAGATCGAAAGAAACTCATCGGGGTTCTTGGTCCCGTCGAACAGCTCCATTGCAGAGGGGCGGAAGCGAGTTGGCCAGCGCACCCGGCGAAGGTTGATGGAATACGATGGGCAACCGTAGGTTGGGGCAGTATGGTCGCTGCTGCTACAGTTGGAATCGCCATCAGTGAGGTGATCAAACTAGAGCCGACAGTGCACCCCACGTCGGGCTTGGCAGACAGGGAGGGCGGCGATGATTGCAATCCTTCTGCCGCCTGGGTGGAATGTCCGGAGACAGACCCCCGGAAGCATCGCTACTTGAAGGAGCACTGTCACCACCCTGCCGATCGTGGGAATGCCCACGCATCAGGCCTGTGCCCTGGTGACGTGGGGACGGTTGCGGTAGGCTCCTGGCCCGCGGGTACGGAGTCGGCCGACAACGACGGCGGTGGCCGCTCGACAAACTGCCATCTCTTCTTAGGGAGCGAGGTTAGGGCGATCGTTGATGTCCTTGCTGCGAGGTGGTGACCTCGTCAGCCGCCCTGCCGAGTTCCTCGACAAGGGATCGACGAAAGAGGGCCGTCCTTGCCCGGGTGGGATCGGCCATGACCCAGACGATGGCCCGCAAGTGTTCCTAGTTGGGATCGTCCTGACGAGCAGGGCTACAATGCCCAAGCGAGCTGTGGAGCCCCTCGCGCTGTTCCTGTCAAAGGGCGGTGATGGCCTGGTTGATGGCGACCCAGACCAACCGACGCGCCTCCTCAGGGGCTTCTGGGTCATCGTCACTTGCTCCCGCGCTTGATTCGCGGTCGCCGGCCATGATGGCCAGGCGCTCGCGCAGCGATAGCGAAGCGGAGAACATGGAGATGGAGCCTTCGTGCTCAGGAACCGCGTCCGGGTCCAGCCTCGCTGATGGTGACATGCCGTCGGTGGAGCCGAATGTGCTGGCGACGCTGCAGTGGTGAACCACGAATGACCGAAACTTGGGCCCCACGGTGGGCGCTAGCTATTGACGATCGGGACCGTCGGTCGCAGAAGAAAGAAAGGGGGAGCGAGGTGTCTGCTTGGGAGCGGGACCCAAGGTCGCGCTAGTTTAGGGGCTCCAAGCGTCGCAGGGAAGTCGTCCAAGAGATGATGTCGGACACGGGGATTTATACTGGTTCGAGCCCCAAGGTCGGGTAATAGCTCTACTCGATCTTGCCACGAGGCTAAGGGTGTATTACCAGCTCTGTGGAAGAGTACAAGGACGGGGCCCGAGCAAGAGAAGGGGGCCGCGCCGTTCTTCTTTGTTGGTGTCGTGTGTCGGGTGTTGCTCTTGTCTTCTATTTTTTCTGTCTCGTTGCTACTCTGTTGTTCCCCCCTGCGGTTGGGGTGACCTACTGCTTTTGTAGCCCTCGGGAAACCTTGCTGCTTGGTCCCGAGGCCGACGTTAGGAGCCTTTGGCGATTTAACGGAGGCTCGGAAGTTGTTGCTAGCCGTTGAGAGTCTGACGGAAGCTGTTGAGATCTTGACGGGAGCTATTGAACCCTAGTTCCCACGCAAGGGCAGGTAGGGTGCTGATTCCCACGCAGGGGAGAGTTTTACTTAAGATAAAAATAGAAATGCTATAGATGTCCTTTCCATGGTACCCGCAGGGTTGTTGAGGTCGAGGGCGAGGTGTCGGGGTTGAGGGTGCCTGCCCCTGCGGCAGTGCCCGAGCTCGAGCTTGCTGGCCCCGAGCCCGACCATCGAGGGGGTATCACCTAGGTCGGGAATGAGCCCCTTGGTCTATGGAAAGCTGCCACGAGGCCGGGGGGGATGCTTACACGTGGCAAGGGTACCGATCCTCGACAGCTTATAATCGTACGCTGCACTCTACCACAAAGATGACTCCATTTTAGGTTGTGTATGCCTTTAGCACTCATGCTCCAATTGATCTATTGCCTTTGCCATTTTTAGAGAAGGTAAACCTTGATGCAAAGAAACATGCTAAATTTGTTCTTAAATTATATAAGACGACAAAAGGAAATATAGAGCACATGACTGAGAAATATAGTGTTGCTGGTAACCATGGTAGAAAGGAATTGTTATTGAACCTGGTGATCTTGTTTTGTTGCATTTGCTGAAAGAAAGATTTCCTTCCTAACTTGCGAAAGTCTAAATTGATGCCTAGAGCCGATGGTCCTTTCAAAGTGCTTGAACGAATTAATGATGATGCTTATAAACTTGAGTTACCTACAGATTTTGGGGTTAATCCCACTTTTAACATTTCAAATTTGAAGACATATTTTGGAGAAAACGATGAGCTTGAGTCAAGGATGACTCAAATGCAAGAAGGGGAGCATGATGAGGACATAGCTACATCGGATACACCCATGGCACCAATGACCAATGACCAATAAATTCCTCCTAGTGATCAGCAACCTTCGACCAACATAGAAGGACCAATTACTCGAGCTCGTTCGCGATAACTAAATTATCAGGTAAATTTGTTTCTTGGGTTGCATAATTTCACTTTGGAGAATAGACCGTTTCCTTATAATATTCTCATACTTAGGATCCTTGGCACGGATTAGCAAGGGAGTTTTAATTCGCCAAGACGAGTAATCAAGCAAGGTGGGAATGTGAAAGGATCCAACTCAGTCTCCAAAGACCAATCTGAAATTAAATGGGCATAAAGAATGCAAACGGAGTCTGTTGGGCGTGTGAGCACTTGATCAAAAGTTTATCTCATACACTTTCCAACGGATCTGACCTCACCATCAATTTCATTCTAAGCTGGGAGATATCGTCAGAAAACCCCAACATCCAGAAAAGAGTCTTCAATGTCTCGGGTGCTGTGCCACCATTATTTTGGACTGAGTTCCCATGAAATCAAAGTGGTGTGTAACACCCCTTTTTTAGTCAATAGATAGTGGTTTGGCGATAATTGAGAAATCTTGAACAAAGCACCGGTAATAACCAGCCAACCCAAGGAAACTGCGCACTTCTTTGACATTAGAAGGTCTTTCCCATTCCACAACTAAAGAGATTTTACTAGGATCAACGGAAATGCCTTCCTTGTTAATGATATGGCCAAGAAAACCCACTTCTGAAATCTAAAACTCACACTTCTTTAGCTTGGCAAAGAATTTATTCTCCCTCAAGGTATCCAACACAAGCCTCAGATGATGCTCATGCTCATGCTCAACCTCTGACTTGGAATAAATTAGAGTGTCATCGATGAACACTACCACAAAATCATCAAGATATCTGTGTAGTAAATTGTTCATGGTCTCCATAAGATAACACATTGGTTAGTCCAAAAGACATAACCTTAAATTCATAATGCCCATACCTAGTGGAGAAAGCCATCTTTTCAAAATCTTGATCCCTCAGACGAATCTGATTATACCCTGATAGAAGATCAATCTTATAGAACACCTTAGCTCCCTTCAATTGATCAAACAAATCTTTAATGCGAGGAGGAGAATATTTGTTCTTGATGGTCACCAAATTGAGAGCGTGATAATCAATGCACATGCGCCAACCTCCATCGTTCTTAGAAACAAAAAGAACAGGCACTCCCCAAGGTGACACACTATGCTGGATCAACCCCTTAGATAACAGATAATCCAATTGCTTTTTCAACTAATCTTGAAAAGGACGAGACAAGCGATAGAGAGACAAAGAGATGGGCTGGGTGCTCGGAACAAGATCAATTCGAAATTCCACATCCGTTTTTGGTGGCAAACCGGGCAGCTCCTCTGGGAACACATCAGCAAATTCCTTCACCACTGGAATCTCCTCAATAGCTACTGACATACTTGGTTTTTCTGAAATGGCCAAAAGTGTACCCGATCTCAACATATGACGGCCAGGAAACAAACTGGTCAGCACAAAAAGAGAGTTAGATGGCACACTATCCTGGAAGACTAACTCCACTCCGGACGGAGCCTGCAAAGTGATTGTATTCTAGTAACAACATATTTTGGCTTTGAACTAATGCAACCAATCCATACCCAGAATGACATCAAACGGGGCCAATTGGATAACCATCAGATTAGCAAAGAAATCTTCATCATCGATGGTAATGGTGCAACCCGGGCATACCATCGAACTCAAAATAAGACCAACCGGAGAACTAACTATCATAGACTTAGCAATACACGGCATCCCCAACTTGGCCCTTCTAGCAAACTCAATCGACAAAAAGGAATAGGATGCCCCTGAATCAAAAAGAACAAAAGCGTCAAACGAATCCACAAGTAAGATACCTGATACCACATCTGGACACCCAGCTGACTCAGTAGTCGGGAGAGCGTAAACTCCTGGTGGTACCGGGGCAGCGGTAGCCCCAACACCCTGCTGAGGAAACACCGGAACTGGAGGCGGTGCAACAAACTTGATGAGGACATCAATACCAACGATACATCCATGCCTACACAAGATACATCCACGCCTACACAAGTACCACTTGTTACTTGTCCTATTACTCGTGCCCGTGCTCGTCCACTTAATCATCAGGTGAGTTCACTCTTGAGTTCATGTCCATCATGTTTAGACCGTGGAGACGTGTGCACTCTTGTTTTGCTTAGGAACCAAGGAGAGGACCGAAAGGGAAACAGATTCGCGCAGGCTGGATTCGGACTGCAGCACAGCACCAACTTGTGACGGACGCCACGGTCGCATATGGACTCGGATTGGGGCGTTCAAGTACTTCGCGGATTTCTGATGAAGTCTATTTTCATATGGATCCGGACTCATGTCCATATCTGTTCTGAGACGACCGTAATCATCAAATTACTACCGAGAGGTTTTTCTGTCCAGGGTGTTGCGCTACCATATTTTGGCCCAATGGGCCGTGTATCAAGTTGGGTCCATTAGGGACACGTCCTAGGGTTGGAGCTCGGCCCCAGCACCCTTGTGGTCGACCCTTCCACGTTCATATACCCCCTTAGCCACCACCAGGAACACTGGGGTTTTTGTTTAGATCAAGTTTAGCTCTCGCTACTTGCTTGTAAGCGCGCGTGCTGGATTAGCCGCCCGTCTTCTTGTCTTCGGAACCCCACCTTATTGGAGATTGAGTTTGAAACCTTCAATTACATCTAGTAATTCAGTACTTGTTCTACTTGTTCTTGCTAGTTCTTCGATTGCTTGCAGGACGAGTGCCCTAGTAGCCGGGGTGCCACGCTCCACAAGATCGCGGCAGCCATAGGAGGTGGTGTATCGGTTGCTAAGGCGCAGCGTCCTTGGAAGGCAGTAGTCGGGCCATGAGCGTCGTCTCCTCTACCAATCGAGTTATCCACCCTCTCATCGAAGATCGGGAATTCACCCAACGGGTTCACATCGATTAGTAATCGAGCAAGGTTTATCGGTGAGAGACTTCCAATCATTCGCTGTTTTTATTTTTACCTATAGTCGGAAGAGCCAAAAAAATAGTAGATTAGTTCTCTCCGCAATCCTACAAACCTTTTGAGCCTTTACTAGTCTTGCTTAGTTAGGGCTTGTTGAGTTTTGGTTGCATCGGTTGTGTCGAGTTCTTGGTCGTAGTCCTAGTTTATTAGAGTTTGAGTTCTTGTCACGTTCTAGTCACAGCCGTGCACTACCATATAAACTTTACTGTTGGCTGAATCTGAGTACATCTTGGTGTTCAAGTCCGACTAGGAACCCACGCTCGTGGTCTTTGAAGCTTGAATTGGAATCGGTTTTGAGTCGAATTGCATCAGTGGCCGTGCATAGCCAAGTTGTAATCGGTTAACATCTCAAGTCTGAATTGCTTTAGTGGTGCGTTACTCTTTGTTGCCTTGTTTTATATATCAAGTATTCACACAGCAGTACGTCATATCCATAGACGCGGCTTACTCTAGAGAGAGAGAGAGCAGTACGTCATATCTTCTTGTTACCGGAATACCCCTGTAATTTCGAAAAAAAAGCGTGTGTGGTGATTGGCTCTTTTGAACTCTTTATTCATATATTCAGTTTTGAGGATCCCCTGAAAAAAAAATGGAAAGGGGCTGTTCGTTTGTGCTTCTCTCTTGTTTCCCGTGGGGCGTTGTGACTTCCTTTGTGTCTAGGCTCGCGTCTCTAGCACGGTCTAGGCTAGGACCAGCACAGTACCACCGTTGAACGATTATTCAGCTTGCTTTTGTAACTAACGTGGTGCTAGTGTATTCCTTGCTTGACCCACCTACTGACTCCACATAGTCGACTCTGACTTGCGGTCTTGTTCTTTGTGACACGATACACTTCATTCCACGGTTGCGGACTTGTTGGTTGCCGTCCCCTCTGTTGAGCAAGGTAAGAATTGGTAGAGCTTGTGTGACAGGTTGAGAGTGGCGCCTTGCGTAGCTACATCCTAATAGCTGTAGGGTTTTATTCCTTCACTTGTTTTTCTTGTTGCCTCTGTTCGACTAACCATGGCGGGATCGGATGATGATACTTCTTAGAATATGCCACGTTCTCCTCGTACCAAGGGCATCATACAACACTTTGAAAAGTGGTGAAGGCGCTTTGGGAAGGTCTTGATAATGACTTGCGGTGGCGAATGAAAAGATGGGGCAATTGGAGGCCACACGATCAACACCAACACCAAGCTTACGAGGGTGGAGGTGTCGGTTGCTCGTATTGACAAGAGTCTTGCTTTGCACTCTGAGGCGATTGACGAGATACATGCTAATACCACCGGTGGGCGTGATGAGGGTGTCGAAGATAATTGGGATGAGTATGTTCGATCTTGAACAAGATGACCAAGAAGCTCCTAATCGCGGCGACTACGTACTAACCGTAGAGGTATGGGAGGTTTTCGCGGCGTGAGGTACATGGTAATGATGATGCTTTTAGTAAGATTAAATTTAAGATACCTCCTTTTGATGGTAAATATGATCTGATGCTTACATTACTTGGGAGATTCTTTGTTGATCAAAAGTTTGCATGTCATGAATTTCACGAGAATACACGTGTTAGGGCTGCTACTAGTGAGTTCTTGAATTCGCTTCTCTTTGGTGGATAGAACATGGCAAGAAGAATCCTAATAACATGCCACAAACTTGGGATGCTTTGAAACGGGTCATGCGGGCTAGATTTGTTCCTTCTTATTATGCACGTGATCTGTTAAACAAGTTGCAACAATTGAGACATGGTGCTAAAAGTGTAGAAGAATATTATCAGGAATTACAAATGGGTATGCTGCGTTGTAACTTAGAGGAGGGAGAGGAACCTGCTATGGCTAGATTTTTGGGCGGGTTAAATAGAGAAATTCAGGACATCCTTGCTTATAAAGATTATGCTAACGTAACTCGTTTGTTTCATCTTGCTTGTAAAGCTGAAAGGGAAGTGCAGGGACGACGTGCTAGTGCAAGGTCTAACATTTCTGCAGGAAAATCTACACCATGGCAGCAGCGCATGACTACTTCCATGACCGGGTGTGCACCTCCACCAACTCCCTCACCGAGTCGACCAGCACCACCGCCTTTCTCCAGCGACAAACCACGTGCTTCACCAACAATTTCAGCAACCAAATCTGCCCAGAAACTAGCCGGTAGTGCCTCTTCGGTTGCCTCCACGGGTAGAATAAGAGATGTTCAGTGTCATCGATGCAAGGGCTATGGACACGTGCAGCGTGACTGTCCTAGCAAGCGTGTTTTGGTGGTCAAAGACGATGGTGGGTACTCCTCTGCTAGTGATTTGGATGAAGCTACACTTGCTTTGCTTGCGGTGGCAGCGCAGTAGTGAGAACAACGGAAGAACAGATTAGTGCGGATGATGCGAGCATTATGAGAGCCTCATTGTGCAGCATGTGCTTAGTGCACAAATGGAGAAGGCGGAGCGAGAATCAGCGACATCGTTGTTTCAAACAAAGTGTGTCATTAAGGAGCGTTTGTGCCGTTTGATCATTGATGGAGGTAGTTGCAACAACTTGGCTAGCAATGATATGGTGGAGAAGCTTGCACTTACAACCAAACCGCACCTACATCCATATCACATTCGATGGCTTAACAACGATGGTAAGGTCAAGGTAACCAAGCTGGTACAAATTAATTTTGCAATTGGTTCATATCGTGATGTTGTTGAATGTGACGTTGTGCCTATGGAAGCTTGTAATATTACGCTAGGTAGACCATGGCAATTTGATACGGATTGTATGCATCATGGTAGATCAAATCAGTATTCTCTCATACACCATGATAAGAAAATTGTTTTGCTTCCCATGTCCCTGAGGCTATTGTGTGTGATGATGTTGCTAAAGCTACAAAAGCTAAAGCGAGAACAACAAAATATTAAATCTGTTGGTAATAAGAAAGATGGGATAAAATTGAAAGGACATTGCTTTCTTGCGACTAAATCGATGTTAATGAATTAATTGCTTCCACTTCTATTGCCTACGCTTTGGTATGCAAGGATGCTTTGATTTCAATTCAAGATATGTAGCATTCTTTGCCTCCTGCGGTTGCTAACGTTTGCGGGAGTATTCGATGTATTTCAAGTGAGATACGGTGGGGCTGCCACCTATCTGAGGAATGAGCACCAAATTGATCTTATTCCTGGTGCATCTTTGCCAAACCGTGCACCATCTGAGACAAATCCGGAGGAAACAAAAGAAATTCAAAACAAGTGCAAGAACTACTCGACAAAGGTTATGTGCGTGAGTCTCTTAGTCCTTGTCTTTATTCGGTTATTTTAGTGCCTAAGAAAGATGGAACATGGCGTATGTGTGTTGATTGTAGAGATATTAATAATACCACCATTCGATATCGATACCCTATTCCACATTTAGATGATATGCTTAATGAATTGAGTGGTGCTATTGTGTTTTCTAAAGTTGATTTGCGTAGTGGGTACCACCAGATTCGTATGAAATTGGGAGATGAATGGAAAACTGCTTTCAAAACTAAGTTCGGTTTATATGAGTGGTTAGTCATGCCTTTTGGGTTAACTAATGCGCCTAGCACTTTCATGAGATTAATGAACGAGGTTTTGCGTGCTTTCATTGGAAAATTTGTTGTAGTATACTTTGATGATATATTGATCTACAAACAAATCTATGGATGAACATCTTGATCACTTACGTGCTGTTTTTAATGCTTTACGAGATGCACGTTTATTTGGTAACCTTGAGAAGTGCACATTTTGCACCGATCAGTGTCGTTTCTTGGCTATGTTGTGACTCCACAGGGAATTGAGGTTGATCAAGCCAAGGTAGAAGCTATCTGAGGATGGCTTTGTGCTAAGACTATCACACAGTCGGAGTTTCCTAGGACTTGCTGGCTTCTATCGCCATTATGTGAAGGACTTGATTACAATTGCTGCACCTTTGAGCGAGCTTACAAAGAAGGGGTGCCTTTTAGTTGGAGCAATGTACAAGAGGACTCCTTCAACATCTTTGAAAGATAAATTGTCTCATGCACCTCTCCTCCAACTTCTGATTTTAATAAGACTTTTGAGCTTGAATGTGATGCTAGTGGGATTGGATTGGGTGGTGTTTTGTTACAAGAAGGCAAACTGTTGCATATTTTAGTGAAAAATTGAGCGGGCCTGTTCTAAATTATTCTACTTATGATAAGGAATTATATGCTCTTGTGCGAACATTAGAAACATGGCAGCATTATTTGTGGCCCAAAGAGTTTGTTATTCATTACGATCATGAATCTTTGAAGCATATTAAGTAGTCAAGGAAAAGCTGAACCGTAGACATGCTAAGTGGGTTGAATTTATTGAATCTTTTCCTTATGTTATTAAGCACAAGAAAGGAAAAGAGAATATCATTCTTGATGCTTTGTCTA
This sequence comes from Otatea glauca, assembly GCA_036346275.1. Lineage (NCBI taxonomy): Eukaryota > Viridiplantae > Streptophyta > Magnoliopsida > Poales > Poaceae > Otatea > Otatea glauca. The sequence goes on along the minus strand of CM070723.1, from coordinate 33,579,165 downwards.
GGAGATATACTTTCTTTGAATCAACTTGATTACAAAATCTTTGGATTAGAAACAATTAAAGACCAATATGTTAATGATGCTGATTTCAAGGATGTGTTGCTACATTGTAAAGATGGAAAGGGATGGAACAAATTCATCGTCACTAATGGGTTTGTGTTTAGATCTAACAAGCTATGCATTCCATCTAGCTCCGTTCGTTTGTTGTTGTTGCAGGAAGCGCATGGAGGTGGCTTGATGGGACATTTTGGAGCAAAAAAAATGGAGGACATACTTGCTGGTCATTTCTTTTGGCCCAAGATGAGAAGAGATGTGGAGAGATTTGTTGCTCGTTGCACGACATGTCAAAAGGCTAAGTCACGGTTAAATCCACACGGTTTGTATTTACCTCTACCTGTTCCTAGTGCTCCTTGGGAAGATATTTCTATGGATTTTGTGTTGGGATTGCCTAGGACCAGGAAGGGACGTGATAGTGTGTTTGTGGTCGTTGATAGATTTTCTAAGATGGCACATTTCATACCATGTCATAAAACTGATGATGCCACTCATATTGCAGATTTGTTCTTTCGAGAAATTGTTCGCTTGCATGGTGTGCCCAATACAATCGTTTCTGATCGTGATGCTAAATTTCTTTGTCATTTTTGGAAGACTTTGTGGGCAAAATTAGGGACTAAGCTTTTGATTTCTACTCAAGTCATCCCCAAACTGATGGTCAAACTGAAGTTGTGAATAGAACTTTGTCTACTATGTTAAGGGCTGTTTTAAAAAAGAACATTAAGATGTGGGAAGATTGTTTGCCTCATATTGAATTTGCTTATAATCGATCGTTGCATTCTACTACAAAGATGTGCCCGTTTCAGATTGTATATGGTTTGTTGCCTCGTGCTCCTATTGATTTAATGCCTTTGCCATCTTAGAAATTGAATTTTGATGCTACTAAGCGTCTTTGAACTGATGTTAAAACTGCATGAAACGACTAAAGAAAACATAGAGCACATGAATGCTAAATATAAGTTTCTTTGGTGATAAAGGTAGAAAGGAACTAAAGTTTGAAATCGGAGATTTAGTTTGGTTGCATTTGCAAAAGAAAGGTTTCTGACTGCGAAAATCTAAATTGCTTCCTCGGGTGATGGACCGTTTAAAGTGTTGGAAGAATTAATAACAATGCATATAAGTTGGATCTGCAACCTTTGGGGTTAGTCCCACTTTTAACATTGCAGATTTAAAGCCTTATTTGGGAGAGGAAGCTGAGTTTGAGTCGAGGGCGACTCAAATGCAAGAAGGGGGGGATGATGAGGACATCAATACCAACAATACATCCATGCCTACACAAGATACATCCACGCCTACACAAGTACCACTTGTTACTGGTCCTATTACTCGTGCCCGTGCTCGTCAACTTAATCATCAGGTGAGTTCACTCTTGAGTTCATGTCCATCATGTTTAGACCGTGGAGACGTGTGCACTCTTGTTTTGCTTAGGAACCAAGGAGAGGACCGAAAGGGAAACGGATTCGCGCAGGCTGGATTTGGACTGCAGCACAGCACCAACTTGTGACGGACGCCACGGTCGCATATGGACTCGGATTGGGGCGTTCAAGTACTTCGCGGATTTCTGATGAAGTCTATTTTCATAAGGATCTGGACTCATGTCCATATCTGTTCTGAGGCGATCGCAATCGTCAAATTACTACCGAGAGGTTTTCTGTCCAGGGTGCTGCGCCACCATATTTTGGCCCAATGGGCCGTGTATCAAGTTGGGTCCATTAGGGACGCGTCCTAGGGTTGGAGCTCGACCCCAGCACCCTTGTGGTCGACCCTTCCACGTTCATATACCCCTTAGCCGCCACCAGGAACACTGGGGTTTTTGGTTAGATCAAGTTTAGCTCTCGCTACTTGCTTGTAAGCACGCGTGCTGGATTAGCCGCCTGATGGGGACGGTGATCCCGATCTTTCGGTGAGATGATGATACGTCGATTTGGAGGTGTTGATGGTACCGAATTTAGGGCTTCCTACCAAACAGGTTGGGAGCTTCGCAATCACAATGCCAAATCCACACAGATACAAGATCCAATGATCAGTAGTTCCTGCAAGAAAACGAGAACCCGCAAGAACAAAGTATGAAGGTAGTATTGAAATCAAACAAAGAGAACAAGTTGAGGTTCTTTTTCTCGGCTCGGGCGGTCTAGTCGACACGCGCAAACACGAGGAGGGACGCACACGGGGTCTACCAAAACACAAAAAAACCTAAAAACTGAAGAACAGGGGGGCGCCCAAGAGGGTTGCGGCAGCCAGGAAAGGGGTGCCGGCCAAAGGAGGGGTGGAACCCTAAGAGTACATGGGCCTTGGGCCCAAAAGAAAGGTGGCGCAGCACCTAGAATTTCTGTCCCGTGAGATTGTTCTATGATTTCCCTTCACTCTATGAGGAATTTGGCATCGGGATCAGATCCATTGGAAAGGTTATCTCGATACCTTTCAAACGAGTTGTCGAACGTCGAAAACGGAGTTGGGATGTAGCCGTGGCGTCCGTTTGAAGTACTGCTGCTCCTGGATGGCCGAACCGGACTCGGCGACGAATTGGGCTTTATCTTGGGCCTGCCTTGGCGCGTGGGCTGCCCTCGGTGGATGTACTTGGCGTGCTGGTCTAGCAAAGGTGGATGGAAAAGGACTTGCTTCCGAATTAAGCCCTCCAGATGTCGTAGACGAAGTAGCGGCCGAAACAGCGACGGTCGGGGACGAAGTAGCGGTCGCAGAAGAAGAAGGGGCAGCGGTTGTATCCTTGGTTGGGATGTCCTCATCACCGCCCGTCTTCTTGTCTTCGGAACCCCACCTTATTGGAGTTTGAGTTTGAAACCTTCAATTACATCTAGTAATTAAGTACTTGTTCTACTTGTTCTTGCTAGTTCTTCGATTGCTTGCAGGACGAGTGCCCTAGTGGCCGGGGTGCCACGCTCCACAAGATCGTGGCAGCCATAGGAGGTGGTGTATCGGTTGCTAAGGCGCAGCGTCCTTGGAAGGCTGTAGTCGGGCCGTGAACATCGTCTCCTCTACCAATCGAGTTTTCCCACGCCCTCTCATCGAAAGATCGGGAATTCAACCAATGGGTTCACATCAAAACTAAGGGGGAGACGACGGCTGCGAAAGCCAGAAAGCCGTAGGTGGTGCCCACGAGGAAGACTGCGGAAGAACAGGAGTAGCAGCCAACATCTGAACTGACCCTCTGGACGAAGCATTAGTAGTCGGGGCTGATGATGTCGGCTCCCATTTTATGATGCTGTTGGGATTCAATCAGCAAACTCACCCCATATGGCTAGGTCGGCCACAGTGATGGCATTCCCCTGACCACGAACACTCCGTAGCACGATGCCCACCATCGCACTTGAAGCAAATCGTACCTCGCCCTAAAATAGGACGAAAGGCCAACCGTGTGGAGGATGATGAAGATGGTCGAGGTTGTTTTGCCTCAACTCCCGAGGATGAACTCTCCCCCCTAAACTTCTTGGAAGTAGGAACTTCTTGGAAGTAGGTCACTGGAAAGACCCACCTCCGCCACCAAAACTCCTCTTCTGGCTACCACCAAAAGCTACGGAAACTCCTGAACCGCCAGAGTTGAGCTTATCTTTAGAAAGCTCCAACTCAAGCTCCATGTCCTTAGCCTGCTCCACCACGGAGGTGAAGTCACAGGGTACAGTAGCCCCCATGACAATTCTGAACTCATGATTGAGGCCCCTACAGAACCTCCGTGCCTTCTCGCGATCGTAAGACGCCACTACTGGTACGAAGCGAACAATGTTGTTAAACTCCGCCGTGCCAGCTCTCGACTTCTTCCCTTGGGAGAGGGTAGTCAAGGAATGCTCCATCCTCTCCACAAAACATTCTGGATAAAACTTGGCCCGGAAATGCTCGGTAAAGTCCTCCCATGTGACTGGTCCGTGGGCGGGGCTCCTCACAGCATGTAGCCCCTTCAACCAGATATCCGTCTGACCCTTCAGCTGGAAGGCTACGAACCGAGCCTTCTGGGGAGAAGCCATTTCTAAGACTTCAAACTGTCTCTCCATATAGCGTAGCCAATGCGCTGACTGGACCGGCGTGCCCGAGCCATCAAAGGTATCAAGCCGAAGAGTCATCCATTCACGAAGACTCATTCTAGGCTCTGACGCATCTGGAGCAGCCACGGGAACCGCTGCGGGTGGAGGCACAGCTGCAGGAGCTTCCTAAACTTGCTGGCGCAGCTCCTGGACCTCTCTCTGTAGCGCCTGCAGCAAGGGCACAGTCGCGGCCTCTACCCTTGCCCCAGATTGCTCAGCTGGGGCACCATGCTGAATAGACTCTTGAGCATTGAGAGAGCCGCTCCCCTCAGCGACCGACTCAACAACCACACGAGATGGGTGACTCCACCTCGTCCCACGGCGGCCACGGTCGCCACGACCACGGCCTCTACCCCTCGTCATAACTACAACAAGCGCACAACAAACTATAAGCTCTAGCCTCAACACAAAACAACTAAGAGCATAAGCAACCCTCAAAACACAACTCAAATAAAACTTTAAAGCACAATGCAATTGAATTCCCATATCCTTCCTCTTGTGATCCAAAGTGTGTCAAAATTTTATTTATTTAACCAACCTATAGCATATTTTTAGAGTTATTCACCTAAGTCAAGATTCCAATAAATGACCAGATCACATTTTAATTCACTCTAAGGTCATTTACTAATTGCATGCACCACGGACCTAATGCCCGCTCTGATACGAACTATAACACCATAGCACCCCCGTGCCTTAAATGTTATACCACAAACACTACCAAACTACCAACATATCGAAAATACTAGAAATTTCGGCTTGACCTTTATGCAATTAGAGCAAACATCAACACAACAACAAGTACAATACAATCACAAGAGCAATATTATCAAAGAGGAACTAAGTATGACATTAAGCAACCACATTTCTATTTAACAACTCAAATAAGCAATGACAACATACGTCGACAATATAATCAAGCAACCATGATATGCTACTTAGAGAGTAGAATAGAACAAGGTTACTACCACATAGAGAAATCACAATATTACCATAACCACAACAACATACAATAACATAACTGAGTAACTCTAAAAGATTTCCTACTAATTATACAATAAGTTAGAGGTGCTCCAAATGAACTAGCTAACATTGTATACAAAAGTGGAAAGTGACCTATGCCCCACCCTTAAATGTCGTCACCAAGCACCTACAATAAATAACAAACAAAAAAGTGTGAGTTTGAAACTCAGCAATGGTATCAAATTAATACAGATAACTTCAAACATAGACATTAAGCAATTCAAATATGATAAGACATTTGCATAAGAGGATAACATCACAACTCATATCATTTTCCTGTTTAGTCATGTAATGCCTATGCATACCCATAATGCACATTATCATAGAATATACCGGTATTTCTGAGTGCATACCCGTCGGTATGCACCCTCACATTCCCATCCATCTTGTGGAGGGGCCTACCGAAGTAGGTCTTTCATATCTCACTACGGGTGAGACATAGAGGCCCACTCGAGACACCTCTCTATTATGAATGAACAAATGCAATTGAAATAAATTAAATTGCAACACGTATTCTTATAAATATGATATATTCATAACTTGGGCATACTCTATTCATTCATGAATTTAGTATTCACAATATCATAAGCAACATAATAACTCATAAACATAAACATGCTCGAGATTATTATCAAAATAACCCACAACATGATACACTTGCCTCTATACGCGAGGAGCGGGGCGTTGCGACGATGAGGCCACTCTCGACCTTCTCCACGAAATAATATTCGCATGCACTCAAACATAAACACTCACTAACCGAAAAATTCAAAGATGCGACAAAAACATGACAACTATGTTTAAACAGTCCTAACTTCTAGCAAAATATTCCAAATTCAGGAAATGATTACATTCTTTTGAAATCTAGAGAAAAATTCCTAGCTTTCTTTAATTATCAAAATAATTCAATTTAACTTCTAGCTAACCATGCACAACCCAAACTTAAAATTACTGAAAATCTGTAACAATCTTGGACAACATTCACTAAAACAATCATAAATCTTAAACTAATGAACCAAAAATTGTGTTCTTGAGCTCTATTTAACTACAAGACTACTATCTACAATTTCTTCTACAACCAACCTCATAGGAGATGCCCCTAAATAGCTTCAATCATCACAAAACCGAAGCAACTACAAATCCATGAAAATTCTGAACAACAGAAAATGTTACAGTGAGTAGCAGGTACTAAAACAAGCATACTTTTAATTGGCTAAACCAAAATTCATGATTTTAGTCTCTAATTAACTGTGAGACAGCCATCTACAATTTTCCTACAATCGGACTACCAAGAAGTGGCTCTAGAATAACCAAAACTTCACAAAACCGAAGCTAGAACTAGCAGCAACAAGATCTGGGCAACAGTCACTAAAGCAAACATTTCTTTTAAACGGCTGAACCAAAAATCATGTTCTTGGACTCTAAATAAACTTACGACTACCATCTACAATTTATTCTACTGCCAACCCTCCAGGAAATGCCTCGAAAGACCACAAATCGTAGCTCCAAAAACAGGGTTTACTCAGCCCGTGAAATTTCAGAACTTCCCCTAACTTTACATCCACCATTTCCACCCAAATCCACCAAATCTCCCAACCCTAGAACATGCAAATCTAGCAGGACTCCTCCTTAACACAGCAATCAAGCCATTTTAGAGGTCTTTACCTTTACTTACCCCCAAGGAGGAGCAAGGAGGAGGAGGAGACTCGGCTGGGGAGGAGGTGCTGGAGGAGAGCTGCGCCCAGGGAGGGGCTTCGGCAAAGGAGCAGCAAGGATGGGGCAGGGAGCTTTGGCCAGGGCTTGGGGAGGAGAATGCCAGGAACTAGGGGAGGAGGCACTGCGCCAGGAGGTGCCTTGGCAGCCAGGAGAAGAAGAGGGAGCTCGGTTGCCAGCAGAAGAAAAAGGAGTTCGGGTGGGTTGCAATGGGGAAATCGCGAGGGAAAAGGAGAGATTAGGTGGGAGAATGAACTGAGATGTTATATGGTGTGAGTCCACCTCCTAGCAGCCATCTCCTTGGTTAATTAGTGGACAAGCTCCCTTCATTTCTCTTAGGTTTTGTGATGAGGAAATCACTACTACGGATACGATAACACCTGGTTGGACTAACTCCAACACGTCATCCATGAGCCAAGAGGGAGATATCAAATCCATCACGTTCTGGAATTAAATTCGACCTCCGGATACCAGCCTAAAGTAAAACAAGCATTACTTTTGCATACGGTGTCCGATTGCACAGTTCTTGCACTTGATTGAAAGCTTACGAGACCTTTCCAATGGGTCTGGTCCCAGCCCTAGATTCCGCAGCCTTAGACACTTGGGTTTTGTTGATCATAGTTTTAGCCTAGAGCCAAACTACTTCATCATCTAACCGTGTCAAACGACTGCCTGTTGTGACAACATTGAGAACCCCACCTTTGTGAACCTCAATTCTTATTTGCAATTTCAGAGTGCTGCTACTTTTGTTCTTACTTGTTTCTACAGTTGCTTGCAGGAATTGAACATTGTGTTCAGGTTGATCATGCTTACGGCGAGGTCAATAACCCTCTGGAGTTGGTTTAGAGATTGCTAAGGCGCATCGTCTTCGTACGTTATAGTCGGATCGTCAAAGTCAGTTTCATCGTCAGATCGTCAAAGTCAGTTTCATCAAATCGAAGTTATCTCTCTCATCGAAAGATCAATCTTACATCAGTGGTATCAGAGCGCCAGGTTGCTCGGTGAGAGATTCAATATCTTAGATTAGTTTTTGTTTTCTGTCCTAAATTGAAAATTACTACACAAAAATTCAACATTTAGATTCAATCTAGTATTTTAGTGAGTTTGTTAGGTTTTGATCCATTAGAGTCCTTGTTTTAGTTGCTAATCATTGTTCCTTCGTGTAGTTTTTATTTCAATTTGTGTAGTATATTGTTTTGTTCATAACTTTCGCATACAAGCTCGGATTCTAGTGTTCTTGCAATTTTCGAAAACCTGGGAATGATCTCTATAGAAACCTAGTTGGGCACGGAATCTAATTCCGGATCCAAGTTAGTATAATCTGAACGTCAAATTTGGTGAAGTAAGTTGTACTTCCAATCCTGATCGGTTTGGTATTTTGATCATAATTCTCACGTCCGAACTCTGATTGAGAAGTTTTTATACTTTACTGAATCCTTGAAGAGTCCTCTAGATAAACGTTTTTGGGTGTCCTTAGTGATTCGAAATCTTTCAAACCGAATTTGATTCGGATTCAGATTTTGATCAGATCCGCTGAATTTATATCAATTCTGTGCACCTTGGTGTTTCAGCTATAACTTCTGTATATAAGCTCCAAGTTGTATTTTCGTATACTTGTTTTAAAGCATAGAACATTGCCTTCAATTTTTTACATTGTGAGCAAACTAGATTCGGTAATTTTCATACTTTAGTTGTGGCGACAATTTGATTGCACTGTTCTGGCCAAATTTGGGTTCTTTGCTTCAATTCGTGTTCTAGCTTTGTTCCTTTGAGTTGGTTGAGTCCAGTAGCATCCACAATCCATAAAACCCCAAAAATATCAGTACACATACATTTGGGAACCAATTCATCCTAGGGCGGCTCTACTTGATACATTGCATAATCTGATGAGGATATCACTTCTTCGGGTACGCCCACAGCACCTGCTGCCACAACTCCTCATCCTATACAAGGACTGATCACTCGACCTCGTGCACGTAAACAGAATTATCAGTTACTTTCGTTTTTTGGTATATCTAATGACTTGAAGAACTATTTGATGATGCCAGAAACAGATTGTGTTATTTTGTTAAGGAATGAAGGTCCTAGCGCGATGATGGTGAATGGACACGAAGATGATTGCAGCAAGGGAAGGAGTTCTCTCCATTTGACCCCAAGATCCTGAAGTCTCCATGATTTCGGCAACAAAGAGAGTGGTGCCGCGTCACCCATAAATTGGCCCTTACCATGTAATAGTCTTTATTTAGAGATAAGAATAACAGGAAGGTGGCCTAGCTAAAGATGGAAATGAATCGGAGGGAAGGTCTGATTTTCAGCCACAAATCAAGGGATGGCCGAACAGCCCTTCCCCCCTCCCACTTCTTTTTATACCATGGCTGGCCTCCAAAGAACTCAGATTTGATTGAGTTTAGATTTAGCCCTTGTGCAAACTTCTGTTCTTCAGTTTTGTCGGTTGACCACCCGTAAAGACAGCTTAATCGTAATCCCACCTTTGTTTTTCAGATTGCTTTTCATCTTATTCTTGCTAGTTCTTCGATTGCTCGTAGGAATTGAACTTCATGTTCAGGTTGACCGCGCCTTCGGCAAAGTCAATAACCATTTGGAGTTGGTTCAGCGATTGCTAAGGCGCAAATGTCGTCGTGCGGTTGTAGTCGGATCGTGAGGGTCAATTCCACCGAATCGATATTTATCTACCTCATCGAAAGATCGGGCACCCTTCTCACATCAGGTGGTATCAGAGCTTCGGGTTGCTCGGTGAGAGATTTCCTGTTTTCATTAGTAGTAGATTGATTGTTTCATCCCTATAGTCTAGGAAAGGCCACAAAAGAAAAAAATATTAGTAGGTCATCCGCTGTCCAAAACCATCTGTGCCTCGCAATTTTCCTTTCAGTATTTGTGCTTTGAATTTTCAGATGCATTGTCAAGTCTAGTTGTTGATTTCTAATTCTAGTCGGTGTCTAGTTCATCCCTCTCTAGTGCTTCGGATCCTTTTAACCTTTCATATCAGTTTTGTTCTTGATATCTTGTGTATTCCATAGCCTGCCTAGGGCATCCATTCCGTGGTTGTTTTGTTTCCTAGCAGAGAAGATCCCTCTTTATTTGTTTCGGCCAGGAAGGAAAGGGTAGGATTCATTGAAAAAAAAGAAGAAAAAAAAGAAAGAAAAAGAAAGAAAAAAAAGAGAAGAAAAAAAAATCCGAGAAGATATCTCTTTCCCTAGTTGGGTTCGGTTGGCAAGAGATAAGAAAAGATCAGAGGAAAGGAAAGTGTAGCTTTCTTTTGCTTTGGTCTGGCTTGGAAAGGAAGGTATAGGCCGCCCCTCTATGGTTTTGGATCCAACTTTCCTTTTGAAGTGGATTCGGATCCCCTCCGGACACCCTGCACGAAACTGCCATAACTTTTGCATACGACATCCGATTGGGCTGTTCGAGTACTCAAAACGACCGGAACAAAAAGTTACATCTGAAAATTGACAAGGCCAGCTGTAATTGGGTTCTTGAGGCTCAAAAAATTTTGTTCGACCCCAAAAAACATCGTTTAGGGCCTGAAAACTCCCCCGGAAGTTCAAAACAAAATTCGACCTCCGTTTCAGTTGGAATTTTTGCTGTTGTGTCTTGGGTTTGTGTACATCACTACCTCATAGACGGTTTGCCATTTCAAGTCTTTAAACTTGCGGTACACCGCTGCCTTTCTATTTTGAGCCTTTCTGCGTGCTGAGTTTGATTAGCCTTTCATCAGTCTTGGTTAGGATCAGCAACTTTTACTAGTACTTTGAACGAATTTTCAACTTGCATTGCTGATTTGAATTTTTGCTAATCCTTGCTACATACTGAAGCTTGTCCTAGCTCCACCATTTCTACACCGTGCAGACTTTTCGTTCCACCTAGCAATCGTTTTACTCAATCTCCGGAAAGACATTTGACACCGCCGTTGGCCGTTCACCCCTGCTTGCTAGGTGAGAATTGGTAGGAATTTGAGTAAAGTATGAGAGTCGAGCGCTTGTCACCACATCCTATTAGTTGATAGGGACTCTATAGTTGTGATTTTGCTGCTTATTTTTCCAACTAACAATGTCAGGTAATAACGAGTCTTCGATGATCCACTCACCACTCACCAAGGGGATCATTTCCCATTTCGAGCGCTTTGTGATGCTTACGACGGACGGACTCACCGAGGATGTGCGGCTAACCAATGAACGACTTGCTCAACTTGAGGAGTCCCAGGAAGATAGATTCAAGGCCATCGAGATGGCACAAGAAACTACTAACATTACCCTTGCCACAATCTTGGCTCGTCTTGATGGACTTGCAGGTGCACACCCAGCAGCCCCTGTTGCTGCTCCACAGATGCCGGCCATATGAGTTCATCATGCTCAACGTGTTCCCCTTGCTGCAAACAACGCCGACGCCCCTGATCTACACCAAACTGAAACCGTGGCCTCAGGCACCGACATGGACGACGATGACGTTAACAACTATGAACACTATGCTGGTGATACCGAGGATGATCATGCTGCCATCCACAACAATGATCGTGTTCACCGACAGTTGCGCTTCAACCGACAAGGTATGAGGCGAGATCCCCCGCGTCGTGACCATTCTCATGCTAAGATTAAGTTCACTGTGCCCCCTTTCAATGGGAAATATGATCCTGTTGGTTATCTCACTTGGGAACTAGTAGTTGATCAAAAATTTGAATGCCATGATTATCCTAAGGAGGGACGAGTTAGGGCTGCAACTAGTGAATTTACCGATTTAAACACGCTTGGTGGAGAGAACATTGCCGTAATCATGCTGCTAACATACCCACCACTTGGGAAGCCCTGAAATTACTTATGAGGCATAGGTTTGTTCCATCGTATTATGATCGTGAATTGTTAAATAAGATGCAATGCTTACAACAAGGTAACAATTCTGTAGAAGAGTACTATCAATAGTTACAGATGGGTATGTTGCGATGTGGTTTAGTAGAGAATGAGGAGGCATCTATGGCTAGGTTTTTGGGAGGATTGAATCGTGAAATTCAAGACATTCTTGATTATAAAATTTAACCACGTATCTATCCCTGTCCTTGGATAAAGAATACTCATATTTTGTAAGCCTTGTTCAATAACATAGAGAGGAAAAACTAAAAGTTTTGGCAACAAGCATAGCTCACTCATATCATCAAATTGTAAACAAGCAATATCAAACCATTCCAACAACAGTGATAGAATTTTAGTGGGCTCCCACTCATCAACTACGACATGCTGATTTGTAATACAAGCAAATGTACTAAAATTCGAACAATGAGGTAGCAAGCTATGAGTATCACACATATTAAAAAAATTTGATGGTGCCTCACTTGAAACAAGCTGTTGCATACAACTAGGATTACCCGAAACAGCAAGCTTCAATTTAGTAAGATTATCACAAGTTATGCATATTTCATAAACAAGAAGCTTGCCATCTATGCCATAATCTCCAAATAAATTGAATTTAAAATTGTTGGCATATGTGCTAGATAAAGACTTAAGAGATGAAATTTCAGTAATCTTATCCATAGCACAATTCAAGCTAACAGGCTCATTCAACATGATATAGCGCAAAACAATGGCTGGAGATATTCTAACTATCACTTCCTTATGCGTAACCAGCACCACATGATCAAAATTATAAACATGCAATTCATCATATGGTTCTACAATTATGGCACAAGGTGGTAACTCACTAGAATTAAGTATAGTAGGAATATACTCATAAATTTGCTCCCTTTCTTGCTGTAAAATTAGATCCGTACCATGGTCATTAGCGCCCTTCTCAAAAGAAGTATGTACCTCAAAATTTTCACTTGATAACGCAAGTTTTTCAGCTTGTAGCTCCCCTTCTTTAGAAGTAATCTGCATATCAAATGGAGTAGCAAAATATAATCATTCCACCAAAGAGTAGCAAAATCAGTAAATCCACTAGTAACAACCCAAACCTTATCAAGCTCAGGAATTCCATGTTTATCAAATGATTGTTCCACAGCTAATTCCCATGTAAGATAACCTTCAGGATCATATTTATCACTAAAAATGGGTACGGTCAACTTATTTTTAGTACTTATGCTATGTCGTTGTATCTCCCGTGGTGGTGAAGTTGTGCTCGTACGTGCTTCGTATCTCGAAGTGTGAACTACCTCTTATCCTAGGATGTTGTTGGCCCAAGCACTATGACGTTGAGAACCTACCATTGTTAGTGAAGACAAGAAACAAATCACAAGTATAGTGATTCTATCACTACGTAGGATGTGGTGAAAAGTTGCTCAACTCTCAAGATTTAACCAAAGCTCTTACAAGTTCTTACCGTGCTGCAGGTGTTGTCGGCCGTTGGCGGTGTCAAAAGTTCTTCAAAGCTTGGATAAAGCAATTGCGAAGGGACTGAACAAACGTATGAGATAGAATATGTGGAGCTAGGTAGGCTATACTTATTTCCAACGCAATCTGATAATTCTAGTAATTGTAATGATAAGTAATGACCCAAACTAGATTCATAAGTCCTTGTTGCCGATCACAAGGATATAAGCAAATTTCAAGACAACAGAAACGCAAAGATAATAGTACATATGCAATCAAGGAATGAGCTATAAAATATAAGTGAGGCACCAAAAGCTCTATTGCACAAGTCGTAGAGAGACGCTAACTTATTGCTTCCAGAATGTAAAGAGGGCACAAGATTGCTCAATAATTAATACAATTGCATAATCTGAAAATAATGAACACAAATTAGGATTTTGCTCAATGTAGTGCTGTCGGCCACTATTCTGTTTTCTTTTATTTTTTTCTTCTTCTTTCTTGGCCTTTTGGTTCTTTCTTTTGGAGACTTTCGACGATCGGGACCTTCAACCGCAGAAAGGGGGGATGCAAGGAGATCGTTCGGGGGCGAGGCCCGAAGTCGTGCTCGTTTGTAGGCGCCCAGCGTTGCGGAATGATCGTCAGGGAAGAAACACCGAACACGAGGTTTATACTGGTTCGAGCCCCCGAGGTCGGATAACATCTCTACTCCAGTCTTGCCCTGAGGCGAAAGGTGTATATGTGGTTCTATGAGAGAATACAAGCAAGGACCAAGCCAGGGGCCGCTCAGAAGCCTGGTCGCGAGGGGGAGCCCGAGCATCCCTTTTCTCGCTGCCGCCCTACTGTACTATTTTTCTTGGCGTGTGTGTGTTTCTTCCTTTTCCTTGTCTGGCTGTTTGTTCTCTTTTTCGGTTCTTTGTTCTGTTGTCTCCCTTGGTCGGGGCGATCAATTGCTTTTGTAGCCCTCCGGGAGACTTGCTGCTTGGTCCCGAGGCTGACGTCAGGAGCCCGTGGTGAGTTGACGGGGGCTGACGAGAGGCGTCAATAGTCATTGTGAGCTTGATGGGAGCTGTTGAGAACTTGACAGGAGCTGTTGAGAGCTTGATAGGAGCTGTTGGACCCTAGTTCCCGCGCAGTTCTGAAGGGTGTAGAGGTGTCGAGATCGAGGGAGATGGTGCCTGCCCTTGTGCCTGTGCCTTGGTCCCGAGCCCAAGCATGGGGAGAGCACCTCCCAGGTCGGAGATGAGCCCCCAGACCCGTGGAAAGCGGCCACGAGGCCCCAGGCGAATGCTTACACGTGGCGAGGGTACCGATCCCTGACAGCAAGCCCTCGAGGCTTAAGGGACGGCCCTAAAGTTCGGGATGTTCTTGAGTCTGATTGTTCTTTAAGAAGGGATCGGCTCCTTGGTCGAGCTCGGAAGCCCTCGCGCGTCAGAACCCCCCAAGGGCCCTTGTCGTGGTCGCTCAAACATGCTCGGGCTTTCGCTTTCACTACGTTGAATTGGAAATCGTACCTGGGGGCGTCTGGGCTTCGCTGCCTCGGTCCCCTACGGGGGATTCGAGCAGGTGATATGTAATGCCTCGTGCTCTGCCAGGGAGGGCGGCGGACACGGGATTCGATGCCGCGGGTCTTAGGGAGGAGATTCGAGGAAATGCGACCGTGGCACTTCACGTCCCTTGCCTGAAAGTCCCGGTGTGCCTTTTGAGGAATAACTGACGCTAGCTGTCAGAGATCGAGCCTCTTTAAAAGCTCGAAACCGCACACTCCAGAAATTCCCAACTCTTGTGCTGTGCCTTAGCCTTCCTGCTTGTTGCCTTTTCCTTCCCCCGACCCGCCTTGATCTCTCTAAGCGCCATGGCCAAGTTTGGGAAGAGCACCTTGAGTGCGGAGAGGATGAAGGAGATTGAGGTGCTAGGGCTCTTCGACCCAAGGTCGAGCCGTGTCCTCAGGAGGACGAGGTCGTGAGCACAGAGCAGTACACACTCTTCGGGCTGCGGACCCCGGAGAGCGCCTTCTTGGCAGCCGTTCTCGCGCAATGCGAGATCGAGCTTGTCAATCTGGATTTGAATTCCATTCTTCTTCTTTCCATCTTCTCTCATCTCTACGAGGGATTCTTAGGGATCCTTCCCACTCCCTATCTTTTCTTTTGCTTTTATTCCTTGTTCCGCACCTCGAAGGACCTGTCGTTGGGTGCTTTTACTTTCGGCTGCGGACCGGGCTCCCTTGCACCTTTCTTCAAGTCCCAACCCGGCACTCCCTCGGGCCGTGGACAGAAAAGTGGTTCTATTTGAAGAAGGGCGAGGGGAGTGGGCTTGCGTACAACGGCATCGCCGTGGACAGCAAGCGCTAGACCCCAGAGCCCGAGGACTCCGCGACCGACTAAGAGGCCATCGCCACCATCCACATTTGCGCGACGCGCGGCCTCACCGGTTAGGCCGTGGTTGTGGATTACCTGCGGGCTTGGTTGTCCCCTCTAAGGAAGAGGGTGCACCCGTTCTTCAAGATCCGAGGGAGGGACGACCCTACCCGGGAAAGCGCGAAAGGTAAATTCCTTCGACATCACCCTTTCCCGAGCTCGGGCGAACCCCCTTCTTTTGATTTCCTTCTGTCCTCATTTTTGTTTTTCTATAGCCCCGGCGGTGTCGTGGGTGGCGGCGCGCATGCAGGAGGTGTTTGGTAAGGCGGCCCACACCTATGTCCTCGACGACCCCATCCCCAAGAATATCTTGAGGCAGAGCCGCGAGATAACCTTTTTTCCACTGCTTCGTCGAGTTCGACTCGGGCTCAAGCCTGCTCTCACCGTGTCGAGCCACGCAGGAGAGCCAGGAGCTGCTGGAGATGGCGAGGGGCCTACTGCCATTGCCTGGGCTGGGCAAGGGCAAGAAGACCACAAAGAGGCCTACCCCGGACGCCCAAGGCCAGGTCATCAAGAAGCCCCACGTCGAGTGGGGCGACCGCACGATGGTAAGTCATTTTTGCCGAGCCTGGGGACATTAGTGCTCGACCTCAGCTTCTTTTTCGTTTCCATGTGCTCTCTCTTCTCTGACTTTCTATTTCTCTTCCCGCAGCAAGAACGGGCAGCGGCTGCCGTCGAGCCCACGCCCGACGTCGCCATCGCATGGTGCCCCGGGAGAAGATTCTTCCCCTGCCGCCACGGGGGCGGGGCATCGGGCCACGCCCCCTCCACCCAGGAGACGGAGACTCATCACCCAGGTATGTATATATCTTTGCCCTATGTCATCAGTGTGGGTTTCCCCTTTTGCAATTCTTAGAGACCCTTTTCATTATAGACTCTGATTGTTGTCCCGGGCGAGTCCGAGGACGAGGAGGAGGATGCGGGGGACTATCTCTTGGTCCCCAGAGCAAGGCCATGCACGCCTTGACTTCTGCAGAAGCCAACGGCGGCGCCATGACTGGGGTCCACCCAGGGCCCTGGTCCGAGATGTTAGCTAGGGCGGGGCGCGGCGAGGCCAACTCTGCCATGGTCACAGCGGAAGCCGACGCCGCTGGGCCCAACACGGCTGAGGTCAGGACGGTGCTCGCAAGCATCACCGAGCTCGGCGGAGCATCAGGTATGCCAATCCCCCTCGTTCGTCGTCGTCTTGCTTTTGTACTTCGGATTTCTTCGTAACTTAGCCTTTCTTGGCAGGCTCGGTTCCGCCTGCGCTGCCCTACGCTCTGCACGAGGCAGCTCGGGCTGGTACCTCCCCCGGCGTTGTCGACCTGGCACCGGAGGGAGGCACCGAGGAATGCATGTAATCCCTGAGCGACAACCGCGCGAGACTCAAAAACCGTCTCCAGGAGGTTAGTTGAGCTTGAGCCCAACTTTTTCTTTCTTTGTTTTTCTTTACACCCGTGGGGTCACCGTGACACTTCACGCACCTCTTCGGGGCTTGGACCTGATTGCTAGAGGGCTCAGGACCATGCGCATCCACGCCAACCAATTCTGGACGTTGTGCTCCCTAGTCGAGGAACGAGAGCTGTATGTCCTTGGCCTCAAGGTGAGCGTAGCGTGGGTGGAGGAGGAGATTCAGCAGCTGAAGGCCATCGAGGCCGAGCAGAAGCGTTCGGCCAAGACCCTCGCGGGCGCCCGTGTGTAGGCCGAGAAGATCCATGAGTAGATCCGCACGGCGGCCGCGGAGGTCATCGAGACTACCCGCGCAGAGGCAAAGACGCTTCGTAAATGAGTCGCAGAGCTCTCCACCGCCCCCGCGAAGGCCCCCGCCGAGCTCAAGGCGAAGATGGCCGAACTCGAGGAGAAGCTAGGGCGAGCGACCCGGACGGGGAAGAGAGCCCTGGTCCAGCTCCAAGAGGAGCGTGTCGCGTCACCAATGTCGATGCTGTGACGCTGGCTTTGAGGTCCAAGGTAGCCGCGGTTGAGCAGGAGAAGCTTGCCTGGGAGATGGCCGACCTGTAGATAGGTTAGTAGGTAGGGAAAAGGGGCGAGGGTACTCGTAGGGAAAAGGGGCGAGGGTACTCGACCCCCTTGTAAATGTTAGTTATCTAAATTTCGATTAGAAGAAATAAACTCCCTTTATGTTCGAAATTGAATGCGTCTTTTCAAGACCTAGCCAGAAATCCTGCTCGAGATTGAATGGCGTCTTCTCAAGACTTAGCCAGAAATCATGCTCGAGTTTGAATGGCGTCTTCTCAAGACTTAGCCAGAAATCCTGCTCGAGATTGAATGGCGTCTTCTCAAGACTTAGCCAGAAATCCTGCTCGAGATTGAGTGGCGTCTTCTCAAGACTTAGCCAGAAATCCTGCTCGAGATAGAATGGCGTCTTCTCAAGACTTAGCCAGAAATCCTGCTTGATATTTTGGCCTTTGCCTCGTCGTCCCTCCTTAGTCGACAGTTCGAGGCGTAGAGTTGGCCGTTGGGATCCGAGGTCTAACCAACATTCTTGACCTGGAAAAAAGGGGCCCACGATAAAGTCAGGTCACTGGATATACCTTTGATCAGGGGCGAAACTCAACTGTGGCGTTAGGTCGAGGCGGCCAAGTCTAGAAACACTCGGTCCTACCTCGTCGCCCCGTCCTCGCCGCCGATCCCGAGGCGCAGGATTCAGTCGCTAGGGCCCGAGGGCTAGCCAATATTTTTGACCTAAAAAAAGAGTGACCCGCGACAGAGTCAGGCCACTGGACATGCCTTCGATCGAGGACAAACCTGAACCGTGGTGCCAGGTCAGGATGGCCAAGCCTAGGAACATTCGAGCTCGGGGCCCCCTCAGTGGGCGGCCTCCCATTCAAATCACTCGATGGGGGAATAGTCAGCTTACGGTGATGAGGATCGGCTTACTGCGGTCAGAGCATCCCCGGAGGAATGAAATCCACGACCTCCGAGCCTGGGAAAGCTTCAGGCTCGGTGTTAGGTCAAGATGGCCGAACCCAGAAACACTCGGGTTTGGGCCACGTTTTGGGGCGTCAGGTCGAGACAGCCGAACTCGGGAATGCATCGAGTCCGGGGCTCCCCTCAAGGGCGGTCTTTGATTCGAAACCTGTTGTGGGGGAATAGTCGGCTTACTACGATAAGGATCGACCTACTGCGACCGAAGCATCCCCGAAGATGAATCTAATGTCCATGTCCTCTGAGCCCGGGAATGCTTCAGGCTCGGGGTGCCCTCCGAGGACGGCCTCTGGTTGGCTGACTGCGGGGGAATGGTCGGCTTACCGCAAAAAAGATTGATTTACAGAGACCGGAACATCCCCGAGGCGAACCTTGAGACCGCGACCCGTGGCCAAGGCACGCAGAGTGTAGGGGAAATATTCACAGATATAGATAATAAAGAAAAACCTCCAGGCACCTCGAGGTCAGGAGGCTCTCGGCGTGACCTCTGGTCCAAGCCCTGTTACAGGGGGGAGCCAAGACGGGATAAGAATCGGCTTACAGCTAACTGCGACCCCCTGGAGGCGGTCCTTATGATCACACCTCGTGCCCATGTTGCTCAAGGTGCGAGGAGACATAAACGCGGGCAACAATAAAGAATAACTTTAATCTGCGGGAAAGACACCAAGCTGGGCCTCGAGCGCGGGTCGTTTACCAGACAAAACCCTTGGCTCGGGCCTCGACGTAAGGGAGTAGCCGGCTTACCGCGTTGAGAACCGTCTTACTGTGGACTTGACTCCCCGAAGGCGGACCTTGAGAACGCGATCAATGTCACCACCGAGACGTAAAGAGATGTTAAATGCACGTAGGGAAGAATCTCCTATTTCGGGCAGATACTTATGCCGAGCTTGATCCCTATGGTGCGCGAGCGTAGCCACGCTCCAGGTGGCGGTCCAAGGGCGGTCCTGGGTGCAAGGGATCAGACAAAGCATTATAAGTATGAATGATGCAGCAAATATGCTTTTAGTAAACTAATGCTAGGTCGGCCCCCCAGCTCGAAACGCTTACCAAGGGTTGTTCCGGGTATGGACCCTGCTACATGGGGATAGTCGACTACGCGACGAGTCGGCTTCTGACGGCGTGGCCCCGGAGGCGCATCAGCTGCGACTTTGTTCGAGCAAAGGGGTAACCAGACCGAGGCCTAAGTATCTCGAGGCCGAGGGTCTCGCGGGTGTGACCGCTAGAGCGAGCCTTGCTGCGGAGGGGAGTCGTGACGCGATGAGAATCGGCTTACTGCTGGCTCGATCCTCTCGAGGCGAACCCTAGGATCACAACCCAGAAATGCATTCGCTCGAGACACAAAGAGGCATAAAAAAGATGGCACAATCATAGTTGATAAAGCAGAAGCATTTTATCATGAAAGCAAAAGGCAGAGCATTAGACATAGAATTTCTGGAGCTGGTCAATGTTCCACAAGTTTGCGAGCTCTCGATTGTCGGGTATGGCCAGTCGGTAAGCACCCGTGCGACCTGCTGAAATGACGCTGTAGGGGCCCTCCCACAGCAGGGATAACTTGTTGGTGCTGGACCGATCCTGAATCTGCTTTAGGATCAGGTCCCCAACTAGGAGCCCCATAGGTCGTACCGATCGAGAAGCATGCTTGCAAAGTGCTTACAGGTAATGCGCCGAGCCGAGCTTGGACAGGAGGTAGGCACCAAATTTGTCCTTCCTGGGAACGTACCCGACCTCAAGGTTCTTAAACCACTTCTCCATCTTGTGTACCTCGGGGAGGTACTTCGCCATTGAAGGCTCTGAGCATTGGTAGTCTTTATTGTACTAATTGATGACGAGCTGAGAATCTCCCCTCACGACCAGCCAGTGCACGCCCAGTGACTTGCATGCTCGGAGGCCAGCCAAGAGGGCCTCGTACTCCGCGACATTGTTGGTCGCGAGAAAGCTGAAGCGAATCACATACTTCAGATGATCTCCCTGGGGGTGATAATGAGGACGCCAGCCCCCGAGCGCTTAAATGATCTTGATCTGTCGAAGAACATGGTCCAGGGACCTTCTTCTTTGGCCTCGGGCTCGAAGGTGGGCTCCGTCGTCTGTTCGACCCTGAAGTTGGCGAGCGCTTGAGACTTGATGGCGGAGCACGTTACAAATCGAATGTCGAACTCGGCTAATTCCATGGCCCATTTGGCGATACAGCCTCCTACCTTCGGGTTCTTCAGGATCTCACTGAGCGGGAACCCACTCGGAACGACCACAGTGTGTGCCTGAAAGTAATGCCGGAGTTTGTGCGAGGCCATGAAGAGAGCGTAGATTAGCTTTTGGACCTGGGGGTGGCGCTCCTTCTGTCCGTGAAGCACTTCGTTGATGTAGTAGATCGGCTCATCGCTGCCAACCTGTTCGCCACCAGAAGGCGCTGACGGCTCTTGCGCCAGAGCCGCGAGGTAGAGCAAAGCGCCTTGTTCGGCGCAAGTCGTGAGCGTGGGGCGGCTCGAGAGATACGATTTCAACTCGTCGAAGGACCGCTGGGCTTCGACGGTCCATTCGAAACCCCGATGTTGGCGCAGGGCCTTGAAGAATGGTAGCCCGCGCTCCCCGAGCCTTGAGATGAACCGACTGAGGGAGGCCACGCGACCGGTGAGGCATTGAACCTATTTTATTGACGTTGGGGCAGTCATTCTCTCGATCGCCTCGATCTTCTCTAGGTTTGGGCCCACTCCCAAGCCCCCGATCATGTAGCCGAGCACCTTGCCCGAGGTCGCGCTGAAGACGCACTTCTCAGGGTTGAGCTGGATTCCATGCATGTTTAGGTTGGCGAAGGTCTTTGTGAGATCGTCAATGTGGTCGATTTCAGAAGATCTTTTGACGAAGATGTCATCGACATAGACCTCGAAATTCCGCCCGATCTGGGGGTCGAAGGTCCTGGACATCAGCCGCTGGAACATCGTCCCCACGTTGCGGAGGCCGAACGACATAGTGGTGAAGCAGAACGTTCTGAACAGCGTGATGAAGGCCTTCTTGTCCTCATCGCCTACCGCGAGCCTGATCTGATGATAGACGAAGTAGGCGTTGAGGAAACTTAGTATCTTAGCATTGGCGGTGGAGTCCACGATCTGGTCTATGCGCGGAAGAGGAAAGTTATCCTTTGGGCACGCCGAATTCAAACCTGTGTGGTCGACACACATCCTCCACTTCCCGCCTTTCTTTTGCACGATCACCGGGTTGGCCAGCCATTCGGAGTAATCAATCTCATGAATGAAGCCGGCCTTCAGGAGCTGGTCGAGATGTTCCCTGATTATACCCACTTCTCAGGGGAAAAGCACCGTAGCTTCTGGTGCACGGGCCTACAGCCAGGCCTTATTTGCAATTTATGCTCGATCACCTCCCTCGGGACCCCCGGCATGTCTGCCGGTTCCCACGCGAATATGCTCTTATTTGCGCGGACGAAGGTGACGAGCTCGAGCTCCTATTTCGGGTCAAGCTGGGCGACGAGGTAGACGCGCTTGTCCGGGTCACCTTCTTTGAGCTGGACGGCCTTGGTCGGGCCGCTGGGTTGGATCACCACCTTCCGGCGAGCGTCCTTTAGGGTTACCTCGGGATCCCACTAGGGGAGCATGCCTGCGATTGCCAGGGCTTTCCCCTCGCTGTAGTGCGCCACTTTGAGGTCACCACGGATGGTTATGACGCCCTGGGGCCAGGGAGCTTCATGCAGCGGTGGCCGTAATGGTTCGCCACCATGAATTTGATCAAAGCCGACCGCCCGAGGATGGCGTTGTAGGGGAGATCTCCGTCCACCATTTCAAAGGTGATTAGTTCGGTGCCGAAGTTCGCCGAGTCGCCGAAGGTGACGGGTAGGACCACCTGCCCGAGCGGAGTGGTCGAGCTTCCTAGCACGATGCCGAAGAAGGAGATCTCTATGCTCCTGATCTTTGACCGGGGGATCTGCATCCGGTCCAGCGTGCTAGCCAAGAGCAGGTTGAGGGAACTCCCTCCGTCAACCATAACCCTCCCGACCACGGTGTTGCTCATGGTCGGGGCCATGATCAGGGCGGTCTTAAGGTCCTTGGACATTCTTGGGGGAGCATCGTCCCGGGAGAAGGTGATTGGAACACCAGCCCATTTACAAGGCTGGTCGTCGGGCTTCCCGGTCGAAGCTTGATATATGGTGCGCGCGGCGTTTTTGAGCTCGCGCCGGGATTGATATGCGGACGAACCACCGAAGATCATGTCGATGCGGCGATCGCCCTAATGGAATTCTAGGTCGAGACGCTCTGGGCCCTCGCGGGCACCGTCCCCGTCGGGCAGCTCGTCCCCTTTTGGGAGCGTGGGCAGCCATGCCCGTCGTAGAAGACGTCTATCTTGAACTGCCACATTCTACAGCTCCGCAGGTCGTGGTCGTAGGCTCTGTGGAACAGGTAGAGTTTGTTTGGTCATATTCGGGCCTGGCATCGTTGGCGTGAGTTCGAGCGACGCCTACCGAGGTCGGCCGGAGCGTCGCTACTTGAGCGAAGCTGCGCCACTCTCTGACCGTGGGGGGGCCTTGCATTGCCGGGCTGCGTCCGGTGAGGTGGGTACGGCTGTGGTGGGCTCCGGGCCCGCGGGTACGGAGTCGGCCGGCGAGAGCGGTGGTGGCCGCGCGACGAACTGTCATCTCTTTTTAGGGAGCGAGGCTCGGGGAGCTGGTGCCATTCATGCTGCGAGGGCATGACCTCATCGGCTGCCCTACCAAGCTCCTCAACAAGGGACCAGCGAAAGAGGGCCATGACTCGGGCGATGGCCTGCAAACGTTCCCGGCTGGGATCGTCCAGGCGAGTAGGGCTGCGGTGCCCGGACGAGGTGCAAAGCCCTTCGCGCCCCTCCCGTCGGAGGGTGGTGATGGCCTGGTTGATGGAAACCTGGACCAATCGATGCACCTCCTCTGGGACTTCTAGGTCACTGCCACTCGTCCCCGCGCTCGCCTCGCGGTTGCCGGCCATGAAGGCCAGGCGTTCGCGCGGTGGCGGCGAAGGTGAGAACATGGAGGTGGAGCCTTCACACTCGGGACCGTCGGCCGAGTCCAGCCTTGCTGATCGTGAGATGTCGTCTTCGAAGCCGAGGGTGCTGGTGACGCTGGAGCAGAGAACTCTGAACGAGTGAAACTCGGTCCCCACGGTGGGTGCAAGCTGTCGACGATCGGGATCGTCGACCGCAGAAAGGGGGATGCAAGGAGAATGTTCGGGGGCGAGGCCCGAAGTCGTGCTCGTTCGGAGGCGCCTAGCATCGCGAAATGATCGTCGGGGAAGAAATACGAACACGAGGTTTATACTGGTTCGAGACCATGAGGTCGGGTAACAGCTCTACTCCAGTCTTGCCCTGATGCGAAAGGTGTATATGCGGTTCTGTGAGAGAATACAAGCAGGGACCGAGCCAAGGGCCGCTCAAAAGCCTGGCCGCGAGGGGGAGCTCGAGCGTCCCTTTTCTCGCCGCCGCCCTACTGTACTATTTTTCTTGGCGTGTGTGTGCTTCTTCCTTTTTGCTTGTCTAGTTGTTTGTTCTCTTTTTTGGTTCTTTGTTCTGTTGTCTCCCTTGGTCGGGGCGATCCGTTGGTTTCGTAGCCCTCCGAGAGCCTTGCTGCTTGGTCCCGAGGCTGACGTCCGGAGCCCGTGGCGAGTTGACGGGGGCTGATGAGAGGCGATAATAGTCATTGAGAGCTTGATGGGAGCTGTTGAGATCTTGACGGGAGCTGTTTGACCCTAGTTCCCGTGCAAGGGCAGGTAGAGCACTGATTCCCATGCAGGGGAGAGTTTTTACTCGAGATAAATAAATTGCTACAGATGTCTTTTTCTCTGAAGGGCGTAGAGGCGTCGAAGTCGAGGGGGATGGTGCTTGCCCTTGTGCCTTTGCCCGAGCTCGTTGGTCCTGAGCCCGAGCAATGGGAGAGTACATCCCAGGTTGGAGATGAGCCCTCGGACCCGCGGAAAGCCGCCACGAGGCCCCGGGGGAATGCTTACACGTGGCGAGGATACCGATCCCTGACACTAGTATGAACAAAGTTTTGGAGTCCCTAACTCGATGTCAGAAGACAGTTGATATGATAATTCAAGATTATGCGTTGTATCAAGTAGAGCAGCCCTATGCAATATCAAATAGCTATTCTCAATTGGGATCAAACTATTCACAAAGGATGAATTGGTTCCCAAAGGTATGTGTACTGATACTTTTGGGGTTTATGGTTTGTGGATGCTGCTGGACTCAACCAACTCAAAGGAACAAAGGTAGAACACGAATTGAAGCAAGAAACCCAAATTCAGCCAGAATAGTGCATCAAAATTGTCGCCACAATTAAGGTATAAAAATGACCGAACCTAGTTTGCTCACAATGTGACAAATTAAAGGCAATGTTCTATGCTTTAAAACAAGTATACGAACACATAATTTGGAGCTCGTATATAGGAGTTATAGCCAAAACACCGAGGTGCACAAAATTGACCTCAATTTAGCCGATCTAACCAAATCCGAATCCGAATCAAATTCGGTTTGAAGGATTCCGAATTACAAAGGTCACCCAAAAATATTTTTGTAGAGGACTCTTCATGGATTCAGGAAAGTATAAAAACTTCTCAATCAGTGTTCGAATGTGAGAATTATGATGAAAATACCGTACCGATCTGTATTGGAAGTACAACTTGCTTCACCAACTTTGATGCCCAACTAGGTTTTTGTAGAACTCGTTCCAAGGTTTCAAGAAAGTCCAAGAACACTAGAATCCGAGCTCATATGCAAAAGTTATGAACAAAACAATGTACATGACACATTGAAATAAAAGCTACGCGAAGGAAAAACGATCAGCAACTAAAACAAAGACTCTAATGGATCAAAACCTAACAAAACTCTCAAAGATTCTAGATTGAATCTAAAGGTTGAATTTTTGTGGAGTAATTTTCAATTTAGGATAGAAAACAAAAACTAATCTAAGGTACAAAATCTCTTACCGAGCAAGCTCGCGCTCTGATACCACTTATTGTAAGATTATGTCCCGATCTTTCGATGAGAGCGATAACTTCGATTTGGTGAAACTGACTTTGACAATCCGACTACAACGTAAGACGATGATACGCCTTAGCAATCACTAAACCAACTCTGGAGGGTTATTGATCTTGCCGTGGGAATGATCAACCTGAATACGAGGTTCAATCCCTCCAAGCGACCGAAGAACAAGCAAGACCAATAGTAGAAGCAATCTGAAATTGCAAATAAGAATTGAGATTCATGAAAATATAGATGAAAGGTGGGGTTCTACGAAAAAGTCTCAATAGGCGGTCGTTCGACATGTCTAGATGATAATGTAGTTGCCACCTAGGCTAAAACTATGCTCAACATGAACCCAAGGGCCTAAGTCAGCGGCTACTGAGGATATAAGAGGGAGAGACAAGAGAGGGTCATCCTATGGTTGTGTGCAGCCAGATGAGCGCACACAACTTGGGATTAGGTCCCCACACGCTTACAAGGCCCGAAAAACGCAAAACAGTGTTGTAGTACATTTTTTCATTTATTCTGGCTGATCCACGATGAATTTGGGGCTAGGACCAGACCCATTAGAAACTCTCATTGTAAGCTTTCAATCAAGTACAAGAACTCTCCAATCGGGCGTCGCATACGAAAGTTATGTTCGTTTTACTTTAGGATGGTATTCGGTGGCCAAATTGGATTACAGATAGTGATGGATTTGATATCTCCCTCTTCTTGTCACATGGATGATGTGTTAGAGTTGG
Organism: Otatea glauca; assembly: GCA_036346275.1. Classification (NCBI taxonomy): domain Eukaryota; kingdom Viridiplantae; phylum Streptophyta; class Magnoliopsida; order Poales; family Poaceae; genus Otatea; species Otatea glauca. The sequence goes on along the minus strand of CM070723.1, from coordinate 33,552,952 downwards.
TCCATCCTGGTGTGTGATCGTATCCGTAGTAGTGATGTCCTCATCAGATAGCAAAAGCAATATGAAATTGCAAATAAGAATTGAGGTTCATTAATATATAGATCAAAAGGTGGGGTTCTGTGAAGAAGTCTCAACAGGCAGTCGTTCAACACGTCTAGAGGACAATGTAGTTTGGTGCTAGGCTAAAACTATGCTCAACAAAAACTGAAGTTTCTAAGGCGGTGGCTATTGGGTATATAAGTGGGAGGGATGTGAGAGGGTCGTCCTAGGGTTGTGTGCAGCTAGGTGGTGCATACGACTTGGGCTTTGGCCCCCACACGCTTACAAGGCCGAAACAGCTCAAAATAGTGTTGTAGTACATTTTTTTATTGATGTCAGTTGATCCACAATGAATCTGGGGCTGGGATCAGACCCATTTGAAAGGACTCATTGTAAGCTTTCAATCAAGTGGAAGAACTCTCCAATCGGGCACAATTTGCAAAAGTTATGCTCGTTTTACTTCAGGCTGGTATCTGGAGGCCGAATTGGATTTCAGAACGTAATGGATTTGATATCTCTCTCTACTTGGCCCATGGATGAAGTGTTGGAGTTAGTCCATCTAGACGTGATCTTATCCGTGGTAGTGATGTCCTTATCATCTAATAGAAGGATAGGTCCCGACCTTCTGATGAGATGGAATAGTTTCGATTGGGAGGGAGAAGACGTTGGCGATCCGACTACACCGTCCCCAGATGATGCACCTTAGCAATCGTTACACCGACTACCGAAGTTGTTATTGATCTTGCTGGCGCACGGTCAACCTGACCACGAAGGCCTTTGTCCCTGCAAGCAATGGAAGAATACACAAGAAAAAGATGAACAAGCAACTGAAATTAGAATTGAAACCACGAATTCAGTCAGAATCACAAAGAGGGGTTTTCGAAGACGAGTAATTCGGGTGGTTTAGCCAACACGCGCGATTACAAGAAGTAGCAACTGCTATCTTTAATCTAAAAGAAAACCCCCCTATCTAATGGCAGTGGCTGGTTGTATATATTGTGGAGAGGCGTCTAGGAACCCTAGGGTGCAGCCTTAAGTGGGCTTTCCTTGTTACAAGGCCAAAGGCCCACTTTTGATTCGGATTGAAAAAATAACGCTGCTTGTTTGGACGATTCCTGTCGACTCAAAAGGAGTTTGGATGTGATTCGAGATCCGTAGGAAAGTAGACTTGATAAGATTTCAGTGTGTCATCTGTGTATCTCATACATAGTAGATGTATGATCCTTAGACCTGAGATTGTCATATTCCCTACATGTGTTATAGTTTTCCTTGGGGCTATCAAACACTACTACCTAACCGGATAGTTATAAAGGTAGCTTTCATGTTTACTATGAAACGTGCAAAGGGAAGTAAGCAGTCAAGATGGAATTTACACTCCAATGAAACGGAGATATATGACAAGGCCGCTCGTGTGATATGATTAAGGAAGTGCATGGCCATGCCGTGATTGAGGAGTCAATCAAAACTTATTAATATATCACGGATATGAGAGATGGATTGAATCATCAAAGGATGACATGCTTCTCACCTTGAGTTCAATCTTCATATACATGGCAAAGGGATTACATGAGTACTTTTGATAGGTTCTGTCCGATTTGATCATAGTATGTTTGGGATTTGGCATGCTGCAAGGAGCCGCTACCAACTATTGGATTGAAAAGGAGTTTTCCGAATCCATGTCCGAACGTACGTGAACCTGCAGGGTCACACACTTAATGGGCTGGGACACATTAATTTGGATTGGATCCGTAATTAATGGACCTCGTGGGCTTAGCACACTAATAGGCCTTGGTTTAGGGTTTCATCTCGTGGCTATATAAGGAGTGGAGGAGGGTGGGCGCAGGGTGTGCTTTCCATAGTTTAGAAGTGTTTCACCCGAAACCCTAGCCTCCTCGCCTCGCTGCCCCTGCCGAGCGACCAGGTGCTTGCACACTGACGTACGACGTTCCATCCCCGGACGTGTGGACTACTGCAGTGACGCTGCTGCGACTGCGGCGTGGGAGGACGATCCACAGCGTGGCGAGGACGATCCACTCCATCTACGCAACGACTGCGGCAAGGACGATCCACTACATCGACGCGTGAAGGATTCTGCAACTACGCTTCTAGTGGTAATCTAATCTATGATCCCCTTCTTGCGAGTAGCTTTCTGGTTATGCGGTAGATTTTTTTTTGTGCTAGCGTAGCATACCATGTTCCTCTCATAAAAACCCAAGTGTCTAAGATGACGGCTGCTGAGTATATAAGAGGGAGGAACGTTAGAGGGTTTTCCTAGTGTTGTGTGCAATCAGGGGGACGCACACTACTTGGGCTTGGGCCCCCACATGCTTATAAGGCCCAAAACAGCCCAAAACAATATTTTAGTATATTGTTTTGTTGATTCCGGGTGATCTACAATGAATCTGGGGCTGTGATCACACCCATTGGAAAGGTCTCGTTGTAAGATTTCAATCAAGTGTAGGAACTCTCCAATCAGACACCGTATGCAAAAGGTATACTTGTTTTACTTCAGGCCGGTATCTGGAGGCCAAATAGGATCCAGAATGTGATAGATTTGATATCTCTCTCTTCTCGGCCCATGGCTGACATGTTAGAGTTAGTCCAACCAGGTGTGATTGTATTCGTAGTAGTGATATCCTCATCATCCTCCCCTTCTTGAATTTGAGTCATCCTCAACTCAAGCTCACCTTTTATCTCGCCCTCAACGAAAAACATCCTCATATAGGTCCTGCATTTAATTAGATAAAATAGTAGCTCTACCTCTTTATATATTTTAAACACAAGAAAGACATTTATAGGATTAACCTGATAATTATCCACATTTGTCAACACTTCTTTCCAGCATATAAAGGCATGATAAAAGCTAGCACTCTTGAATGCTTCCTCCCTTTTTTGAAGGAAAACCATCCTCGGTTTTGGACAAGCTGGAGAAGAAACAAGCAACAAAAAGAACAATGTGTACGCAACATATATGTATATATATCTCATATTCATTATTGCTATTTACATAATAGCAAATGAGGAAATTAGATTTAAGCAAAGCTGTGGGCACCCAGAAATACGAATCGATCCTCGCTCGTGCGTTGGACTCAGAGGTGACACCCATACTCCACTTAAGTGTATGATCACTGTCACCCAAAAGTCCCGTGCATGGGGTATTAACCAGATGGCTCTCACTCAAGCAAATATGAGCCACCTAGTTGCACTGTACACAATTACGCAACCAAGGAAGTTTATATTCCATTTCGAACAACCATACCGGGATTGAAAGAAACTCATCCAAGCATAGCACTCGCCGTCTGTCTCAGAACCTTGGTATCTCCCACACTCACCAAGGGGAGCGCGAGCAATAACCAAAGAATGACGACCGCTCGAGTTTATGTGTTGGATAGTTGAGAACAATTCCAGGTACCCGGATATGTGTCTAGTGCTAGTTCCCAAGATCAACGCCTAGCACCCACATATCCTGCATTCGAGATGAATCACAACACATACACATGAAACTAAGCAGTTGTCATAGCATAAACATTTACTAAAACTATTACAACTACATACTATTACAAATAGTGGCCGACCAGCCAAATATTACATGTCCAAAAGTACGTTGCAGCGGAAATGAAACATATATCAAAAGTGGGACAGTGGTATGCCCATCCCTACCCATAGGCAACTGACTTGGGAAGAGCCCAAGTTCAACCGTCAACATGATCATCGGTTCCCGGAGTATAATACGTATCGTCGGGGCATTCTTCCATTTCGTCTTCTATATTATATTGATTAAGCAACCGTGAGTACACGTTTGTACTCACAAGACTTTAGTGTATGGAAATAAATTAAATGTACGGCTAGAACAAGGACAACAAGTTTCTACACTAGTCTCATTTTCAGCACAAAGCAGATTTAGTTTAACAAGTGAATGTTGCATAAAACGGTAACAGAATTGTAAGGAGCATTTAATATAAAGCTAAATAATAGTAAGTACAGTTCATATACATCATTCCACAGCCCTCCTTGGCTGCAAATAGCAAGTAAAAATAGCGGCTCATGAGTATACCAATCCATTCCAAAACCATTCCAAAAGATTTCACAAAAACAAGACTATACTTGACATTATTTTCCAAAGTTGCTCATGACCGCGAGCACAGCTAATTAATTAGAATTTTATTCTCTGCAGAGAGTGTACACTCTACCCACAAGACATGACTGATTCTTTATGCAATCGATATTAGCACACTTCCTTTGGTGTGCCGCAGAGAGTCATGACATAATCGTTACATTACATAGACCTAACTTTGCACCAGCGACAATGATGTTAAATCCTTGCCATTGTTCTGGAGACCTGGACCAACACGTGCTTGTGCTAGACGATGGTGCTCTATCGGTTTCGCTCCCCATTGTAAGTTCAAGCTCCATTAGTTTTGGTGATTGGTTTAATATTAATATTTAATCATTGTTTAATGACAAATCTAATCATTATGAGACTAACATGTTTAATTGAGATTTATTTTTATTCGTCTCATATTTGGATGGAAAATGGAAAACCTAAGGTATGCACTTGTATTCACTCTATTGTTTTAATGCATACATAGGATTCAAGTTAAAAGATGAACTCTTCCATTGTCTTAGTCCAAATATGTGCATTATGTTGCCAAATCTATGTATGCATGAATGCACACATCAAGGGGGAGTTGATATTTTAACTTAATGTTTCAATTGTAATTGATCCATGTCCTCTTGTCATATAATATAAAGGATCAAGACTTTGAAACAATCTTTTGATTATATAAATAACTTGTGTAGTTATAGTATACTCATGCAAATATAGAATAAACTCATATGCAATCTAAGATTGATTATACGTATATTGATTCCATGTTGAAGGACCATGTGGAGGTCCATCCATATTTGTGATGACTATTTGACTTTATTTGAGCAAGGTGTGCTCAGGTTTGACTTTGATTTGAATTGGAATTCAAAAGGAAGCAATTTGAGTTGTGTTAGCTTCTTACGGTACTACCGGCCTGTGGCTGGTGGTAGAACAGACTGATGACTGAGACATAATTAATTGTGAGCATTTGTGATGATTGAACATTGCTATGTGAGGTATTTCCTTGTTTTTGATGGTTGCAGGACAACGGTGCTAGGTCATGGTGAGGCGAAGGATGGCCGGGACTTGACGAGGAGCGTCGAAGGTCCAGACGGTCGGGGATCGTCGGAAGATGATTGGAGACGGAGACCGTGAAAGCCGTGAAGAAAAGGAACGGATGAGATGCTAGCTAGACGCTGCGTGGATCAATGAGGACCATTGGATCTTGGTCTAGTTGATAGGTTAGCGGGTCTAGTTAGTGTGCTTTGAGAACCGTGCAAGAAAACCCATTATGTGTTGTGGGTTTTGGGTGAACCCTTGCATGGCTGGTTGAGTGGGTAAATCCTAGCCCTTCATGGATGCTCTAGGGTTTATAGGCTCATCCAAGGGTGGTAGGTGGCCCAAGAATTGTATAAATAGGGGTGGAGGGGTAGCCTTCCCCCTTAAAGGTTTTGAGGTTTTTGATGCTCCTTTGAGCTTTGCCCACATGAATGTAAGGCTTTGTAAACTCTCCTTCTAGAAAATAAAAAAAATTTCTTTACCTTATTGTGACTTTAAATTGCGCATTTTCATTATGTCTTTACTTTAAGCAATTTAAATTCAGCATTTACTTTCCCGCATTTACATTCTCGCAATTTACTTTCTCGCAATTTGGATTTGCCTCCCCTCCTTCTAAATGTTGTTCTCTCTAGGATGTCTTGAGGGTGTTTATATGGTTTTACATCTTTCTTGCACCCTAGGATAGACTAGAGATCAAGTTTTTATCGAATTGCAAATCTGTCCACAACTTGTTCTTCGTGCAGCAGTCAGTCTTTGATTTTTATAAAAATCTAGAAACATCCTTTTTACATGATTCTTATTGGAGAACGTGCGCGACTTATATATCCATCTCTGGTGAAATTTGTGAGATCACTAGTTGCACTGTTTGAGCGCTATGAAGTGAAAACCGAGCCTCAAACATTCTGATCGAAATTCCTGACTATCTGTAATGCTTGATTTTTCATGTTTATTCTACATAGCTTTTTGAGGTGATTTTTGGTGGACTGTTTCATGACTCAACTAATATGGAGAAAACTTCCCAAAAAATTTTGAGCAATAGAAACTCACCAACCACCTGCTCTAATTGAGGACAATTCCTGGAAAATCTGCTTTTACTTTTCTGGAAAGAGACTTTGGTGTTTTGGCTTTATCTCTTTTAGAAAAGTAGTCTTTGACTTGATTCCTCTTTGATTGGACACTTGACAACCAGGATTGTGATTAAAAAATCCCTCACATGATTCTTGGTTCTCATCTATTTAAGCTAAGGGTACACATAGTTGTCTAATTGTTCGGGTTTTGGAGGGTGTGCGAATCTGAGAAACACTAGTTTGAAGGAAAGTCTTTGGGTGTTTCAGATTTTTATTGCGAGATTGTTTGGAGTACTTTGAGTGGGGGAAAATTTTATTTGGGATCATTCACCCCCCTCTGATCGCCATTTCAATCCTTCAATTGGTATCAGAGCCGGTTTTGCTCTTTTCATAGATCTTGACCGGTCTCAAGAGCTATGGCGATGGACAAGTATTCCACCAAGCCTACTATTTTTGCTGGAGTTGATTTTCTATTTTGGAAATCGCAGATGGAGTCATAAATCATTGCCAAGGGCTTCCTGATATGGCAGAAGGTGAAACTCCCGTATGAGGTTCCTGCTGATGAAAACGTCACGGCCGGAAATATGGTTGACGTTGAGGCGAACGCTAAGGCAAGGAACATTCTCATACAGGGTCTTAGCCATAGTGAGTATGATAGGATTTCTCACCTCCGTTCCGCTCACAAGATTTGGGTGACCCTCGATGCTTACCATGAGGGCACTACTCAAATCAAGACCGTGAGCGAGACCGTTCAAGCGTGAGTTCAACAAGTTTGAACAACATCTTTGTGAGAGTCTTGACGAGTGCTTTGGTCGATTCTGAAGATTTTGAGTAACCTTGACGATCGATTGCATATACCCTGACTCAGATAATGCTCAACATTTCTTAACCGCACTCGATCTTCGAGTTTGGGAAATGAAAGTGACCACCATCAAGGACACTACTGACTTATCGACCTTGACTCTTGATGGGCTTTATTCCCGTCTCAAGACTCATGAGATCGACATCGTCTCTCGCAAGACGAAATCACAGTCGATGGCCTTGATCACTGATCCCACTGGATCTTCCCTTGATCTTTCTGCTGGTTTCTCTCTTTCTGCTCTTTGCGAGCTAAGCGATGACCAACTGGAAAAATTTCCAGAAAATGAGCTTGCTCTTCTTGCTTGTATATTTTCACATGCATACAAGAGGGTGAGAGAGAGAAAGAGAGGTGGCATGATCACATGCTTCGAGTGTGGTGGCCCCAACCACATTCGGGCTAATTGCCCCAAACAAAAGAAGGCAAAGAACGACACTGGCGGTTTGGCAAAGAACGACTACATCGACAAGAACCGCAGCAAGAAGCCTCCAGTTCGTGAGCCGGCGCATGACAAGAAGTACCGCAACTTCTCCAAGAACAAGAAGCTCTTTCACCGCATCCTCGCCGCGCTTGATGACATCAACCTCTCTGACACGTAGACATGAAGCGACGAGGGTGAGGATGAACCACAAGAGAAGAAAAGCGGCGACGACTTCTCCGGCATGTGCTTAATGGCTGACGCCAACGGCATCAGCGACTCCGAGCTCTATCGCGACTCGGAAGAGGTACCCTCCTATGACCAGCTCAATGAAGCTTTCTGCAAATTAGGAAAATTTCATGCTAAAGCAAGAGCTAGGTGTATGGAGCAAGAAAAGGAAGTAGGTACCTTGACTCGGGAGTTAGCTTCTCTTAGATCTTCTCCCTCTCGAGTCACTGATGACTGTTCTTTGTGTGATGCTCTTCTTGTGGAGTTGGAGAACCTAAGGACTATGCATGATAGTGTGTTGTCTGAATTAGATAATCTTAGGTTGAAGAATGCTAGCGATGATTCTATTGATGCTATTCCATTAGATATTAGTTTTCTTCATGCTCACCCTACTCCATCATGCTCTTGTTGCCCTAAATTGCTTGCTGAAATTGATGCCATGAGCGATCACCTTAGGAAGCTTTCTTCTAGAAATGATGAACTTGAAATACATGCTTCTAAGTACCAAGTCAGCTCATGTAGGATTGTAGGCAACTAAAACTTGACAATGAATCTCTAAATGTCAAGTGTGCTAATCTTGCTAAGGACTTACTAGCTAAGTCACAAGAAAGTTGCTTGCAATGTAATATGATTGAGGGGGACTTGGATAAAATCCAAGTCGAACTTAGGAAGAAATTAAAAGACCAAGCACATAGGATTAGAAATGCATCTTGCGTTTCTTGTGAGGCCCTCAAGATTGAGGCAGCCGTGCTGAGGGAGAAAAATGCACGTGTTGAGAGAGCTCATCTTTCTGGTTCTTCCCCCTATTCTTCTTGTGCCTCTTTCTTCTGAGATTGCCAGTATCTCATGAGTACTCTCGAGAAGTTTGTTGGAGTCAAGAAGAAGCTCAATATTATTCTAGACCAATCCAAGATTAGTAGATTTGATCAAGGTCTAGGATTTGATCCCTTGGAGCACGCTCGGGCGCATCCTCTCACCATTGTGCACGGATCCAAGAGTGGTGAGATTGTGGTAGCTCCCAGGATGAGTACCACTTTGTTTAGGTCTGCTGTGGTTGTCCATAGAACTTCTGACCAGAAGGGTGTTACTCATGTAGCTTCTGCCTTTAGCAAGGTGTCGACTTTTGTAGTCGGCAATAAATTTATGGGGCTGCGCTAGATCTCAAACTCGAAGGTCACACAAGACGAGGGTTTAGACAGGTTCAGGCCATCGACGTTGGAGGTAATACCCTAATCCTGTGTTCTGGAATTATATGGATCTCTTGGATCTAAGATTTCTCAAAGCACAATATGCTCTGGGCGATATGTGGTGTGTGCTCTATGGCTTGGTTGCTTAATGATTCGATGTATACGTTGTTGTCCGCCCTCTCCCTTATATAACGGGGGTGGGGCGGCTTACAGAGTCCTGATAGATTACTAGATTCTAGTCGGTTATAGGATAGAGTTTACATCCTTATCTACCCTTTTTAACAACTCAGATCACAACTGTATCTTTTATGTCTAAATACATACAATTGTCTAAGATGTGCCCCCTTCCATTCGGTAGCAAGGTTTGGTGCGGGGCTTATCCTTTGGGCGTTCTAGATTGGCCTGTCTTCTCGTCAGGTGATACTGGGCCAATCATGAAGATACCTGGTCTCATATATTCCACAGCAGCCCCGAGTGATTCATGATCTGAATGCTTCTTCTTGCTGCAAGAGGATTATGAAGGACTTGAATATACCCCCAGTTTTCTCTATTGATCATAATCTTCAAGGGTCAATGCTAGACAGTCTTTGAAACCGTTTTTCATTTCCCATGATAACTCTTTTTCCCAAAAACTTCTTTGGATTCCGGAATGATCTTAATTCCAAGTCTCCTTGGTTTTTAGTGTTACTGCGTCTTCGCATTTACTTCAAACTTGCCGCATCAGCTATAAAAGGCGGTTCAATGCTTCTAAGATGTATTCCTTCACGCTTAGCCCATCTCCCTTTTGCTTCGAGATTTTATCTTCTTCATGCCGACGAGGAAATTCAAGGTCGACCGGGACGACCCTGAGCTCGCAGAACTGTGGAGGGACTACGACCTCGCCATGGCGGAGCTGGCCGAGGAGAGGGCGGTCGACCGCGACCACGCTGCCATTGACGCCTTCCTCGAGATCTTCCCTGCCCTTTTCAAAGCAAGGGAAGCTCTCATCGAGGCGCTCGGCCGGGTATGCCGCGGGGAAGTATAGCTCACCTATAAACGTAGTATTTTCCTAGGCATAATGCCTAGGGAATTTTATATATAATAAAGAAGTACCTTTTGCAAATGATGTCCATGTTTGTCTTCTAACGTAGCTTAGACCCAGCTTGGGGCGTTTCGAAGCTTGCATGGCTCTTTAATCTGGTGTTATCCGCATCCGTCTGCCGTAGGACGTAGCTTAGGCTCAACGTGGAGTGCGTCGTACTAAGACTTGCGCGGCTCTTGGCCGAGCAGCATCTAGACCCGGCCAGTGCGAGATACACCATAGGTCCGACTTGGGACACTTTAGGATTTGCGTGGCTCTTGGCCAAGTGATGCCGATACCCGAGTGCTGATATAGCACCAATCCATCTCAATATATATCGTACTTGCTTGGCTCATGGCCAAGCGATACCCATACCCGACTGCTGCGAGATATAGCTTAGGCCTGAATTGAGGCGTATCAGGCTTGCGTGGCTCTTGGCTGAGTGGTACCCATATCCGACTTATGTAGGATACAGCTTAGGCTCATCTTGGAGCGTACCAAACATACGTGGCTCTTGGCCGAGTGATACCCATATCCGACTACTGCCGGATATAGCTTAGGCCTGACTTGAGGAGTATCAGATTTTTCTTGGCTCATGGCCGAGTGATACCCATATCCGAGTGGTGCAGGATACAGCTCTGGTCCATTTTGGAACATATCGAGGTGTTATCCGAGTGGTATCCGTACTCGTTTAATACGATGCACAGCTTTTTGACCCTCGTGGGGCATACCATTGGATCTGTGCCCGTTTAGGCTCGACTTGTGATATATGATTCCGTCAGGCGGTAACCACCTAACGACCCAACGTGGGGCATATCACAAGAAGATATATTATTCATCCAAATTAGAGGATATCCACGTCCTGTTTTGCACGGTAAGTGATTAAACATCCCATCGTGGGGAGCGACGTGTCCCGAATATGACTTGGTCTAACCACGATCGCTCTCGTAAGTCGAATGATGGTCCAAAGAAATCATTACGGCGTAAAGCGTATGAGACGTTTCGCAATCTTTTTTCCGCCGATTCGGCGAAAACCTAATTTCCCCCCCCCCCCTTTAAAGGCTAGGCGATGCGTCGCCCAACGGTTCATTCCTTCACTACGCACTTTTGTCCCTTTTGCTTCCTTGTCTCTCCGACTTCTCCGCCGCTAGGGTTAACCGCTGCTGCGCCCGCATTTTGTGCCGCCATTGATCTCTCTTCCGAAGATGTCTTCCCATCCTTCCAATGTCTCCTCCTCGCAGCCTCTGCCCCAGGATTGGACGCCATTGATCTCTCTTTCGAAGATGTCTTCCCATCCTTCCAAGGTCTCCTCCTCATAGCCTCTGCCCCAGGATTGGACGACCTCGATCACAACAGAGGAGAAACTGCAGTCCATGGTGAGCGATGGGATTCTCCTGGACATGACTTTGATCTCCGCTCGGCCGGCTGCAGGCGAATCCGTCCCCATTCCTCATCCTGAAGAAGTCGTGGTGTTTGAGTCTTTTTTCCAGAGCGGGCTGGGTCTTCCGGCCTGCGCTTTTCTCCGCAGCCTTCTCTTTTTCTATGGCATCGAGTTGGTGAATCTGAATCCCAACTCTATCTTGCTGATTTCTATCTTTGTTCACCTTTGCAAAGCTTTCTTGGGCATCCGCCCTCATTTTGATCTTTTCCTCCATTTTTACCTTCTGAAGCCCTATCCCTCAAAAAGCGACCCCAAGGTTGTTGGGTGAGCCGGATTCCAACTTCGGGAGTGGCTAAAGAAATCATATTTTGCTATTCCTTTCAAGACTTCGAATAAAGGCTGGCACCAGGAGTGGTTTTATTGTGCCAATCCTGATCTAGCTCTCCCTTCTTTCATCGGGCGCCGGCCGAAGGTGTCCCTCTCTTGGTCTTCTGTAGGTGATGCCTGCAACATGGATCAAGTGCAAGACCTCTTGGTGCTCATCGGCAAATTAAAGGAAGGGGGCCTCACAGGGGTTGGTCTGGCCATTCACTTTGTTGCTCGGCGAGTTCAGTCCCTGAAGGAGCGCGACCACTTGGGGTATCAGTTCGAGGGCAGAGACGATCTGACCCGGGAATTGCCTGACTTAATAACAAAAGAGCAGATTCATGCTCGAGTAGGCGATTTCTTCATCCAAAGCGTCGAGATGTCCACCAGATTCCCCAAGGCCTTCTCTGTGTTGAATCCTCCCCGTGAGGTGAGAGAGTTCTTCCGATGGATTTTTACATTTGTCTCTAAATGACTTCTAAATTTTAATCTTCCTTTCCAGGATCGATTCGCCTTCTTCAGCGATGCGCCTCTTCCGGAAATACCCGCTCGCGTAGGCGATTCCCCGAAGCGGCCAGCGAGCTCTTCTGCGGGAGATCCCGCCATCAAGAAGGGGAAGAAGACGGTGGTCAAGGACCCTACGAAGCCCCGGCGCCCGACTGGTGGTCTCAAGATCTAAGACCCGTCAGCACGAGCTCTGGTGCCTTCGGCTCCCCTTTCTTGTGAGCCCGCGGCACAGCCGGATCTGACTCCGAGGGACTTGGGCGGTCAGGAGGAGCCTAGGGTGCCAGTCGGCACCGCCCCGAGTGGTCCCTCTGGGAGCGGCTCGACCACTCGGAAGAAGCCCCCGATGAGGATGAAGAAGTTCGATAGGTTTGTTATCCTATCTACTCTTATTTGATGCGTTTCGCTGGCTTATTCACTAACAGATCTTCTCATAAGAATCCTTCGCTCGATGTTCCTGTCGGGACACCTTCTGGGGCTCCTAGAGAGGCTGGCCCCTCAGAGGTTCATGCCCTGGTTGAGGAGGCCTTGCCCGGGCACACTAGAGCGCCCTCCGAGCCCCGGCCGCCTACACCGACACCTCATGCTTCAGCATTGGGCTCCGTTGCTCAGGAGCCCATCTCCCATCCATCCCCCAAGGTCGAAGAGATCTCCCGGGCTCCGTCGCCCCCGGCTCATCATGCAAGCTGCGTGGATTGACGAGGAAGACGGCCTGAAGCTCTTGGACGACTCGGAGGAGGAGAAAGAGAGGAATGACTTTTACAGTCATGCCACTGCCTGTGCTCGCCTAGCTCGGTTAAGGTTCTTTCTGCTCTTGCCGTCTTGTTGCTTATGTCGATTAGCCTGTAGTCACCTTCTCCCGCGATGGCTCCAGAAATTAGGGGAGTGCTCCGAGAAGAAGTCCGAGTACCTCTAGAAGATGCTTCCGGAGGTTCGAACGCGCCAGGAATATCTGGCCGAGCTGGAGCATATCAAGGCTGAACATGTAGTCGAGCTGCGAGTTCTTCGGTCAGAGGTCCTGGCGCTGCGGGCTGAGAAGGAGACCCTCCGGCAGGAAAAGCTAGATGTCGTCGGCTCTCTTCGAGGTAGCTACTTCCTAGACCGTCTCATGCCTACATTCACTCGTCCGGTCTTCTGATTGCGTTGTTCACGTGTCAGCTCGAGACTCTGCTATTGTAAATCTCCAGGAGCAACTTAAAGCTTCAGAGGTCTCTAAATTGAAGTCGGAGAAGGAGCTGGAAGGTACGATCGGCAGCTTGGCCCTCCATGTCTTCATTTCCTTCTCGGTACTTCTTAATTCACTGTCTTGCAGATTATAAATTCAAAACACGGGCGCAATACGCCGTCTTTAATGAGAAGGTTGAAGCCCTTGAGGCGTATTGCGCCAAGCTTCAAGAAGCCTCCGAGCCGCTGCTGAGTTCGCTTCATCCCGGAGGCGAGAGACCACTCTGCAGGGACCAGGTCATCTCTCGATTGGAAGAATCCCCCGAGGTGCTCAAGAGACTCTTGAAGGAGACAGCGACCAATGGTGCTAGCCAGGCTTTGGCAATCACCAAGTCGCTCTATCCCCGAGTGGATCTCGAAGCTGTTAAGGAAGGCTACGCCTACAATGTAGATGAAGATCGGGTGTGGAATATAAGAACCCGGGTACCCTCATGACAGGCCCAAGAGGGAGGCCCAGAAGATACTCCCCGCGTCAGGCCCCGCTGCCGTGCACAAGGGGACATATCCTAAAGGAAGTTGAAGTTATATTTAGATATGAAATGCACCTGCCACATTCATGAATCTCATGAATAAGGTGTTCATGGAGTATTTGGACATGTTCGTAGTGGTATTCATTGATGATATCCTCAACTACTCCAATACTGAAGAAGAACACGAACTTTATTTGTGCAAAGTGCTTGACAAGCTTCGAGAACATCAACTCTATGCAAAGTTTAGCAAATGCGAATTTTGGCTAAAAGAAGTTGGCTTCATGGGCCATGTTCTCTCCAAGGGAGGTGTTGTCGTTGATCCGAGCAAGGTGCAAGATGTGCTCGCTTGGGAACAGCCCCAAACTGTTTCCGAGGTCTGAAGTTTCCTCGGTCTAGCCAGATATTATCACCATTTTATCGAGAACTTCTCCAAAATAGCCAAGCCCATGACTGATTTGCTCAAGAAGGAAAAGAAATTTGAGTGGTCTTGGCTTGTGAAAAAAGTTTCCAAGAGTTAAAACAAAGGCTCACATCAGCTCCAATTCTTACTCTGCCCGACATACACAAGAACTTCGACATGTATTGTGATGCATCCCGTCTAGGCCTTGGATGTGTGTTGATGCAAGAGGGTAAAGTTGTAGCTTATGCTTCTCGTCAATTGAAGCCTCATGAAGCCAATTATCCTACTCATGACTTGGAATTGGCAGCCGTCGTTCATTCCCTCAAGATATGGCGGCATTACCTCATCGGTAATCGATGTGAGATATACACCGATTACAAAAGTTTAAAATACTTCTTCACCCAACCAGATCTGAACCTTAGGCAGCAAAGATGGATCGAGTTAATCAAGGATTATGATCTGGGTATCCATTATCATCCAAGCAAAGCAAATGTATTAGCCGATGCACTCAGTCGGAAGCTACACGCTGCCAACAACTTCATTCTCGTCGACCAACCAGAGTTGATCGAGGAATTCCATAAACTCAATTTGGAGATGGTTAAGAAAGGGTATGTGGCTGCCCTAACCCTCCAACCCACCCTTGAATAACAAATTAAAGCCACTAAACTCAAGGACAAAGGAGTGGCTGAAATTAAGCGCAATATGAATGATGTGCTATCGAAATTCTCCGAGAATGCCGATGGATTGATCATGCGTGGTCAACGAATATGTGTTCCAAATGATTCCGAAATCAAGGAATTAATCCTAAAGAAAGCACATGAGACCCCATTGTCTATCCACCTTGAGAGCACCAAAATGTACCAAGACCTCCGAGAAAGATTTTGGTGGCCTGGTATGAAACGGGACATTGCCGCACATGTGGCCATTTGCGATGTATGCCAACGTGTTAAGGCTGAACACCAGCGTCCCACAAGAATGCTCCAACCCATGCAGGTTCTCGAATGGAAATGGGATGAAGTTGGCATGGACTTCATTACCGGCCTACCCAAGACATCATACGGGCACGACTCCATATGGGTGATTGTCGACCGTCTAACGAAGGTGGCCCATTTCATTCCCGTGTGTCTCTCATATAATGGAGCTAAGTTTGCCGAACTATATTTGAATCATATTGTTCAACTCCATGGTGTTCCTAAAGTTATCATTTCTGATCGTGGCACTCATTCACATCACGATTTTGGGAAAGTCTGCACGAACTCCTCGGCACCAAATTGTTATTTATATGGCCTTTCACCCTCAAACGGGAGGTCAGACTGAAAGCATGAATCAAATTTTGGAAGATATGTTGAGAGCATGTGTGCTATCATATAGCACTAATTGGGAGAAGTGTTTGGCATTCGCTGAATTCTCCTACAAAAACAACTTCCAAGCTAGTATCCAAATGTCTGCATTTCAGGCACTCTATGGCAGAAAATGCCGAACCCCTCTATTCTGGTCTGAGGTAGGTGAAAGACAAATCTTTGGACCAACCATTATCCAAGAGGCTGAAGATCACGTCCGTCTAATCAGAAGCCGTATGAAAGAAGCGCAGTCGTGACAAAAGAGTTATGTTGACAATCGACGCTGCGAATTAAGCTTCGAGGTTGATGATCTTGTTTATCTTAAGGTCTCACCGCTGCGTGGTACTCGCTGATTCCGAGTCCACGGGAAGCTAGTGCCCCGGTTCATTGGCCCATATCGGATCATTGCAAAAAGAGGCGAAGTAGCTTACCAACTTGAACTTCCACCTCAACTCTCCGATATTCATGACGTGTTTCATGTCTCTGAACTTAAAAAGTGTCTCCGAGCTCCCACTGAATTCACACTGTTGGATGACATTGACCTGCAACCTGATCTTTCGTACCATGAACGTCCGATTCGCATTCTGGGCGAAGCTGAGCATCATACTCGGAACCGTCTGGTTAGAATGCTCAAAATTCAGTGGAGTAACCACACCAAGGAAGAAGCCACATGGGAACGTGAGGATCGACTTAGAATCGAGTTTCCGTCTTTCTTTAGCGAGTCTAGATAATCTCGAGGACGAGATTAATGTAAGGGGGGTAGGTTTGTAACATCCCGAATTCAAGAAAATGAATAAAGTGAAATTTCATGAATCTTGTTGCACATTTGAATTTTCATTTGAGCTTATCCTTGGATTTATTCATTATTCCAAGATTTGAGTTTTGAAACTAAATGGCTTTTAAATACCTAAATCAAACACAACAAAGAAACTTATGAAAAATTTAAACAACATGCTATAGCAAATAATTTTGTAAATACTAGAGTACATAAGATGTATAAATATAATTTTTCCAGAATTTTTGCACCTAATCTAAATAGCTCAAAAATTAAAATATAGCCTAAAAATCAGTCAAATTTGGAGAATTTCTATTCTCAAACCACAGCAAGGAATGAGATGAAACCAAAGAAAATGGAAACATCATTCAGTGGGCTACTGCCATGATTTTTTTCAAGATATTTTGGGTAGGCTAGCACCATTGTTTAGTCACTTCAATTCCACCACAGATTTTGTTCAGAAAATGAAGATTTGCTGTCAGCGCTTTTGGTTCGACGCATCGCCATTGAGGCAGCCACTGGCAGTGGCCCGACGCCGCCTATGGCCCCACTGGCCAGCCTCCTCCACCTCCTCCTCTCCTTCCCTCTCCTCCTCCTCTCTGCCCCAGCCGCGCAGAGGCAGCCAGTCGCGAGCTCACGCAGTGACAACACACTGGAGCGGCAGTTCTTTTGTGCCACTCGACCGGCGCAAACCAGCCTCGCCTACTCTGCTCGTTCACCCATGCCTCGCCCCACCTGCTCTCCTGCGCAGCCATAAAGTCACCGAGCCTTCCTCCTCTCCTCTCTTTGCTCGCTGCCCTCCTTCCTCTCTGCCGAGGTCTGCCGGAGTAGGAAACCGGGCGGCGGGCCAGTCAGCCAGACCAACAAAACCTCAGGTGAGCTAGCCTCCTCCATGCACTTAGCAGCCATGCACTCTCCTGAGTCTTCCTTGCACATGCATGCAGCTGTGTCACCGAGCAACCTAACCGGGATTCTCCCTTCCCACTAGCTGCAGGGTGGAGAAGCTCCTTTCGCTGGTCACCGTAGCCGCTCCGGTGATCACCGCTGTCGCCAAGGACTACCCCCAGCCGAGCCCACCTCCCTGCAGTTCACTTCCCCAACTGTCGACTTTTGTAGTCGGCAATAAATTTATAGGGCAGGCACTAGATCTCAAACTCCAAGGTCACACAAGACAAAGGTTTAGACAGGTTCAGGCCCTCGACGGTGGAGGTAATACCCTTGTCCTGTGTGCTGGAATTATGTGGATCTCTTGGATCTAAGATTGCTCGTGAGCTCTATGATGTGATGAGTTTGTTGTTGCCCGCCCTCTCCCTTATATAATGGGGGTGGGGCGGTTTACAGAGTCCTGATCGGCCTAAAGGATTTCGATCGGTTACAAGATTCTAGTCGGTTACAGGATAGAGTTTACATCTTTATCTACCCTATTAACGACTCGAATTACAATCGTATCTTTTATATCTAAACATATGTTCAACTGTCCATAGGATGTACCCCCTTGCGCACGGTAGCAAGTCTTGGCACGGAGCTTACCCTCTGGGCCTTCTACTTGGGCCTGTCTTCTCCTTAGGTGATGCTGGGCCGGTCATGAAGATACCTGGTTTCATATGTTCCACAGTAGCCCCCGAGTGATTCATGGACCGATTGCTATGCCTCTATCTGGGTCTCAACTTTGAATCATTGTTCTTAGCTTCCAGTGTAAACTTCTGACTGGTTTCTTCATTTGATTTGAAAGCTTCTTCTTGCAGCAAGGGGATTATGAAGGACTCGAATATAACCATTGATTTTTCGCTTCAACTGATTTAATCTTCAATCTGACAGACCTGTTATGGGTAACTTTATGGACCTGACTCGTACCTCATTTGAAGATTTGATATCTCTTCCCGCTCGAGGCGAAAACCTTTATATCTTTCTTCTTCAGGGATTAATGCCGGACAGTCTTCTAGGTCGTAATGACTTCCTGCATCAAACCAATTTCCCAAAACCTCTTCGGCTTCTTAAACTATATTAACTACAAGTTTCCTCGGCTTCCGATGTTACTGCATTTTCGCATTTACTTCAGCCTTATCATATCAGCTATAAAAGGCGAACCAGAGCTTTCAGAATTTATCCTCTCACGCTTAGTTCTCCATTTTCTTACGCCAAACTTCATCTTCTTTAAGAGGGATTGCATGACCAACCAGAATCCTACGCTTGCTGAATTATGGGCGCTCTTCGAGATCGCCGTGGCTGAATTGGTGGAGGATACCGCCGCCGCCCTCGACCGTACCGCCGTCAACGTCTTCCTCGAGATTTTCCCCGCCCTTCATGAGGTCGAGGAGGTTCTCGTGGAAGCGCTCAGACACGTGCGCCGGGGAGAAGTTTAGGGCCCTGTAAATGTAATACTTTCCCAAACATAATGCCTGGTGAACTTTATATATAATAAAGAAATACCTTTTCCAAGCATTTTTCCATGATTGTCGTTTAGACATAGCTTGAACCCAGCTTGGGCATATCGAAGCTTGCATGGTTCCTTGGTTGAGTGATATTCGCCTCCAACTGTCGTAGGATACATCTTAGGTCCGACTTGGGACATATTAGGATTTGCGCGGCTCTTGGCCGAGTGATACCCATATCCGACTGCTGTAGGATATAGCTTAGGCTCGGCTTGGAGCGTATCAGGATTTCCTTGGCTCATGGCCGAGTGATACCCATATCCGACTGCCGTAGGATATAGCTCTGGTCCGTCATGGGACATATCAAAATTTTCTTGGCTCGTGGCCGAGTGATACCTATATCCGACTGCTGTAGGATGTAGCTTAGGCTCGACTTGGAGTGTACTAGGATTTTGTTGGCTCATGGCCGAGTGATACCTATATCCGACTGGTGTAGGATATAGCTCTGGTCCAACTTGGGACATATTAAGATTTACCCAAACGGTATCCGTACTCGTTTATCACGATGCACAGCTTATCGACCCATCTTGGGGCATACCGCTGGAACCATGCCTTATCAGGCTCAACCTGCGATAGATGATTCCGTCATGCGATAACCAATCTATGACCCAGTATGGGGCATATCGCAAGAAGATATTTTTAATCCTAACCGGAGGATGCACATGTCCCGCTTAATTTGATAAGCGGTTAAACATCCTGTCGTGGGGTGCAACGTGTCCCAAGTATGACTTTGGTCAAACCATGCCTGCCCGTTATGTCAGGACGCTAGGCAAGCGAACCATTACGAAGTATAGAGCAGGGTTAGGCGTTCCACAATCTTTTTCCCGCCGATTCAGCGAAAATATGATTTTCCCCCTTTAAAGAGTAAGCCGACGGTTCATTTTTCCCATCGCGCACTCTTGTATCTTCTGCTTCCTTGTCTTTCCGACTTCTCCGCCGCTAGGGTTAACTGCCATTGCGCTCGCATCCTCGCGCCGCCGTTGATCTTCTCCTTCGAAAATGTCTTCTCACTCCTCCAAAGACACCTCCCCGCCACCTTTGCCGCAAGATTGGACCACCTCGATCACGACGGAGGAACGACTACAATCCATGGTGGATGATGGGGTTCTTCCGGCCCTTACTTTGATCTCCCCGCGGCCGGCCGCAGGTGAATCCTTCCCAACCCCCCGTTCCAAAGAGGTTGTGGTTTTTGAATCTTTCTTCCAGCACGGGCTGGACCTTCCTGCTTGCGGCTTTCTTCGCGGTCTTCTCTTCTTCTACGGTATTGAGTTGGTGAATTTGAATCCCATCTCCATCCTTCAGATCTCCCTTTTTGTTCACCTCTTCAAGGCTTTCTTGGGCATCCGCCCTTATTTCAATCTTTTTCGCCATTTTTACCTTCTGAAGCCTTATCCCTCAAAGTGCGACCCAAGGTAATTGGGGGAGCCAGATTCCAGTTGCGGGAGGGTTTAAAGAAAAATTACTTTGCCATTCCCTTCAAAACCTCTAAGAAAGGATGGCACCAAGAATGGTTCTATTGTGCCAACCCTAAACCTGCTCTTCCCTACTTTGTCGGGCACCGGCCTAAGGTGTCCTTTTCTTGGGTATCTACCCCCAATGTTGCCGACATGGACCAGGTGTATGGTCTTCTGGCGTTGATTGAGAAGTTGAAAGAAGATGGCCTCACGGGAGTCGGCCTGGCCCTTCATTTTGTTGCTCGCCAGGTACAGCCTCTGAAGGAGTGAGTCCATCTGGGATACGCATTTGAAGGAAAGGACGATCCGACCCGGGAACTGCCCGAAACATTGTCGAAGGAGCAGGTATTTGCCCGGGTAGACGATGTTTTCATCGCTAGCGTGGAGATGTCCAGCGTCAAATGCCCGAAGTCCTTCACTGCATCAAATCCTCCTCGTGAGGTGAGGAAGTTTAGCTGATAGATTTCCCCATTGGCCTCTGAATGACTCTTAACTGTTTTAACACTTCTTTCCAGGATCGATTGGCTTTTTTCAACGACGCGCCTCTCCTGGAGATGCACATTCATAAGAGCGCTCCCTTTAAATGGCCTGCGAGCTCCCCGGCCAGAGACCCTACCGCCAAAAAGGGAAAGAAAGCGATCGTCAAGGACCCTGCGAAGCCCTGGCGCCCGACTAGTGGCCCCAAGATTCAGGATCCACCAGCACGAGCCCCAGTGCTTTCGGCCCCCCTTCCCCACAAGCCCGTGGTAAAGCCGAGTCCTATTCCGAGAGACTCAGGCAGTTGGGAGGAGCCCAGGGTTCTAGCTGGTAGCGCCCCGAGTGGTCCCTCTGGGAGTGGCTTCGCCACCCGAAAGAAGCATCCAATGAAAATAAAGAAGTCCGACAGGTTGGGTATCCTATCGACTCTTTGTTTGACGCATTTGGCCAGCTTATTCACCAATAATTCTTCTTGTAGGAATCCTTCATATGATGTTCCTGTCACGACACCATCCAGGGCTCCTGAAGAACCTGAGCCCCAGGACGTTCATGTCTTGGTTGAGGGGGCCTCGCCCGGGGACACAGGAGCGCTCTCCGAACCCCAGCCGCCTTCACCGACACCTCATGCTTCGGCACCGGGCCCTGCTACTCAGGAGCCCATCTCCTGTCCATCCCCCGAGGTTGAAGAGATCTCCCGGGTTCCACCGACTCCTGCTCGCCCCCAGCTCATAATGCAAGCTGCGTGGGTTGATGAGGAAGATGGATTGAAGCTCCTAGACGACTCGGAGGAGGAGAGAGAGAGGAATGACTTTTACGATCATGCCACCGCTTGTGCACGCCTGGCCCGGGTAAAATTTTCTCTACTCTCGCCGCCTTCTTGCTTATGTCAGTTAGCATGTAGTCACCTTTTCCTGTGATGGTTACAGAAATTAGGGGAGCACTCTGAAAAGAAGTCCGAGTACCTTCAGAAGATGCTCCCAGAGGTCCGGACGTGCCAGGAATATCTAGCCGAATTGGAGCAGATCAAGGCTGGATATGCAGCCAAGCTACGAGCTCATCAGTCAGAGGTCCAGGCGTTGCGGGAAGAGCAGAAAACCCTGCGGTAGAAGCTAGACGTCGTTGGCTCCCTTCGAGGTAAATATTTCCTGGGCCACCCCGTGCTTTTGTTTAATTGTTTGGTCTTTTGATTTCCTTATCTCCGTATCAGCTCAGGATTCCACTGTTGTGAAGCTTCAAGAACAACTCAAGGTCTTGGAGGCCTCCAAATTGAAGTCAGAGAAGGAGCTAGAAGGTATGCTCAGCAGCTTGGCCCTCCCTTGCCTCCATCGTCTTCTTGGTACTTCTTAGTAACTTGTTTTGCTTGCAGACTACAAGTTCAAGACGCAGGTGCAATATGCCGCTCATAGTGAAAAAGTCGAAGCCCTTGTGACGTCTTGTGCTAAGCTTTGTGAAGCCTCCGAGCCGTTGCTGAGCTTGCTTCATCCCGGAGGCGAGATGGCACTCAGCAGGGACCAGGCCATCTCTCAACTGGAGGAAGCCCCCGAGGCGCTCAAGAGACTCTTGAAGGAGACAGCGACCAACGGTGCTAGCCAGGCTTTGGCGATCACCAAGTCGCTCTATCCCCGAGTGGATCTTGAGACCGTTAAGGATGGCTACGCCTGCAATGTGGATGAAGATCGGGTCGCCGAGCTCTGGGAGGAAGTCAAGGATGCCTCTTCGGCTGTTGTAGAAACTCTGGAGCTGTAAACGAAATATATGAAAATGTTTCTTTGGTCCTGCAAGTCTTCTTTAAAAATGCTATTATGCTTAATGAGGCCATCTGAGTGGTTTTGACGTCTTAGTTAGATATCATGTCCGACTAGTTCAGCCCCTAGGCTCTAAGGCATGGTTCATGACGCATGTCTCGGAGTCTTAAAATCGTAGGAGCAAAGCACTCAGACGCATAAATCTCAAGAAGATTAAACGAAAATAACTTTAAGAACGAACATTCATTCATAAAGAAAAAATTGAATTGCAAAGTTCAAGCGAAAAAATGACCTAGCTGTTCTATGTTCCAACTGTTGCTGACTGTCGTGTGCCGTCTTCACGCTTGAGCTTATAAGCTCCAGGGCGTACCACCACATCGATGATGTAAGGGCCTTCCCAGCTTGGAGAGAGCTTATGCTCGCATTTCTGACTCTTTCTAAGGACCAGATCTCCTTTGGAGAAAGCGCGGCTCCTTACATTGTGACCGTGATAGCGATGTAGCCCTGAAGGTACTTTGCCGACTGAATTGTTGCGATGTCCCTAGCTTCTTCCAGTCGGTCGAGGTCTTCTAGCCGGCTTTCTTTCGAGGTGACTGCTTCATAGCTCCGAACCCGCGGGGATCCGAATTCTAACTCGGTGGGGACGACCGCCTCCGAGCCATACACCAGGAAGAAAGGTGACTACCCGGTTGCTCTACTAGGGGTGGTTCGCAGCCCCAGAGCACCGAAGGCAATTCTTTGACCCACCGAGTGGCATATGGTTTGAGACGATAAAAAATCCTTGCCTTTAGGCCTTGTAACACCATGACATTGGTTCGCTCGACCTGCCCATTACTTCGGGGGTGTGCTACCAATGCGAAGCAAATTTTTATGCCGAGTTCACCGCACTTGTCTTGAAATATGCCGCCTCTGAATGGGTGCTATTATCCGTGATGATTTGGTTTGGTACACCGAATCTAACCAAGATTTCACAGAAGAATTCTTTGGCCTTTACAGCCGTGATTGTAGCGACT
Organism: Otatea glauca; assembly: GCA_036346275.1. Lineage (NCBI taxonomy): Eukaryota > Viridiplantae > Streptophyta > Magnoliopsida > Poales > Poaceae > Otatea > Otatea glauca. Next base: position 33,529,367 of record CM070723.1, on the reverse strand, counting down.
GGCTTGGCCTCAATCCATTTGGTGAATTTATCGACGGCCACGAAGAGATGAGTATAACCACCTTGAGCCTTCTTCAAAGGTCCTACCACATCGAGCCCCCTGACCACAAATGGTCAGGTGATTGGGATGGTTTGTATTTCCTGTGCCGGTTTGTTCATCTGTCACGCAAAGAACTGACATCCTTCGCATGTCCGGACGATGTCCTCTGCATCAGTGACAGCAGTCGGCCAGAAAAATCTCTGACGATAAGCCTTGCCAACTAGGGTTTATGACGCCGCATGATTCCCACAAACTCCCGAGTGGATTTCCTTGAGAAGATCTCTTCCTTCCTGTTCTGATATGCACCGTCATAGTACACCAGAGGAGCTCTTGCGATAGAGTTCTTCCCTGATCACCACATAGCTCTTCAGGTAGTTCGTCCTTCGTCAAATAGTCCAGATACGGAGCTCTCCAGACCGGCAGGATCCCATTTTTGCTAGCTCGTCGACCGCTTCATTGTCCCGGCGGAGCACATGAACAAGTTCCAAGCTGACAAAGTTACCTTCTAGCTTGCGCACCTCCTGGCAATAATCAGCCATGTTGTCTTCGATGCAGGACCATTCTTTTTGCACTTGATTGACCACGAGCATTGAATCTCCGCGAACCATCAAACGTCGAATACTGAGTGATATGGCGATGCGGAGCCCATGGATGAGTACCTCGTACTCGGCGGCGTTGTTCAATGCGGGAAAAAGTATTTGCAGAACGTACCTCAACCTTTCTCCACTTGGTGATATGAGCACAATACCAGCCCCCACGCCGCTGAGCATGAGGGAACCATCGAAGTACATCGTCTAATACTCGAGTTCCTTGATGACCGTCAGGTTTTGAAGTTCCGTCCACTTGGCAGTGAAGTCGGCGAGCGCTTGAGACTTGATGGCTGTGCGAGGCTTGAATAGGATATCAAAAGCTCCAAGCTCGACTGCCCACTTTGCAATTCTCTCAGTGGCCTCCTAGTTGTGAAGTATATCACCTATTGGGAAGGAGGTGACCACCGAAACAATATGCTCTTGGAAGTAGTGTTTGAGCTTGCGAGATGTAAGAAGTACGGCATATAATAATTTTTCCACTTGCGGATACCGTACCTTAGATTCACTCAGGACCTCGCTGACGAAGTAGACCGAGTGTTACATCTTCTGCACGTGGCCTGGCTCCTCCCTTTCTACGATGATCGCAGTGCTGACTACGTGAGTCGTTGCCGCGATGTAAAGTAAAAGAGGTTCTTCTGGCATCGGTGAAACCAAGACCGGGGGAGTCGTTAAGAAGGTCTTCAAATCTTCAAATGCTTGCTGTGCCTCAGGCGTCCACTGGAACCTGTCCTGCTTCTTGAGGAGTTTAAAGAATGGCATACCTCGCATACCCAGTCAGGAAATAAACCTGCTGAGTGCGGCCATGCATCCTGTAAGCTTTTGGACGTCCTTTTGGCAAGTCAACGGTTCCATATTTGATATAGCCCTAATATTCTCTGGGTTGGCCTCTATGCCTCGCTGGGATACGATAAATCCGAGCAGTTTTCCCGAAGATACTCCGAAAAGACACTTCTCGGGATTAAGCTTCATGCTGAAAGCCCTTAAACTCTCAAATGTCTCGGTCAGGTCGGCGATAAGGTCCTTCCTCTCCTGAGTCTTCACCACGACGTCGTCCACGTATGCCTCCACATTGCGTCCGAGTTGGGCGTGAAAACACCGCTGTATCGCACGTTGATACGTCGCACCAGCATTTTTTAACCCGAATGCCATCGTGGTATAGCAAAAGGCCCCAAAGGGCGTGATGAATGAAGTCTTGATATGATCTTCCGTCTTTAGGAGAATCTGGTGTTACCCTGAGTAGGCATCAAGGAAACTCAGGATCTCGCACCCGACGGTTGAATCAACCACTTGATCAATCCGAGGTAACCCGAACGGATCCTTCGGACATGCCTTGTTGAGATCAGTATAGTCAACGCACATGCGCCAAGTTTAATTCTTCTTTTGAACTAGTACAGGGTTTGCCAACCAATCGGGATGATACATTTCTTTGATAAAACCTGCAGCTAAAAGCTTGGTTATCTCTTGCTTGATGGCGTTCCAGCGATCTGGAGCGAACCGCCGAAGCCTTTGCTTGATTGGCCTTGCATTTTCATCGACGTACAAAGAATGCTCGATCACCTCCCTAGGAACACCCTGCATGTCGGATGGTTTCTAGGGAAAGATGTTCTTGTTAGCTCGAAGGAAGGTGACGAGCATGTCTTCCTATTTGTCCTCGAGCCCTGTCCCGATCAAAGTCGTCTTGGATGGATCGGACGGGTCAAGAATAATTTTCTTGGTTCCTTCGCTGGGCTTTATCCCTGATGTGGCTTGCTTCTTGGACGGGATGTCGCCCTCTTCCTACAACGTGGCCGCCTCTGCTTGGATTTTCTTCCCCTCGCCGGTTGCCTCTTGAAGCACAGGAAGTTCATGGTTCTCTCGGTCGCATTCCAGAGACCGCTTGATGTCGCTGCGAACCGTGATGACGCTTCTGGGTCCCAGCATCTTCATCATCAAGTAGGTGTAGTGCGGGACGGCCATGAACCGGGCCAGTCCGGGTCTTCCCAAGATAGCGTGATACGCCATCTCGAAATCCGCTACCTCGAAATTTATGTACTCGGTCCGGTAGTTGTCTTTGGTACCGAAAGTGATGGGCAAAGAAATCTGCCCGAGTGGAAACGAAGACACCCCAGGGATCACCCTGTGGAACGGCTGTGAGCTCGGCCTTAGCTCAAAGCGGGGGACATTCATGTCGTCGAAAGTTTTGGAGAATAAGACGTTGAGTCCACTCCCTCCATCAATCAGGACCTTCTTGAGCTTTACATTGCGAATAACAGGGTCGAGCACTAGAGGGTACTTACCCAGATGTAGAACTCGGTTGGGATGATCCGAGCGGTCGAAGGTGATGGGGACTTCATACCACATTAGATATTGGGGGGCTGCTGGTTCCACAGCATTGATCTCCTGAGCGGTAAGCTTTTGCTTCCGCTTGGACTCGTATCAGGTGGAGCCCCCGTATATGTAGTTTAGCTCGTGCTTGGGTTCTTGATAATCGTCCTCGTCTGGAAGGTCTTTCTTCTTGGCCGCCTCATCCTTCGCTGGAGCCGGCTGCTTATTGCTTTCCCGCGCAAAACGCTTCAGGATGAAGAAGTCTTTGACGGCGTGCTTTCCCTTGGGGTGGAAAGGACAGATCGCATCCATAGAGTATTATAATCAGGCACATCCCTCCGTGTGGCTTAGGGCCGGTTGCGTTCTGTCACCGCAACTAGCTCCTCGCCTTTCTGTTTCTTGTCTTTATGCTTGGAGGACTCGGCCTTGTCGCATTTGATCTTCTGTTGTGGGCGATCTTCTTGGCGCTCGGCCAGGGCGTCTGAGGCCATGGCATAGCGGTTGGCCAACGCAAACATCTGCTTTACAGAAGCCAGTGGTTTCCTGGACATTTTCTTGATCAGATCGAGATCGCTGACCCCTTTCTGGAAAGCTGCTACCACCACTATATCAGATACATCCCTGATGGTGTTTTTCTTCTGCATGAAACACCGGATGAAATCTCTCAGCGTTTCGTCTTTCTTTTGGTGAGGCTGATATAGGTCCCACGGGGTGCCAGGCCTCTCGTAGGTTCCCTGGAAGTTCGTGATAAATTGATCGCAAAGATCGCTCCAGGAGTCCACCGAGTTCGCAGGAAGTCCCGTGAGCCATGCTTGAGTCGAAGGGGTGAGATTGACTAGCAGATAATTCGCCATCACATTCTGATTGCCCCCGACCGCTTTAACTACCAGGGCATAGACCTGCAGCCAAGCTTCCGGATCTCGCTCTCCGTCAAACTTAACGATGCCCTTGGGGTTGAAACCTTCAGGCCATACTACTCGGCGTAGCCGAGAAGTGAACGCTCGGATCCCGTCAATGGATCTGTCATCATGATGAGGGGGAGACCGACGTGGCGAGCCTCTGGCTCGACGATTGTCGTCAACGCGTTGTGGTGGAGTTCGGCGCGGCGAGCCCGTGACTCGGCGATCGTCGTCGCTCCGACCCCGGCGATGATGGTCTCTATGGTTGTCGTAGTCGTCGTACCGTCGATCACTTCGTCGTTCAGGGCCGGTACCGAAAATTTCGTAGTCGTCGTGGCGCCAGCGTCGTTCTTCTTCGTCCCACTCTTGCTGTCTGGCGTTGATGTCTTGGTGAAGGTCGCGGTTGAGATTTCGACGAGCGTCTTCGATTGGTGGTGTGGCGAGCCGACTGCCGGTATTCTGACTGGTTGCAGTCCGACTGCTAGAGACACGAGTAGCCGCGTGGGAGCGTGAGTGCGCTTCCCCTACCGGCTTTTCCTAATTCTGCTGAATCGCTGCCACCATCACCATGGCCTTGATCTGGGCCACGATCAGGGTTGCCGGGCTATCAGATGCAATCATCGAATCCAACGTATCGAGAAGCGTCTTGGAGGCAACGACGTTCTGCAGCAGTGTATGAAAGACAGCTTGGTCTTCCAACCTAGACTGTAGGATGTCCTCACGGACATGGCGGCCGCGAGATCAAAGTAATCGTGTCTATGCCTCCTTACCCTTACGAAGAAGACGATCTTCCTTCGCAGCTTCTTGCATCTCTTGCTTGCGTTGGAGATCGGTTTTCTGCTCTTCTATCGTGAAGGTGCCACGAAAATTGAAGCAATTCCTCGTGATGCTGACTGGTCTGCCGTCGGAGTCAGAGTGACATACCTGAGATGGATCGGCCTGGTCTTTACCAGATTGGATCTGGTTTAGGTCTAGGCAGACAAGTTCTTCGCGCGCATCTGCAACGAAGTCCAGGTTTCCGAAGCGGAAAGCCTGGCCGGAGACAAAGGTGGCGATGATTCCGCCGATCGCTGCCATCGAGTCTGTAGGAAAAGATTATAGCACTGCCCCTACCTGGCGCGCCAACTGTCGACTTTTGTAGTCGGCAATAAATTTATTGGGCAGGCGCTAGATCTCATACTCGAAGGTCACACAAGACAAAGGTTTAGGCAGGTTCAGACCCTCGACGTTGGAGGTAATAAATACCCTAGTCCTGTGTGCTGGAATTATGTGGATCTCTTGGATCTAAGATTGCTCGTGAGCTCTATGATGTGATGAGTCTGTTGTTGCCCGCCCTCTCCCTTATATAATAGGGGTGGGGCGGTTTACAGAGTCCTGATCGGTCTAAGGGATTACAATCGGTTACAAGATTCTAGTCGGTTACAGGATAGAGTTTTCATCTTTATCTACCCTATTAACGACTCGGATTACAATCGTATCTTTTTTATCTAAACATATGTTCAACTCTCCATAGGATGTACCCCCTTGCGCACGGTAGCAAGTCTTGGCGAGGAGCTTACCCTCTGGGCCTTCTACATGGGCCTATCTTCTCCTCAGGCGATGCTGGGCCGGTCATGAAGATACCTGGTTTCATATATTCCACACCAACCGAGCTTCATCCTTTCCAGCAGCCAAGCCCTCGCCATTGTTGTTCCAGTCAAGCTTCTAGGGTTAGTAGAGGTATAGCTCAAGTATTATTCCATGCTCTCTAGTCACAAGTGACATCGTAGCTCAGTGGTTGAAGTCCTCTGAGTTTCAGCCGAGACGTCCTCAGTTCAAATCCATCTCAACCATTAAAATTTTTATTTCTGCCTTTCGCAATTCAAATGTTCATATCATTTGCTAGGAATTTCCAAATGAAGTGATATAAGTTTATAAATTTAAGTTTTTAAATGAGGAATCAGAATCTGAAATAAAAAATTATATGTTACTTGCAGAAAAATATTTTTTTAGGGTTTGAATGCTAGGCCCTAAATAGGTGTTATGAAGGAAGTATATTTTCTCTTAATCTATAAATCATGAAATAAATACCATAAGTTACTGCAACCTGATGCACTCCATTTCTGACAAAACGTTTAAAATTTGAATGATTTTGAATCAAATATTGTTGGTTAATACCTTAATAACATTCAAGATTCAAGTGGTTAGAATAATATTCAAATGAGCTCAACATTTGATGAAACCAATTTAGATACATTGCTGGGATTGCATAGGTCATAAATGGTCAAAAACATATAGACTTTGCTTTAGTTTAGTCTATTTGCTAGTTGCTCAAACATTCAATCTTCAAAATGATCAAATATTCATAACTCTCGCAAACGAACCTCAAATTCGAGAAAATCAAATGCTATGACCTTAAAATGACATGTAATTGCTTGCTGTGCATAAATAACATTATTTTGAACAATTTTAAGTTAAGCCATATTAAGCCTTAATGACCATATACATGAAAAACATCTCAAATAAATGTGAAATATCGCGGGACCAACTTTAAAACACTTTTAGGGATATCCCCTACTTATGCCTTAAAAATGGATAGATTATCCCATAAGGTGCAGTTGCAACCGAAGAAAGAAAACTGGACCAAAACCTCGCAATCGGCATGATCTTATAAGCTTTTTGGCAACCCATAAAATATATTGTATAAATGGGAAATAAGGAAAGAATAGCTTAGTAACATCCTATAGTATTTAAGCTGCCATAATATGGGAAAATATTCCATTCATAACCTGCGTAGCATATAAAACCCGTCGCCGCAAATACCTTCAAAGACTACAAACTGCACTAAAACTATAACACTTAAGCACTTTCAGCAGCTTGAAAAACTACTCGGGTAAACCTAAATTTTGGGGGAATTGACCCAGAATCGTAAACCAGTATACGGACAACCAAAATAAGGAAAAACATTTTAATTTCAACTTACTTATCATATAAAACATGCTAGAGCAAAAACCCTAATAGATAGCATTGCTAGAATCGTTTATATGGACGAATGAAATCAGAAGTCTTAAACCGAAACATCTGTAATGCAAGAATCGTCACATAATCAAGTAGTAACAGCCAATACCTTAAAAATTTCAGATCCAAAATGTAGGAATTACTCCCATGCATGAATACTTAAAGCTAAGTACCAATCAAGCAAAACCTTTTAACTAATGATACTTTTATTCATCCAAAAAAATTTAGCATCTATAATTCGAAGTTATACATGCAAAGATACATAATTTTAGCCTCTTGAATTCGTAAATAGCCTTAGCTATGATTATAACTTTAGCTTCTTATAATAGAGGATGAAAGTAACACATTCAAGAAAAGGCCTCACATAAACAAAGTGCTAATGAAATCATTATGAAAGTGATAAATCAAGAACTCACAATCACCATATTCTTCTTGGTAAGTTTTTATTTGGTATTTACATCTGATTTCTTTTTGCCCCATTTGAATTGGTGTTATTTGCTTTTGTCTCGGTTCTTATTATTCGACGCATAGACGATGATAATTCGGATTCGGTTATTAACGACGTCGACTACGACCCGGATTATAATCCAGAAGAAGAGCAACCAGGCAAGCACTCTCATTTGACCATTTTGATCCCATATTTACAAATTTATGTTGTTTTATCAAACTATATGCATGCGTGTATGTTTTTAACTTGCTATATTGTGGGTAATGGTAGCTAAATCCACTTGTATGCATTACCTTTACCTTGTCATTTGAACACTTGCCATTGTAACCTAGTATTGTATTAGACAATACTTAATGTCACTTGGGTAAAACTTTCAAACTTACCATATGTATTGCTTAGACATGCTCATTAGAACAACTTTCAAAATGATGGGAGATGTTTCAACCACTTTGAGCAAACTTTGTTTAAATGGATGGAACCACGGTATGGTTTCCACTTAATTTGATAAAAATCCAACTCAAACTTATGATTTAGACACGGGCGAGTTATTACTTAACTTGATGCGTGAAAAGGACCTAACGCGTAGTTAGGGGAGATTCTCGCCTGGGTCAGTTAAGGACCGAACTTGATGCTATCACCTAAGTGTTTTGGTGCAACCACATGTGCTAGTATGGGATAGCCTAAACTCACTACATTAGTTAGAGTTTAGCCTTGCATTTTGGTAGGCCGAAGTAGTATAGACGATCCGATGGACTGGTGTCGTTCTAGGTGCTCCCTTCACAGAGGTGTTGGGGCCCAAGCATTCCAACACATCGGTGCATGCCTTGCCATGGGGAGCGGACCCGATGGAGTGCACCATCGTCTAGCACAGCACGTGTTGGTCCAGGTCTGATGAGACCATGCTCGTCCTGGATATGATCAACGCTATATCAATTTGGCGACACTTCACGGCATCCTCTGTATCATCTACATCTACTAGGATGGCTTTCCTTCACAGAGGGGAGGAAGCGTCCAAGAGTGCAAGCTTTCAACATGCCTTTATATGCTGGAAAGAAATATTGAGCTTTGTGGATGATCTTCACATGAGAATACATTTTGTTGAGGACAAGCTAAAAGCTAAGCATGAGTCGAGGACGACTCAAATTCAAGAAAGGGAGGATGATGAGGACATCACTACTACGGATATGACTACATTTGGTTGTGCCAACTCCAACACATCATCCACGGTCCAAGAAGAGAATGATATCAAATCCATCACGTTCTGGAATTCAATTCGGCCTCCTGAGACAGCACCGACTTCAAATATTAATAACTTTTCCATACGGACTCCGATTTAGGTGAACTTGGACTTGATTGAAAGCTTACAATGAGATCTTTCGAATGGATCTAATATCATGCCCAGATTCATCGTAGATCAACCGAAATCATTAAAACAATGTACTACAATACTGTTTTGGGCTGTTTCGGGCCTTTTAACGTGTGGGGGCCCAAGCCCAAGTTGTGTGCGAACCCTTGGCTGCACACAACCCTAGGACGTCCCTCTCACGTCCATCCCTCTTATAAACTCAGTAGTCATCACTTTAGACACTTGAGTTTTGTTTGATTAGTTTAGCCAAGTGCAAACTTTGCGTCTTCGAGTTGTGCTGGACAGCCACCTTGTCAAGACCTTCAATAGAACCCCACCTTATTTTGGCCTTCAATTCTTATTTGCAATTTCAGATTGCTTTTACCATTGTTCTTGCTTGTTCTTCGGTTGCTTGCAGGAATTGAACCTTGTGTTCAGGTTGATCGTGCCCACGGCAAGATCAATAACACTCTGGAGTTGGTTTAGCGATTGCTAAGGCGCATTGTCATCGTGCGTTGTAGTCGGATCGTGAAAGTCGATTCCACCAAATCGATAGTTATCACTCTTATCGAAAGATCGGGACACAACTTCACATCAAGGTCTCCGGAACTATGGCAAGGGTTTAACATCACTGTCGCTGATGCAAGGCTAAGCTTTCACTAGTTGAACGGTTTCGTCCCAATCTAGCAAATTGGGTACGGTACGTATCGCGAGGCATGGTTGACATGATTGCTAGAATGTGTCATGTGGGTAAAGTGTACACTCTCTGCAAAGATTAAAAATCTAATTAATTAGCCGTGCTCGCGGTCATGAGCAACTTGGGAAAATAATATCAAGTATAGTCTTTGCTTTTGCCAAAACGTTTGGGAACGGTGTTAGGTTGGTATGGAAAACTTTGGGAGCCAAGGATGGCTGTTTTTATTCGCTATTCACAGCCAAGGAGGGTTGTGGAATGATGGATATGAACTGTACTTACTATTATTAGCTTCTTATTAAATGCTCTTTACAATTCTGTTACCATTTTATGCAACATTCACTTGTTAAACAAAATCTGCTCTGTGCTGAAAATGACACTAGTGTAGAAACTCATTATCCTTGCTCTAGCTTGCATTTACAATATTTCCTTGCACTAAAGTCTTACGAATAGATACGTCTACTCACGGTTGCTTAATCAAAATAATATAGACGATGAAATGGAAGAATGCCCCAACGATGCTTATTATACTCCAGGGATCGACGAACATGTTGAGGATGAACTTGGGTTTTTCCCAAGTCAGTTGCCTTTGGGTAGGGATGGGCATACTTGATAGAAGGATAGGTCCCGACCTTTCGATGAGAGGGAATAGTTTCGATTGGGAGGGAGAAGACGTTGGCGATCCGACTACACCATCCCCAGACGATGCGCCTTAGCAATCGTTACACCGACTCCCGAAGTTGTTATTGATCTTGCTGGTGCACGATCAACCTGACCACGAAGGCCTTTGTCCCTGCAAGCAATCGAAGAACACACAAGAACAAGATGAACAAGCAACTGAAATTAGAATTGAAACCACGAATTCAGTCAGAATCACAAAGAGGTGTTTCCGAAGATGAGTAATTCTGGCGGTTTAGCCAACACGCGCGATTACAAGAAGTAGCAACTGCTATCTTTAATCTAAAAGAAAACCCACTATCTAATGGCAGCGGCTGGCTGTTTATATTGTGGAGAGGCATATAGGAACCCTAGGTGCAGCATTAAATGGGCTTTCCTTGTTACAAGGGCAAAGGCCCATTTTTGATTCGGACTGAAAACATGACGCTGCTTGTTTGGACTATTCCTATTGACTCAGAAGGAGTTTGGATGTAATTCTAGATCCTTTGGAAAGTCGACTTGATAAGCTTTCAGTGAAGTACAAGAACGCCCAAAACGGAGTCCGGATGTAGTCGGTGCGGCTGAAACAAATCAGCCATGTCCTGGAGTCGAATCTGAACCCAACTCGTGCACTTCTCTTCTATCCTTCATCTTGGTTGGTTCCTCACCCAAGTTCCTGAGGCAAAGGACATCATCACAAGAATTAAATAGCATTCCATCCATTAAAATATTCGTATGAAGCCCGAGGAATGCATTCACCTGGTAATTGAGTTGACGTGCGCGAGCTCGAGTAATCGGTCCTTGTATTACAGCAGCGGGGGCCGATTGATGTGTAGGTGATGGATTTGCAGGTGTGGCTATATCCATAGAAGTGATGTCCTCATTGGATTCCCCTTCTTGCATTGGAGTTGTCCTCAACTCAAGTTCTTCCTCGTCTCCAAAGTATGGCTTTAAATCTGAAGTGTTAAATGTGGGAGTGACCCCAAAATCTGCAGGCAACTCAAGCTTATATGCATTATCGTTAACTTTTTCCAATACTTTAAAAGGACCGTCAGCTCTAGGCATCAACTTAGACTTTCTTAATTCAGGAAAATGATCCTTCCTCAAGTGCAACCAAACAAGATCTCTAGGTTCAAAAGTTACATGTTTCCATCCTTTATTACCAGCAAGCTTATATTTCTCATTCATAGCCTCAATGTTTGCTTTAGTTGTCTCATGCATTTTTAACATCAGTTCAGCACGTTGCGTAGCATGAAAATTCAACTTCTCCGAAGGCGGAATAGGCAATAAATCAATGGGAGCACGAGAAACAAAGCCATACACAATCTCAAAAGGGCACAACTTAGTAGTAGAATGCAGCGAACGATTATACGCAAACTCAATATGAGGCAAGCATTCTTCCTACATCTTAATGTTTTGTTTTAAGACAGCCCTAAGCGTGGTAGACAATGTTCTATTGACAACTTCGGTTTGACCATCAGTTTGGGGGTGACAAGTAGTAGAAAACAACAGCTTAGTCCCCAATTTAGCCCATAAAGTTCTCCAAAAGTGGCTAAGAAATTTAGCATCATGATCTAAGACTATTGTGTTTGGCACACCATTCAATCGAACAATTTCACGGAAAAACAAATCAGCAACATGGGTAGTATCATCACTCTTATGACAAGATATGAAGTGTGCCATCATAGAAAATCTATCCACTACCACAAAAATGCTATCCCTCCCTTCTTTGTTCTAGGCAATCCTAAAACAAAGTCCATAGAGATATCCTCCCAAGGCACACTAGGAACAGGAAGGGGCATGTACAAACCATGGGGGTTAAGTCGTGACTTAGCTTTCTGACATGTTGTGCAACGAGCGATGAAGCGTTCCACATCCCGCCTCATCTTCAGCCAAAAGAAATGGATAGCAAGTATGTCCTCCATCTTCTTCACACCAAAATGTCCCATCAACCCACCTCCATGCGCTTCCTGCAGCAACAACAAACGAACGGAGCTAGCTGGAATGCATAGCTTGTTAGCTCTAAACACAAACCCATTATTGAGGACAAATTTATTCCACATTTTTCCCTCTTTACAATTTAGCAATACATCCTTAAAATCAGCACCATGCTCATATTGCCCTTTAATCGTTTCCAGCCCAAAAATCTTGAAGTCAAGTTGGGACAGCATAGCATATCGCCTAGACAAAGCATCAGCAATAACATTCTCCTTTCCCCTTTTGTGTTTAATGACATAAGGAAAAGATTCAATGAATTCAACCCACTTAGCATGCCTACGGTTTAGTTTCCCTTGACTTCGAATATGCTTTAGTGACTCTTGATCAGAATGTATTACAAATTCCTTGGGCCAAAAATAATGTTGCCATGTTTCCAAAGTTCGAACTAGCGCATATAACTCCTTATCATAAGTGGAATAGTTCAAACTAGGCCCACTCAATTTCTCACTAAAATAAGCAACAGGTTTTCCTTCCTGCAACAACACACCTCCCAAATCCAATTCCACTAGCATCACATTCGAGTTCAAAGGTTTTATTGAAATCTGGCAATTGGAGAAGTGGTGCATGTGTCAACTTATCTTTCAACATGCTGAAAGCGTTCTCTTGTTCTTTGCCCCAAGCAAACAGCACTTCCTTCTTAGTGAGCTCGTGTAATGGTGCAGCGGTGGTGCTGAAATTCTTCACAAAGCAACGATAGAATCTAGGAAGTCCTAAGAAACTTCGCACCTGTGTGACCGTTGTTGGAACCGGCCAGCTATGTATTGCTTCAGCCTTGGCTTGATCAACTTCAATTCCCTACAGAGTAACAACATAGCCAAGAAAAGAGACTAGATCCGTGCAAAAGGTTCACTTCTCAAGGTTACCAAATAAACGAGCATCACGTAAAGCATGAAAAACAGCACGCAAATGATCAAGATGTTGTTCGAGAGTTCTGCAATAAATCAGAATATCATCAAAGTAGACCACCACAAATTTTCTAATGAAATGATGCAGAACCTCATTTATTAATCTCATGAAAGTGCTGGGTGCATTAGTGAGTCCAAAGGGCATTACTAACCACTCATACAATCCAAATTTTGTTTTAAAAGCTGTTTTTCATTCATCCCCCAATTTCTTGCGAATCTGGTGGTATCCACTATGCAAATCGATCTTAGAGAACACAATAGAGCCACTCAATTCATCAAGCATATCAGCTAACCTAGGAATAGGATGACGATATCTCATTGTAATGTTGTTAATTGCCCTACAATCCACACACATGCGCCACGATCCATCTTTCTTGGGCACTAAAAGTACTGGAATAGCATATGGACTAAGATATTCGCGCACATACCCTTTGTCAAGCAATTCTTGCAACTGGCGTTGTATCTCCTTGGTTTCTTCTGGATTGGTTCTGTATGGCGCACGGTTTGGCAAGGAGGCCCCGGGGATGAGGTCAATTTGATGCTCAATTCCACGGATTGGTGGCAGTCCCGGTGGCACCTCCCTTGGAAAAACATCGATGTTCTCCTGCAAAAGATTAATGACAGCAGGAGGCAAAGAAGAGGATGTATCTTCAAATGAAAATAAAGCTTCCTTGCAAACCAAAGCATAGCAAACAACAGAGCTATCATTCAACTCATTTAAATCAGATTTGGAAGCAAGTAAACAAGCACCGTTTAGTTTAATCTCATCTTTCCTCTCATGAACAGATTTAGATTTGCCCTCTTTATGTTGTTCAAAGTCCTTTGCTACAATCTGATTTCCACTCTTTGCATGTTTCAGATTTTTTTCTTTGCTGGCTCTAGCAAGTTCATCCCTCAAAATGGCTTTAGGAGACATAGGATGTAATACAATTTTCTTCTCTTTATGCACAAAAGAGTACTGATTAGTTCTACCATGATGCAAGGTGTCTTTATCATACTGCCATGGCCTACCGAACAACATAGAACATGCTTGCATTGGCACAACATCGTAGTCAATATAGTCATGATATGAACCAATTGCGAAGTGCACTCTTACCAGCCGTGTTACCTTTATCTTACCGCTGTTATTAAACCATTGGATGTAGTACGGTTGTGGATAAGGGCTTGTTTTCAGCTCAAGCTTTTGAACCATCTCAGAACTTGCTAAGTTGTTGCAGCTACCCCCATCAATGATGACACGGCATGAGCGCTCCATGACCACACACTTGGTTTGAAACAACTTATGTCGTTGGTTCTGTTCGGCCTTCCCCATTTGGGCACTCAACACACGCCTCACAACAAGGCTCTCGTAATGTTCTACATCTTCAGCACCAATATGTTCTTCCTTATCATCTCCACTACCTGCATGGTCAGCGGCAAGCATAGCATATGTCACATTATCCAAATCACTAGCAGAAGAATACTCACCATTATCCCGTACAATCAGCACACGTTTGCTTGGGCAATCTTACCTCCCATGCCCAAACCCTTTGCATTGTAGGCACTGAATATCCTTCGTTCTTCCAGTTGATGCAACGGATGAAACACTCTTGGCGGGTGTTGGTGCTGACCCCTTTGTTGCCTCAGATGCCCGCGGTATTGATTTCATTGGAGGTGTGTGTGGCAGGCTGCTAGTGGCACCTTGTGGAGATGCACGGTTTGGAGCAGCAGCTGAGGTACGTGGTTGCCATGATGTAGTCTGACCTGCAGAAACATTAGTCCTAGTACGACGCCCCTACACTTCCCTTTCAGCTTTACAAGCAAGATGGAATAAACGAGTGATAGAATTGTATTCCTTGTAAGCTATTATGTCCTGAATTTCACGGGTCAGCCCTCCCATAAATCTAGCAATAGCAGTTTCCTCTTCTTCATCTAACCCACAACGCAACATGCCTATTTGTAGTTCCTGATAATACTCTTCTACAGATTTGCTACCTTGTCTCAATTGCTGCAGTTTATGTAACAAATCACGTGCATATATGAAGGAACAAATCTAGCTCGCATGATCTTTTTCAAAGCATCCCAAGTTTGCGGCACATTATTTGGGGTCTTACTATGATACTCGTGCCAGCAATCAGAAGCAAAATCAGTAAACTCACTAGTTGCAGCCCTAACCCTTTTGTGTTCAGGAAAATCATAGCAAGCAAATTTCTGATCTACAGCTAGTTCCCAAGTGAGGTATGCATCAGGGTCATATTTCCCATCAAATGGTGGCATAGTGAATTTGATTGATCCTAGTGAGTCATCATGTTCACGTACCTGTCGTCGTGGTGGTCGAAAACCCATACCATGACGTTTGCGTTGTAGCTGTCATCGTGGTCTATCATCCTCCTCTTCCTCAACTTCGATGTCCGCTGCATAGTCCTGTTCATTGTCACCTACAACGCTGCTCACATGTCCATCAGCTGGGTGTCCACGATCCCTCTCCTCAAGTCGCTGCAAGAATGCTGCAAGAGAGGTGTTGATTGCTCCCACAAAAGCCTCCAATGCGGTGATTTTGGTGTTGGTGTCAATTTGAACTGCCTCCAATTGACCAAGGTGGTCATTGGTAACACGAACGTCCTCATCAAGCGCATCGGTGTGCAGCCTCATTTGACGCTCGAAGTGCTGTATGATTCCCCGTGTGCGAGGTGAATGTTGTCCCAATTTATCGGCTTCCGATCCTGCCATGGTTAGAGTAAACAAAAAAATAGGTACTACAAAGTAACAAGATTGTCCCTATCTACAAGGGGTGGACTGGTGTCAAGTCGCTCACTCTCAACTGGTTCAAACAAGTTCTTACCTGTTTTACCAAGCTCAGCAAGGAGGTGATGGCCACCCACAAGACAAACAACTTCAGAGAGTAGGAGACAATTTGTGGAGCTATAGGTGGCTGAAATAGCACAAGGAGTAACCTTCACCATGTTAGTCATAGCAAACTGAATAAACGTTCTTCGACGGTACCATGCTGGTCCTAGTCCCAAACCGTACTAGAGACGCGAGCCGAGACACAAACGTTGCCACCGAAATACCCAAAACAGCAAGCTACCTCTCTTTTTTTTGGGGGGCGTCACAAAACTATCTTAGATGAACTCAAGAGACCCTAAAATTGAAATCTGCACAAATGACTCTCTCTCTCTCTCTCTGAACTTTGATTTGCAAACGATCTAGTGCGGCTTTTGAAATTTGCACTTGCCTTTTCTTCTCTGATTTGGTACAGCTTTTTCTATGTGCACTTGCCATTTTTTAAAATCTCCTTGATTTGGTGCGGCTCTTATATCTGCACCGGCCTCTTTTTTTATATATTTGGAAACTGATATCTACTTTGGTAAACACAGAGAATCACGCGGATTAGTAAACAAAGCAAGGAAATTGGCGACCCAATCTGATCTCCCACACTAGACAAAAATAAACTCAACTTCGATCTGATCTACTAACAGAATACGACTCAAATTATGAACGCAACTGTGATAAAAGCGTGACCTGAAGTCGAAACTCTAAAGGCTGAAACTAAAGACCAGCAACTTGACTCGTTGAAGCAACTATAAATTCTACAAGCCGAGAACTAAGTAGCAAAAGCAAGCGCACAAACTGTTTTGGACAATGGAGATCTAATCGCCTATTTTTTTATGGTTTTCTGGACTGTAGGAAAATTAAAGGATGGAAAAAAATCTCTCACCGATCAACCTTGAGCTCTGATACCACGTGATAGAAGGATAGGTCCCGACCTTTCGATGAGAGGAAATAGTTTCGATTGGGAGAGAGAAGATGTTGGCGATCCGACTACACCGTCCCCAGACGATGCGCCTTAGCAATCGTTACACCGACTCCCGAAGTTGTTATTGATCTTGCTGGTGCACGATCAACCTGACCACGAAGGCCTTTGTCCCTGCAAGCAATCAAAGAACACGCAAGAACAAGATGAACAAGCAACTGAAATTAGAATTGAAACCATGAATTCAGTCAGAATCACAAAGAGGGATTTCCGAAGACGAGTAATTCGGGCGGTTTAGCCAACACGCGCGATTACAAGAAGTAGCAACTTCTATCTTTAATCTAAAAGAAAACCCACTATCTAATGGCAGAGGCTGGCTGTTTATATTGTGGAGAGGCATCTAGGAACCCTAGGGTGCAGCGTTAAGTGCGCTTTCCTTGTTACAAGGCCAAAGGCCCACTTTTGATTCAGATTGAAAAAATGACACTTCTTGTTTGGACGATTCCTGTCGACACAGAAGGAGTTTGGATATGTTTCCAGATCCGTTGGAAAGTAGACTTGATAAGCTTTCAGTGAAGTACAAGAACACCCAAAACAGAGTATGGATGTAGTCAGTGCGGCCGAAACAAGTCAGCCCTGTCCTGGAGTCGAATCTGAACCCAACTCGTGCACTTCTCTTCTATCCTTCATCTTGGTTGGTTCCTCACCCAAGTTCCTGAGGCAAAGGACATTATCACAAGAATTAAATAGCATTCCATCCATTAAAATATTTGTATGAAGCCTGAGGAATGCACTCACCTGGTAATTGAGTTGACGTGCGCGAGCTCGAGTAATCGGTCCTTGTATTACAGCAGCGGGGACCGATTGATGTGTAGGTCATGGATTTGCAGGTGTGGCTATATCCATAGAAGTGATGTCCTCATCAATACTGCTGTCCCGCTTTTGTTATATGTGTTATTTCCGCTACACTTTACTTATGGACTTGTAATATTTGACCGGTCGGCCACTACTTGTAATAGTAAGAAGTTGTACTAGTTCTAGTTCATTTTTATGCTATAACAACTACATAGTCTTGTGTATATGTGTTGCGATACATCTCGAATGTGGGATATGTGAGTGCTAGGCGTTGATTTTGGGAACTAGCACTAGACACATATCCGGGTACCTGAAATTGTTTTCAACTATCTAATGCATAAACTCGAGTGGTCGTCATTCTCTGACTATTGCTCGCGCTCTCCTTGGTGAGTGTGGGCGATACCAAGGTTCTGAGATGGACGGTGAGTACTATGCTTGGATGAGTTGCTTTCAATCCCGGTATAGTTGTTCGGAATGGAATCGAAACTCCCTTAGTTGCGAAAGTGTGTACGGTGCAACTAGGTGGCTCATATTTGCTTGGGTGAGGGCCATCTGGATAATACTCCGTGCACGGGACTTTTGGGTGACAGTGATTATACACTTAAGTGGAGTATGTGTGTCACCTCTGAGTCCAACGCACAAGCAAGGATCGATTCGTGTTTCTGGGTGCCCACAAGAAATGACACTAAATAGCTCAAATCAACATAAAAACGAAGCTATCACAAATTCAGACATAACTTTGAATAGTAAGTAATCACATTCTGAGCAGCAGGTACAAAGATATTCATAACTCCTAAATGGCTAATCCAAAAATTGAGTTCTTATACTCTAAATAACCATGAGAGAAATATCTACAACTAATTCTACAGCCAACCCCTCAGAAAATGGCGCTAGATTGCCCAAAATAGCACGAAACCGAGACTACCGACATCAGCAGTAAGTTCTGGACAGCAGTCACGAAAACAAACATATCTTCTAAATGGATGAACCAAAAATCATGTTCTTAGACTTTAAATAAACTTAAGACTATAATCTACAATTTCTTCTACTTACAACCCTCCAGGAAATGCATTGAAAGACCTCAAATCACAGCTCCAAAAACAGGGTTTGCTCAGCCCGCGAAATTTCAGAACTTCCCCCAACTTTAGATCCACCATTCCCCCCCAAATCTCCGAACCTTAGAACATCCAAATCTCTCAAATACCCAGCACTAAACCCATCCAAGACCTTAGGAAGCCCTCACATTCACTTACCTCCAAAGAGCAAGGGAGGAAGAAGATGAGGACTGGCTGGAGGAGCTCGGCTAGGGCTGGGAGGGTACCGGTTGGAGGAGCTTTGGCCGGCCAGGGAGGAGGAGGAAGAGAAGCCTTGGCTGCTGCTCCCGGGAGGAAGAAAAGCCTTGGCTACTGCTCCAGGGAGGAAGAGGCGCCCTGGCTTGGAGGAGGAGGAGGCACAGCTTGAGGGCTTGGCTGGGAGCAAGAAGTGGAATGTCCAAGCTTGGTGCATCTAGAGGAGAAACCAAAGAAGATGGATGGGGAGGGAAGCTGCTAGCTAAGGGAGGAGCCAGGAGGGAAAAAGAGAAAAATATGGGGTTAGGTGGGGGAGAAAATTAGGAAACTTCCCCCCACACGGCCTAAAATTAAACCCTGAAGCTCACAGACAGGCCCACCAAACTGCCGAGACAGTCTTCTAAAAGGGACCCACACCCCGACTGAAATTTCCTTATCCTGGAAAAAGATCTGCGATATTACAATTATAATTTATTATAATCATTTTCATTGCATTATATCATATGGTCCTAAAGAGCTTTTCTTTTTCATTTGCATTTATCAAGGAACTATCTATATACTAATCATCTATCACTTATGCATGCATTAACCTTTTATACATAGCAAGCTAAGCTATTTAAAGATATTAGTTCAGATTGAGCTAAGCATTATTTATTTTTAGTTATTCTGGACTTACAGTGAGAATAAATGGATTTTCTATTTATAAACATCTATTTGAGCTATTGGGCTATATTATCATATGAGCCTAACATCCATGACTTATGATAAACTTAATCTAAACCTAAATAAGCATGAAATGTTTTTGCATATACAGGGGTATTGGGGTCCTAATGAAACATAGAAATTGGTTTTGCCATTATTTCAATTTATATGGTCCAAGTTTTAACTATTTTCATTTTCATGAGTTGAAAACTAAATATTTTCAGATTTGATACAAACTAGATTCAAATCTATATATTTTTACTAAAATGGAGCATATTAGGTGTCAGAATTTTCCATAATTAAGTTCATGATTTTAGGAGTAATGGTTTGCATATTCTTATTAACAACCATTTTAGGTTTTACTTAAGCTTTAATTTCTTATGATCCAAAATAAGTTTAAAAATGAAATATTTTTGCACGAATGAGTTTCTTATGGTTACAAGAGCTTATATAAATTTATCTCATATTTTCAAGAGTTATATTTTTCATATATGCAATAGTGTCCATAATAGGGTTTTATATAAACTTTATTTCAAATAAATCAAACTGTGATGTATAATTAAATATTTTTGGATATTTTAAATCTTCATGATTTTAAATGAATTTATAATTTTATTTTACTAGAATTGGCATTAAAATACAAAAGTTACTAATATGTGAATGTGGTTCGGTTTGAAAATTGTATGAAAAATGGAAAATACGCTTTGACTGAAACGAAGGCGCCTTTACCGGTTTGAATGGGTCTAATCGTGCACTATCTGACGAAGGGGACCCGTCGATCAGAGAGACAAAATAGAGGAAGTGCTGGGGCGGTGCCTATTGCATGGTGTCGGTGGCAAGGCGAGGCCGGGATCGACCGGCAGGCGGGCAGTGGAGCAGGAGAGTGGCTCAGCGAAGTGGTTTGTGGCCTAAGGTGTGATTGGTATTAATCAGAATGCACCACCACTGGGAGCCTGCAGCATTGGGATCGGTGGTTAGCTGGAGAAGAAGAGGAAAGCGCTTTATTAGCTCTAATCAACAGGAGAAAAAGCATCAAGGGAGTCAAGGGATTGCATTTTTGTGCTTGGTTTGATCGGAGGTTAGCTGAGGTGAGCCGCCACCATACATCGGCCAGGAGGAAGAAGGCGCATGGTGGCCTGGTGACTTGGGTTGTTCTGGTGGTGAACGGGGCAAGGGTTGTGTTTAGATGGTCACAGAGATGCTCCACGTTGATTGAATTGGAAAAGGATTCATTCAGTGGAATGAACTCGTGGTTTCAATTCTAATTTCGGTTGCTTGTTCATCTTGTTCTTGCGTGTTCTTCGATTGCTTGCAGAGACAAAGGCCTTCGTGGTCAGGTTGATCGTGCACCAACAAGATCAATAACAACTTCGGGAGTCGGTGTAACGATTGCTAAGGCGCATCGTCTGGGGACGGTGTAGTCGGATCGCTAAGGTCTTCTCCCACCCAATCGAAACTATTCCCTCTCATCGAAAGGTCGGGACCTATCCTTCTATCACATGGTATCAGAGCCAGGTTGATCGGTGAGAGATTTTTTTCCCATCCTTTATTTTACCTACAGTCCAGAAAACCATAAAAAAAATAGGCGATTAGATCTCCATTGTCTAGAACAGTTTGTGCCCTTGCTTTTGCTACTTAGTTCTCGGCTTGTTGAATTTATGGTTGCTTCGACGAGTCAAGTTGCTGGTATTTAGTTTCAGCCTTTAGAGTTTCGAGTTCGGGTCACGTTTTTGTCACAGTTACGTTCATAATTTGAGTCGTATTCTGTTAGTAGATCAGATCGGAGTTGAGTTTGTCTTTGTCTAGTGTGGGAGATCAGATTGGGTCACCAATTTCCTTGCTTCGTTTATTAATCCGCATGATTCTCTGTGTTTACCAAAGTAGATATCGCCCAAATATAAAAGAGAGGTCAAAAGTATACAAGAGCCGCACCAAATCAAGGAGATTAAAAAAAAGGCAAGTGCAGATAGAAACAGCCGCACCAAATCAGAAAAGAAAAGGCAAGTGCAAATTTCAAAAGCCGCACTAGATCGTTTGCAAATCAAAGTTCAGAGAGAGAGAGAGAGAGTCATTTGTGCAGATTTTGATTCTATGGTCTCCTGAGATCATCTAAGCGGGTTTTGAGACCCACCCCCCAAAAAAAAAGCTTGCTGTTTTGGGTGTTTCGGTGACGACGTTTGTGTCTCAGCTCAGGTCTCTAGTACGGTTTGGGACTAGGACCAGCACGGTACCGTCGTAGAACGTTTATTCAGCTTACTTCCTGTGACTAACGTGGTGAAAGTTACTCCTTGTGCTATTTCAGCCACCTATAGCTCCACAGATTGTCTCCTACTCTCCGAAGTTGTTTGTCTTGAGGGTTGCCATCACCTCCTTGCTGAGCTTGGTAAGAACAGGTAAGAACTTGTTTGAACTGGTTGAGAGTGAGCGACTTGACACCAGCCCACCCCTTGTAGATAGGGACAATCTTGTTACTTTGTAGTATCTATTTTTCTGTTTTCTCAAACCATGGCAGGATCGGAAGCCGATAAAGGGGGACAACATTCACCTCGCACACGGGGGATCATACAGCACTTTGAGCGCCAAATGAGGCTGCACACCGATGCGCTTGATGAGGACGTTCGTGTTACCAATGACCGCCTTGGTCAATTGGAGGCAGTTCAAATTGACACCAACACCAAAATCACCACGTTGGAAGCTTCTGTGGGCGCAATCAACACCTCCCTTGCAGCATTCTTGCAGCGACTTGAGGAGAGGGATCGTGGACGCCCAGCTGATGGACATGTGAGCAGCGTTGCAGGTGACAATGAACAGACTATGCAATGGACACGAAGTTGAGGAAGAGGAGGATGATAGGCCACGACGACGGCTACACCGCAACCGTCATGGTATGGGTTTTCGACCGCCACGACGATGTGCGTGAACATGATGACTCCTATGATCAATCAAATTCAAGATGCCACCTTTTGATGGGAAATATGACCACGATGCATAACTCACTTGGGAACTAGTCAGAGATCGTAAATTTGCTTGCTATGATTTTCCTGAACACAAAAGGGTTAGGGCTGCAACTAGTGAGCTTACTGATTTTACGTCCGTTTGGTGGCGCGAGTATCGTAGTAAGACCCTAATTAATGTGCCACAAACGTGGGATGCTTTGAAAAGGATCATGCGAGCTAGATTTGTTCCTTCATATCATGCACGTGATTTGTTACATAAATTGCAGCAATTGAGACAAGGTAGCAAATCAGTAGAAGAGTATTATCAGGAACTACAAATAGGCATGTTGCGTTGTGGTTTAGTGGAAGAAGAGGAAGCTGCTATGGCTAGATTTATGGGAGGGCTGATCCGTGAAATTCAGGACATATTAGCTTACAAGGAATACAATTCTATCACTCGTTTATTTCATCTTGCTTGTAAAGCTGAAAGGGAAGTGCAGGGGCGTCGCGCAAGGACTAATGTATCTGCAGGTCGGACTACATCATGGCAATAGCGTACTTTAGCTGCTGCCCCAAACCGTGCTTCTTCACAGGGTACCACTAGCAGCCTGCCACACACGCCTCCAACAAAACCAATGCCGCGGGCATCTGAAGCAATAAAGGGGTCAGCACCAACACCCGCCAAGAGCGCTTCTTCCGTTGCATCCACGGGAAGAACGAGGGATATTTAGTGCCTACAATGCAAAGGATTTGGGCATGTGAGGAAAGATTGCCCAAGCAAACGTGTGCTGATTGTACGGGATACTGGTGAGTATTCTTCTGCTAGTGATTTGGATGATGAGACATATGCTATGCTTGCCATTGACCATGCAGGAAGTGGAGATGAGAAGGAAGAAGAACACATTGGTGCTGAAAATGCCGAACATTATGAGAGCCTTGTTGTGCGGCGCGTGTTGAGTGCCCAAATGGGGAAGGCCGAACAGAACCAACGACATAATTTGTTTCAAACCAAGTGTGTGGTCATGGAGCGCTCATGCCGCGTCATCATTGATGGGGGTAGTTGCAACAACTTAGCAAGTTCTGAGATGGTTCAAAAGCTAGAGCTGAAAACAAGCCCACATCCACAGCCGTACCACATCCAATGGTTTAATGACAGCGGTAAGATAAAGGTTACACGATTGGTAAGAGTGCACTTTGCCATTGGTTCATATTATGACTATATTGACTGCGATGTTGTGCCTATGCAAGCATTTTCTATGTTGTTCGGTAGACCATGGCAGTACGATAAAGACACTTTGCATCATGGTAGAACTAATCAGTACTCTTTTGTGCATAAAGAGAAGAAAATTAAGTTTTACATCCTATGTCTCCTGAAGCCATTTTGAGGGATGAACTTGCTAGAGCCAGCAAAGAAAAAAATCGAAAACATGACAAGAGTGAAAATCAGATTGTAGCAAAGGAATTTGTACAACATAAAGAGGGCAAATCTAAATCTATTCATGATAGGAAAGATGAAATTAAACTGAAGGGTGCTTGTTTACTTGCTTCCAAATCTGATTTAAATGAGTTGAATGATGACTCTGAAGTTTGCTATGCTTTGGTTTGAAAAGAAGCTTTATTTTCATTTGAAGATACATCCTCTTCTTTTCCTCCAGCTGTCATTAATCTTTTGTAGGAGAACATCGACGTTTTTCCAAAGGAGGTGCAGTCGGGACTGCCACCAATATGTGAAATTGAGCATCAAATTGATCTAATCCCCGGGGCCTCCTTGCCAAACCGTGCGCCATACAGAACCAATCCTGAAGAAACCAAGGAGATACAACGCCAGGTGCAAGAATTGCTTGACAAAGTGTATGTGCGCGAATCTCTTAGTCCATGCGATGTTCCAGTAATTTTAGTGCCTAAGAAAGATGGATCGTGGCGTTGTGTGTGGATTGTAGAGCAATTAACAACATTACAATTAGATATCGTCATCCTATTCCTAGGTTAGATGATATGCTTGATGAATTGAGTGGCTCTATTGTGTTATCTAAGATCGATTTGCGTAGTGGATACCACCAGATTCGCATGAAATTGGGGGATGAATAGAAAACAGCTTTTAAAACAAAATTTGGATTGTATGAGTGGTTAGTAATGCCCTTTGGACTCACTAATGCACCCAGCACTTTCATGAGATTAATGAATGAGGTTCTAGCCGTTTCATTGGAAAATTTGTGGTAGTATACTTTGATGATATTCTGATTTATAGCAGAACACTAGAAGAACATCTTGATCATTTGCGTGCTGTTTTTCATGCTTTACGTGATGCTCGCTTATTTGGTAACCTTGAGAAGTGCGCCTTTTGCACGGATCGAGTCTCTTTTCTCCACTATGTAGTTACTCCACAGGGAATTGAAGTTGATCAAGCCAAGGTTGAAGCAATACACAGCTGGTCAGTTCCAACAACGGTCACATAGGTGCGAAGTTTTCTAGGACTTGCTAGATTCTATCACCGCTTCGTGAAGGATTTCAGCACCATCGCTGCACCATTGCACGAGCTCACTAAGAAGGGAGTGCCATTTGCTTGGGGCAAAGCATATGAGAACGCTTTCAGCATGTTGAAAGATAAGTTGACACATGCACCACTTCTTCAATTGCCCGATTTCAATAAAACCTTTGAACTCGAATGTGATGCTAGTGGAATTGGGTTGGGAGGTGTGTTGTTGCAAGAAGGAAAACCTGTTGCTTATTTTAGTGAGAAATTGAGTGGGCCTAGTTTGAACTATTCCACTTATGATAAGGAGTTATATGCGCTAGTTCGAACTTTGGAAACATGGCAACATTATTTATGGCCCAAGGAATTTGTTATACATTCTGATCATGAGTCATTAAAGCATATTCGAAGTCAAGGGAAACTAAACCGTAGGCATGCTAAGTGGGTTGAATTCATTGAATCTTTTCCTTATGTCATTAAACACAAAAGGGGAAAGGAGAATGTTATTGCTGATGCTTTGTCCAGGCGATATGCTATGCTGTCCCAACTTGACTTCAAAATTTTTGGGCTGGAAACGATTAAAGGGCAATATGAGCATTATGCTGATTTTAAGGATGTATTGCTGAATTGTAAAGAGGAAAAAATGTGGAATAAATTTGTCCTCAATAATGGGTTTGTGTTTAGAGCTAACAAGCTATGCATTCCAGCTAGCTCCGTTCGTTTGTTGTTGTTACAGGAAGCGCATGGAGTTGGGTTGATGGGACATTTTGGTGTGAAAAAGATGGAGGACATACTTGCTAGCCATTTCTTTTGACCAAAGATGAGGCGGGACGTAGAATGTTTCGTCGCTCGCTGCACAACATGTCAAAAAGCTAAGTCACGACTTAACCCACATGGTTTGTACATGCCCCTTCCTGTTCCTAGTGTGCCTTGGGAGGATATTTCTATGGACTTTGTTTTAGGGTTGCCTAGAACAAAGAAGGGGAGGGATAGCATCTTTGTTGTGGTGGATAGATTTTCTAAGATGGCACACTTCATACCTTGTCATAAGAGTGATGATACTACCCATGTTGCTGATTTGTTTTTCCGTGAAATTGTTCGATTGAATGGTGTGCCAAACACAATAGTCTTAGATCATGATGCTAAATTTCTTAGCCACTTTTGGAGAACTTTATGGGCTAAATTGGGGACTAAGCTGTTGTTTTCTACTACTTGTCACCCCCAAACTGATGGTCAAACCGAAGTTGTCAATAGAACATTGTCTACCATGCTTAGGGCTGTCTTAAAACAAAACATTAAGATGTAGGAAGAATGCTTGCCTCATATTGAGTTTGCGTATAATCGTTTGCTGCATTCTACTACTAAGTTGTGCCCTTTTGAGATTGTGTATGGCTTTGTTCCTCGTGCTCCCATTGATTTATTGCCTATTCCACCTTCGGAGAAGTTGAATTTTGATGCTACACAACGTGCTGAACTGATGTTAAAATTGCATGAGACAACGAAAGCGAACATTGAGTCTATGAATGAGAAATATAAACTTGCTAGTAGTAAAGGAAGGAAACATGTAACTTTTGAACCTAGAGATCTTGTTTTGTTGCACTTGCGGAAGGACCGTTTTCCTCAATTAAGAAAGTCTAAGTTGATGCCTAGAGCTGATGGCCCTTTTAAAGTATTGGAAAAAATTAACGATAATGCATATAAGCTTGAGTTGCCTACAAATTTTGGGGTCACTCCCACATTTAACATTGCAGATTTAAAGCCATATTTTGGAGAAGAAGACGAGCTTGAGTCGAGGACGACTCCAATGCAAGAAGGGGAGGATGATAAGGACATCACTTCTATGGATATAGCCACACCTGCAAATCCATCACCTACACATCAATCGGTCCCCGCTGCTGTAATACAAGGACCGATTACTCGAGATCACGCACGTTAACTCAATTACCATGTGAATGCATTCCTTGGGCTTCATATGAATATTTCAATGGATGGAATGCTATTTAATTCTTGTGATGATGTCCTTTGCCTCAGGAACTTGGGTGAGGAGCCAACCAAGATGAAAGAGAGAAGAGAAGTGCACGAGTTGGGTTCAGATTCGACTCCAGGACAGAGCTGACTTGTTTCGATCGCACCGACTGCATCCGGACTCCGTTTTGGGCGTTCTTGTACTTCACTGAAAGCTTATCAAGCCTAGCTTCCAACGGATCTAGAATCACATCCAAACTCCTTCTGAGTCGACGGAAATCTTCCAAACAACAGCACTATTTTTTCAGTCCGAACCAAAATTGGGCCTTTGGCCTTGTAACAAGGAAAGCCCACTTGAGGCTGCGCCCTAGGGTTCCTAGATGCCTCTCCACAATATAAACAGCCAGCCGCTGCCATTAGATGGCGGGTTTTCTTTTAGATCAAAGATAGCAGTTGCTACTTCTTGTAATCACGCGTGTTGGCTAAACCGCCCGAATTACTTGTTATCAGAAACCTCTCTTTTGTGATTCTGAATAAACTCGTGGTTTCAATTCTAATTTTGGTTGCTTGTTCATCTTGTTCTTGCATGTTCTTCGATTGCTTGCAGGGACAAAGGCCTTCGTGGTCAGGTTGATCGTGCACCAGCAAGATCAATAACAACTTCGGGAGTCGGTGTAATGATTGCTAAGGCGCATCGTCTGGGGACGATGTAGTCGGATCGCCAACGTCTTCTCCCACCCAATCGAAACTATTCCCTCTCATCGAAAGGTCGGAACCTATCCTTCTATCAGCTGGTGTGAACTCGACGAAAGAATCGCGGCGCCTGAACGGAAGAAGTTATGGGCAGCGCAGCGGAAATTAATGGCAAGGCTGCCACGTGGCGAGGGGCGATAGGACATGCGCATCTCTGCGGCCTAGCTGTGGTAGAGATCAATTGGGAGAGCTCCTATCGTGGCAATAATCGGTGGCAGAGGTGGCTTCGATCAATCGCGCGGGGAAGAAGAGCAGGGCTGCAATCCTGCCAAGTGGTCCCCTACTACGTGTGGGTCCCTTGTGTCAGTGAAACAAGGAGACGCACTATGGTTCATCCCTCCCGGTCAAGTGATAATTCCAGGCCTTAAATGAGTATCAAATCTTGATGGAAATTTTTGGTAATTTGTGTATAGGCTCCAGAGAGAAGTTTCATTATCCTCTCAAATTTTCAGGCTGAGATATGACACACAGATTTTATAAAAAATACGAAAAGGCACTGTGCTCAGATTTCTATTTTCTATTTTTATTTTTTCTAGGAGTTTATATCTCATCTAAATTTTTGAAACTTTTTATAGGAGTTTCATATATCCATATCATACTTCAGTAAAAATTTCAATTTGAGATATTTTTATTTAATTTATGAAAAATCTAACATTCTTAATTTTGGTTTTTCAACGTTTCTGTTTTTGAATTTTTGAATACATCACAATTAATTATTATTTTTTAATATTTTTGTTGTTGATGGTTTTATCCATCGAGAAGATAATATAAAATTTTAATGTTGAGATAATGTAGGAATATTTTTATTTAATTCTGACAATATTACTATTGTTAGTCAAGAATCATTAATTCCTTTTCAATGCATACTTAATTGCTTTGATATGACTTTTTAAATTTAGAATTAGATCTCTCAAGATTTTCTAAGTTTAACTAATTTTTTATTTATTTTACTATTATAGGTTTTTATTCTTTTGCTTTGTCTATTACTCAAGTTTATATTAAAACGATTTCTCCTTTAAAGCAATAATCAATAAAATCAAAGAAAATTCAGAAAAAGCCAAAAAAATGCAGAAAATGTGAATTAAAATTAATATCATACTTGAAACTCATTTTTATAGTTTATTTGATTTGAAAGAAATGGTTTTGTCATTGATATATTTCTTTTCTAAAGATTAAAATTCACGAAAATAAATAAAAGAGGACATTTTAAATTCAAATATTGATTCCATTTAAAAAATTTATTCAATTCCAATTATAAAATTTAATTTTTTTCCATTTTTGAATTTTTCGGGATGTTACAATTCATTGATTGAACTATCTCTTTTCTACGTGGATGGGGATCCGTCTATTTCAAATTTTAAACAATGTCTACAATACTCACAAAATGATTCGCTTTCAAAAAAATATTTCCAACATGAAATGCAGCTATCTAGGTTTCAATCTACTGAGGGTACCACGATGTTCTGTTTGTTGTAATCATAGACAAAAAACAGTAAATTCAATAGGACCCAAAGATAACATTTCAATGCATGTACTTAACGATAGGCACAGTTGATGACAAATGAGACACATGCCAAAGTTCACAAGAGCAGGTACGTGAAAAACCACCAAGAGCAGAGGCTACTAGGAGGCTTCAAACAAGCAATTCAAAAGCAGGCCATAATCGTGTCTCCACGACTCCTTGACGTGTACACCAGCAAAATTAGAAGTAAAATAGAAAGAAAGAGAGAAATTAGAGAAAAAAGATAACATTTTCATGGAGCTGGAGTTGTCCTGGCCACCATCCTCTTTTCTGGGAGCATCAAACCCCAAGATCCGAAGGCGGCAGGGCATGGGATGGTAGATCTGGAGGCAGCAGCGAGGATGGAGTGGGAGAGGAGGCGGCGGGCTGGTGAGGACCTGGTGGATGGGCCCCTCGACCCCCTCTTGCGCGAGTTTGGCCTCCTCCGCCAGGTTCATGATGGTGGTGAAGGCAATGTCGCCCTTGCTCTTCCCGACCACATCCTCCGACGCCATCTCCTCAGCCACACGCCCCCACTAAACCTTCACCACTCGGATCGACCATGCCCACGACGGTGGCTCGCCGCGCTGATGAGGAGGATACGGTGGCTCAGCTAGGCTTCGGGTTTCTCTATGGCTAAGATAGAGGAGGAGGAATGGGGGCGTGCGTGATACTCGTCGAGGTTGCGGTTGGGCAGGAAAGACCGCGGGGTGTAATAAAGGTAGCATATGGAGGTTATCACATACAGTTCTATTTTAGAACTGTTTGTGATATCAATGAACACCACATATGGTTTTAGCCAAAAATCGTCTATGATGTTCTCAATACACATCACAGATAGTTTTTGGCTAAAACAGTCTGTGAGGTTCATTGATATTACAAACAATTTAAGCTAAAATCCTTATGTGATGTTCCCAATACACATCACAGACAGTTTTTGGATAAAACCGTCTATGATATAGACTCATCACAGACGGTTTTAAAAAACAGTCTGTGTTATATTTAACACAGACTATTTTTGAAAACCGTCTGTGATGAGTCTATATCATAGACTGTCCTTTCTGTAGTAGTGATTTGTCATATCC
Organism: Otatea glauca; assembly: GCA_036346275.1. Classification (NCBI taxonomy): domain Eukaryota; kingdom Viridiplantae; phylum Streptophyta; class Magnoliopsida; order Poales; family Poaceae; genus Otatea; species Otatea glauca. The sequence goes on along the minus strand of CM070723.1, from coordinate 33,499,199 downwards.
ATCTCCATTTGTCAAGCTTTGCAAGCTTCTTTCAATTGAACCAAACAAATCAAAGTGGTAGGACTGACTTGGTATTATGAATTTTCAATTAACTCCTTTAGGATAACTTAAAAGTTGGCAGTCAAGCTGTAGGTCCATGAACTTTACTCATTCCATTTATGTATCTATTCATTAAGATTTATTGCATTTTGTTCTATCATTTTGCACAACTGTACTAATTAATGCACTGGCAAATATTTGTGCTTGAATTTGAGTTTATCCAATTTTCGGTTATCAGAATTAAATATTTACTAGTTAATATTTATGTTATTGTATTTGATTATTTAGTTCCACCAAATAATTATTACAAACCAAGATTTCATGCTTGTAATTATTTACTATTAAGTAAATTTAATGAGCTACCCATTAAGAGTTGCTTCATATCTTTTCATTATTTAGTGAGTTAAATGCTTCCCTCATTATTATTTAACACAGATATTTTCATTATTACTGAATATAATCTCGTAATTTAATGAATTAATGTTCTATTTATTGAGATCTACTTTGTACCTATCTAGTATTTAGTGCTAAGAATGAAATAATGTGTTCAAAGATTTGTTGAGCTGTCAATTGTGGTTTCAAACCTTTCTATTCGTTAGTTTTATTGATTCCAACTACATACGGGTTATATCAATAATTACAAGATTACATGCATGTCAATAGTTAGTAGATTTAATGAGCTACCCATTAAGAGTTGCTTCATATCTTTGCATTGTTTACTCAGTTAAATGCTTCCCTCATTATGATTTACCAAATTTATCTTCATTATTACTGAATCCAAAAACGAAATAATGAGTTCAAAGATTTGTTGAGTTGTCAACTATGGTTGCTAACCTTTATATTTGTTAGTTTTATTGATTCCAACTATATATGGGTTAGATTAATGAATATCCTCAAAGTGCAACAACAAACTATTAAGACAAAATTAGATTAGTAACAATGCAAGTGCAAAGAGTGCAAATTGGAAAATAATATCCAACATAAGGCTTGTCAATGGGCTCGATTTTATTGGCCAACGACTCACATTATCTTTGTTGTCAATATTAAGGAAACAGTTTAGACACTTTTGGTACTTATGATCTCCTTAACATTTGTGATTATTCCACCAACTATCAATTTGGGTGATCATGAAATTAGATTCTGTCATGATATCTCTTGAGCCCGGTACACACACAATCTATTGATATATATCTATGTACATCGGACACATTCATTATTCGATCGTAGGAGGAGCCATGCTTGATGGATGGTCAAGATATTGATTAATCGTCACTACTACAGAACAGGCCATCCTTGCCGACATATCACTGCCGGTTGAAAAGTCCGGCTGGGGGAGCACTTATCATTAACGGTTCGTGAAACCAACCGGCAGTGATAACCAGATATCAATACCGGTTTATATCCAAAACCGGTAGTGATATCAGCATTTTCACTATCGGTTGTACTCTAGAATCGCCACTGATAAGTATTTCCCGCGCAATCCGACCTTTTCACTACTGGTTCTGCGAAGAACCAACAGTGATAGTATCTTTATATAGGTGGAATTCCCCTCCCCAACCGAGCAGAACAGAGAGAAGCTCTGTCTTTGCTCGGTGGCAAGGATTTTGGCGACTTGCTGCTGAAAAATTGTACCAAAATTCATCTCGTATTTCTCTCAAAGGTTTGTAACTTGATCTACATTATATTTGTAGTTAGATTTTACTTTATAGATTGCTCAAGATTTTGATAATTAGTAATTGTATGGTGTGAATAGTTTAGGTCGGTAGAGCTCAAATTAAGATCTAACTAATTTAGTGAATAAATTACAATTCTTATTCATTTTAGTGATTTAGTGGATTTTTAAATAATGAAAATTGCTAGATGGACCATTATATCTAATTATAATTATTTTAAATAATGAAAAATTGTTATATGGAATTTTAAATATTGAAAACTGCTAGATGAATATTTAAATAATGAAAAATAGTAGATGGATTTTCTAATAATGAAAATTGCAAGATACATTTTTAAATGTAATTATTTACAAATATATCCTTATTTTCAATTATATGCTTATTTAATATATATTAATTTAATTTATTAGCACTACATAACAAATGAAATGAATAAATCATTTAAATAATAAAAAATTGCTAGATGGATATTTAAATAATGGAAAAAGGTTGATGTATTTTAATATAGTCTAAATTGCTAGATGGATTTTTAAATCTAATCATTTACAATTATATTGTTATTTGCAATTGTATGCTTATCTGATGTTTATTGATTTAATTAATTAGCACTGCATGACTAATGTAAAGAATAAATTATTTTGTGATCATTTATTGATTTACTGAAATTTAGTTTGATATAATTAACTATAGATGGACCGAAGATAGATGTATGACACGGACCGTCGTGGCCCAGAGTTCTTCAATGGTGTGACTTGTTTTTTGAACGCGGCTACGACGCACAAGTTGAAGAAGTTGGCAGACTATATGTGTTGTCCATGCGTTGATTGCAAAAATGAGAAGCTGTTTTCTACCATATACGTGCACACTTGCTTCGAAGGGGTTTCAAGGCTGGCTATACCTGTTAGACCGAGCACGGTGAAAATGAGATTGTACACGAAGGGCAACACATTGATGAAGATGACGGAGATAACGATATAACGGCGGTTGAAGATACGTTTGTTGATAGCCACGAAGATGATCTAGATCAAATGTTGCGTGATGGGGAGGTGGACTTCACGAGTGAAAGAGAGTTTCAGAAGTTCCAGCGTATGGTAGAGGACTCTATAACACCATTGTACCCTGGCTGCAAGGAGGAGCATAAAAAGCTGCATACCGTGCTTACACTACTACAGTTGAAGACAAGCAATGGTTGGTCCGATAAGAGCTTCACTGAGCTATTATGTCTCTTGGAGGACTTGCTTACAGAGGGTAACGTGTTGCCTGCAACTACGTACCAGGCCAAACAGGTTGTCTACCCGTTGGGACTGGAAGTACATAGAATACACGCATGTCCAAACGATTTCATATTGTATCGCAATGAGTTTGCAGACTTGGATGCCTGTGTTTTTGCAAAGCAAAGCGGTATAAGGGCAATGATGATGACATCGATAACGATAATGTCGGAGTGAAGCATAATAAGAACTATGTGAAGAAGAATGAAATGCTAAATTTTGACACATACCCAAAGCTAAGGGAGTTTTGGGAGGACTTTGTGTCATACAAGAGGTCTAAAGAAGCCCAGATAGTAAGTCAAAAGAACAAGGCAAGTGTGGATAAGAATATTTACCTTCACACACTAGGCACAGGTGGGTATGTGAAGAAATACGAGCATGGGATAGGGTGAAGAACAACTAACAAGTAGCGGCATCATTCCTACAACGGCCGAGTTGAACGAACGATCGAAGCACTGGTTGCTTGGGAGGGGGGCTTCTATATCGGATGATGGCAGCTTAAGCTTTAGAAGTGATAGAGACTAGGAAGTGTCGCGCAAAATCACAGATGTTCACGTGCAGTTTGCATTCTTCCCAAGGCTCTTTCAGGCCACGAAGGGAGAATGACGAGCTAACCATAGCCCTGGGTAACAAGGAGCACCCTGGTCGTACCCGAGGAGTTGGTTTGGTGCCTTGGAAAGAAGGCTTCCCAGCTAACGCATATTTGTATAGGCGTCCGAAGAGAATAAGAGAAGATCAACTGGATCGTCAAATAAAAGTTGTTATGGCGAGAGCGTTAGAGGAATAGAGAGCGGAACTGGATAAGGCTGTGGAGCAAGTAGTACAGAAATCTCTCAGCTCACGACCGCCACCCGATGACAGCCCTCAGCTCATCAGTCCTGGTGCTCGTAAGAGCAGTGCACATCCACAGGGATTCCCGAAGAGTATGGACTCCATTTTCATGTAGATGACATCATAGAACCAACACCGTGCAAGCTATATTTTTCTGCACGTGGCATTACCATCAAGGTGGCTGAGGGCAGGGCTTGCCCATGCGAGGAGTCGCAGGTTTTGTACTGCTGCCCGATACCGTCGGGATTCACCAGGGTCGAAGTGGATAGTGTAGTCCGCCAATACCGTAAAATGGATGTAGAGATCCCTAGCGAGGACAGAAACAACAAACTAGGAAAAACGTGCATGGCTTCCTCACGTGGCGGAAGAACTTGATTAAGTTTGGCTTAGACGATGAGCACGACGAAGATGATGATCAACCGTACTCTAAACATATAGACCTCCCGCCCTTGTCACCACCACACAGAAAATGTCCAACACCTCCGCCGGCACCACCCAGAAAAAGTCCAACTCCTCCGCCGGCACCACCCAGAAAAAGTCCAACTCCTCTGCCGACATCTAAAAAGAATCGAACACCAGCACCATCTCAGAAGTTGGCACCATCGTCTAAGAAATCTCAGTCATCTGTGAAGTCAGCACAACCTCAGAAGAAATTACTAGCTAAGATGACTGAAGAAAAACAGAAAAAGCAAATAAGCACTAGTGTAATATCTCACTTCAAAAAGATGCCGTCACCTGAGAAGACTTGTTGATGCTAATGCATAGAAGTTTTTCTTAAGTATGGGAAAAGTGAAAAAGACGGGCCGGGCTTCTGAACCTTGCGAAATGTCAGACTGCAAGCGCATCTCCAGAAAGCAATATATGAAGGTGGCTAGTGCCAACGCGTTGAGGTCGGAAGCTCAATAAGATGGTGCTCACGAGCAAGGTCTAAGGTGGAAGTTCTTTATGGGAAAACCGCTGGTTGAACCAGCTCATTTAGACCACTTAACAACACAACTATGGCGCGTCCATCAGTGGTACATGCAGTGGTCTAATGATGGTATGGAAGCGTTCGCAGTCAGATACACAGTGTTGGATTTTCACAATGGGGATAACATCTTCTGGGTGGGTTTCGAGAAGTTGTATTTGTTGTACCAGCAAGATGCCTTGAACGTGAATATACTTAGACTGTGAATTTTGTAAGTCTCTATGTATATTATTGTATATTCTTGTACCGTTTAATTGCATGTCTAACTTATTTCTTATGTAGAATGTAGGAAAAGACATGTAGAAGAAATGGCAATGACAAGTTAGCATTTCTCGATCCAGGGCTTCTCAATGAGAAACTTGTAAAGGATTTTCCACAGTATAATGAAGACTATTTATTTAATACTTTTTTGAAGCTGCAATACAAAACCTCGGTACTTTTACCCTATAACTGTAAGTATGTATTTCCCTACTTCCAATATTGTTTTACTATTTTTGCGTAACACGATGTGGGACTAATTGACTACGTTGACATATATGTGCAAGTTTCACTGGGTCCTCCTCGTCATCGAGTTAGATGCTAGCAGGATTTTTGTCTTGGACTCATTGAAAAAACCAACTAATCTATATCACAGTTGGAATTCGAGCTTCCCTACATTAGGCATAGACCAAAGAGTGTCTACAGTAATAAAAATAAATAAATTAACAAAGTTGAGTTGTATAGTATATCGATCAAAAGATATAAATTTAATATTATTTTTGAGTTAACTTAAAATTCTCAAATAAAATTATACCAGGATATATATAAAAATTGGAATATATAAACCCATACGAAGAATCAAATTTAATTTGGACATAAAATTAAATAAAAAAATAATTTGAAAAAGTAATTAAATTCGAATTTGGAATACCATTAAACATTAGAAATTAATATAAATTTCTAAAATAATAACTCAAAATATAAATTAAATTCAGAGAAAACACAATCAAATCTTAAATGTAATAAGATGTCGTATACCAATTACTATTACATGCCATATACAAATTACAATAAACGTATAGGTATTAAAATTGAAAAAAAAATCCATTGATGCCATATAAATTTTATATAATTTTGAACTTTGATTAGAAATTAATATAAAGTTGAAAAATAATAACTCAACATTTAAATTAAATTCGGAGAAAGCATAATTCAAATCTTAGATGTAATAAGATGTCGTATACAAATTAGAATAAACGTATAAGTATTAAAATTATAAAAATTCCAATGATGTCATATAAATTTTATATAATTTCAGAACTTTGAAGTTGTATGTGCAACTAGAATTTCAGTATAGAATATGAAATTATCTTTTTTAACAAAATAAGGAATTTTCTGCACAAAAATAGGAATTAATATAAATATATACAACATAGCCAAAATTCCAAATCATCTCACTTTTAGTTTTTTTTTATGTTTGTAGATTGTGAATGGTATTGTGTTCGAAGGGGACATCCAACTAAATAAAAAGTTTAAACTTTGCAGTGTTGTACTGGAACATGGAAGCCCATAATGCTAAGACCATAGAAATAAAGTTTAATATATTAAAAATAATTACAAGGTTATGCTCTCAATACTGAAAGATGGAATAAAATAATAATGCAAAGATGACTCCTACATCAATCTGATGCCTACCATACAAGGTGAAGCCAAAGGCTAAAGCCACATGCAGAAGTCATGGTTTTGTCCTGTTCGCAGCTCACAAAGATAAATAAATATATCCTTTTATTTTTCTTACCTTTTCTTTCCAAACACTATGTAATGTGCATTTTGTTTGTTTGATATAGAAAGAGGTTTTAAATTTCAAATTTCATTCAGAATCAACTTCTACATTCGAATTTTTAAGCAATTTAAATTCTAAGTTAAAAATAAGTATTGATTATATTAAATATGAAAACGAATTAAAATAGAAATCGAAAATAAGTAGCCCGTGCAGGTGAACAAGTTGTTAACTAGTTTTACTAATCCTTAATAATATAATGGTCATGATCTTGCCAAATATCTGAATCTCCCTTCATTTTAGACTGATTGAAGAAACTGGTGGAGACAGCTCTCGGACAAAATATGTTTGTTTTAACAGCCCTGAAAGTCCTGTGATCACGCTCTAAGCCCGTAAAATATTTTCATACATTTTTACCAGATCTCATCTGGTGGTGAAGTAATAAAATAGTACATTTACTTAGCTACTTCTTTTTCCGAATATGAATTAATTAGCAACCATATCGTTTGTAGCAAAGCTTAAACCAGAACACGCAGTAGTGAATCAGCAAATTAATACAGTAACGTCTCTTGGTTGGCTTGGATACACCATGATAGCAAATGATGCAGCACCTTATCTTAGGCAGGATTCCAGACATCGAGTAATATTAACTTTTGGTACTATACAATTTTTTCTCCATTTAGCTCTAAAATTGAGAACCTTGAAATCAAGTATAAGCTTCTGTCGTGGTGAAGACTTCAAAGATCTCCAATCCACACAAGGTACTAACTAAGCATCTCTGTTCCATGATATACAATCCAGATTCAACAAAAACTATGCATGCATTTTTTATCGTCTGTACAAGATCAACCGATTAACTATATATATCAATTGTTTCATTGCTTACCATCCGATTACAGAAATGATGGAACCCTTCGAAGAATCTGACATGCAGATAGATGAACTAAATACAAGCATCAATCACGTGGAAGAGCAAGAACGGTCAGCTAAGACTGCCAAATATGACAGCGCGGAAACAACCAAGACTGCCGTTACTACTGGTGCTACTTCCTGTGACACTGAGATGCTGGATGTTGTAGATGGTGGAGAAAGAATCCCAGAGGAAATGTGCGAGGCTGGTGATGGTAGCGGCCAGGATCACCAGCCGCCAAAAGCCCCCCTGCCGCTTGCCGGCGAGCTGTCGAAGTTCAGTAACCTCGTCCTGACATGCATGGTCCAGGTGCTGATGAAGAAGTGCGATCCACCGCAAGAGAAGTTCCCCATGCTCGGCAAGAACCCCAAGCCCGCGCCGTGGTGGCCGACCGGGAACGAGCCGTGGTGGGCCGAGCTCGGAGAGGGAGCCGCGCCGCCGCCGTACAAGAGGGCGCACCACCTGTCGGCGGCCGACAAGGTGGTGGTCATGGTCGCCATGATCAAGAACATCGCCCCAGACTTCGCACGCCTCACGCTGGCGATGCAGATGGCGAAGAGCGTCGCTAACATCATAACCGCAGCCGAGGCGCACACCTGGGACGCGGCCATCGTGCATGAGCGTGAAAGGTACATGGTGACGCACGCCGGCGGCCCAGACCCGACAGAAACCGTGCCGCTGGTGAGAGCTGAGAAGCCGGCGCCGAAGAAGAAGAATATTCCGGATGGACAGGAACAGGATCCAAACCCTGTTGAAAAGAAGAAGAGGAAGCCGAAGCCAATGAAGCCATCACTTCTTATTACAGGCAACGAGGGAGGATATGTCCTAAAATGGCCTCCGAGGAGCAAAAGCTTTGATGCCGCTGAAAGTACAGGCGGTGGCAGCAGCACGATGGCTGCCGCCGAGGGTATCGCCCCGCGTTGCCCCGTACCGTTCCCTCTTTGTAGAGGTGACGAGGTTCTGGTAACGCATGACGATAGTGGCACAATTGAAGAACATAGTGATACGGCGCAACCTAATAAAGGTATGAATGTTCTTTACAGGACCTACAACTGTATTATATCCAAGGTTAATTTCATAACTCCATCAATATATCTGATGTGCTTCTGGTCTCCTAATTATTTGCATTGCAATCTCTGGCAACAGCATATCCACCATTGTTCCGTGAGTATAAGTTGACACCAGGTAAAAATCGTCAGCAAAATTCGTGGAAATTTGGTGAAAAGTTTTCTTTATTTATTTATTTTGAAAGTATCTCTAAAATTAATGGTACAATGCTCCTGCATTTGGAAATTCAGTAACATGCATAGACAAAGAAGCTGGAAGAAAAAACAAAAGGCCACAGCGGTGTAATGCAACCTAATACAGATACAAAAATTGGCAATAAAATAATGCAGATTTTGTAGAGGCTCTTTCATATTTTCATTTGCATTGTTGTTCACCTGATCGACTATCAACACAACAATGCTCCTGAAGATGGATATAAACTATTGGTGCGTAATAAGCAAAAGGATGGTGGCACAGGTAGACACTCTTTGATAAAATAATGGAAATATGGTAAAAAAAGCATTTTACGTTTTTTTTTAAGTACAGCGCAAGCTAACACTGCAATGCTCCTACAGCTGGATCCTCAGCAAATTACAATGACCAAGAAGCTAGTGGAAGCAGGAACTATACCGCCAGTCTTGTAATGCAAATTGATTCAGGCATCAATATTATTGGTGGCAGTCACAACAAAGGCCTTACTGGTCTACTTCAACATGGTGCAGGTATGGAAATGGTTGATGAAAGCATGGAAACATTATGTAGTTTAGTTTATCTTTTTCAATGAATTGGCCACCAAATTAACTCTGCAATATTCCAGCAACAGAAAACCCGCAAAAAGGAAATGACGACAAAGCTGGTGGTAGCTGCAGCTACGCCATGCCACAGAATGCAGGTACAATTTTGTAGATAAAATCACTCTAATGTGATTGTGTTTTTTTTTCTATAGCTAATCAATACTTCAATGCTCCTAAAACTGGATATTCAGAAAGGCATAATGACCCTGAAGATGGTAGCTAGGAACAGCTGGAACCATACGATTGCAGTGCAACATATAATACATTAATGAAAATCCTGAAAATGTTACGGAAATCTTTTTATTTGTTCAGTGAGTCGCCTACAAAATAAACACTGCGAAACTCTAGTAATTATACATTCTCTGATGGGCAATGGCCATGCAACATTATGCAGGTGGAAAGCTGTTGAAAAATCGTGCAAATATACATAAAAGAATTACACCCTCCAGACAAAAAAACAAGTTTTTACATTGACACGGTTCCAAAACTGTAACTAATTACTATCTTTTTTTGTAATATATTTATGAAAGAAAATAAAATTATAATGTTACAAAAGTGTTTTTCGAGACAAATCTACACATATAAATTTTCATGTATCCAATCTACATATATACTTAAAAAGATATCAATAGCTATACTTTTAAAAGTTTGATTGCACGTATATCCTGAAATGACATGTTTTTGTGACTGATGAGAGTATTACACAACTAGATCTCAAATTAACATTGCAATGCTCCTAACAATTCATTTTCAGCACGGAATGACTACCATGATGATAGTGGGATCAGTTCGAATCAAGATCCAAGTGGTGTAGTGCTACCAAATACATGTATGAAAATTGTTCATAAAATCGATCAAATGTGATGCAATCATTTTTTTTACTTTGCTTTTAACGTATTTTGCAAAAAATAAAGACCGCAATACTTTAGAAAGTGTATATTGAGTAATGGTCAATGACAATACAGCTGAAGATATGGGAAGCATTTTCAGATATGACAGTGCCATGCCAAAGAAAACAGGTACATTTTTGTTGATTAAATCATTGAGATGCGGCTCAACAATTTCCTTTTTCCTTTCGAAACAATATTAACACTGCAATGCTCCTTCAATTGGATATTCAGCAATGAACAATGACAACAGAACTGGTGGAAATAACTTGAATCATGACCATGGTGTATTGCAACCTAATACTGTATTTTATAGAATGTCTCTTTTTTACCTTTTAATGCAATGTTTACCTTTCTCTTTTTACCTTTTTAATGCAATGTTTACCTAATCAATACTGCAGTACTCTAATATCAAATATTCACCAATGGGCACAAAAATGTGGTAATTAATAGGATTGTTCTTTTGTTTTAACACCTACGATAGATTCTCCAGCAGTTGTATTTCCAACAACACACAGTGACCCAACTGAAATGATCCCAACTGAAGGGTATCCAGAGATACCCAATGACCCAGACCATGGAGGTGACAGCATTTTCATGAGCCCTAACAATAATACTACGCAGGAGAGTGAATTGGCACATTATGGAGGTATGGTAACTGTTAATCAAATTGCTTATATATGCATATGTAAGATCACTTGACTAATACTGGAATGTTACAACAACTGTATATTCAGTCACGCCGGGTGACCACGGAATTGGTGACGAGAACATTAATAATGAAATTGCACTGAACACAGGTATATCTGGTGCTTACAAATCAGGTTAAATTTCTCATTTTTGGAAGTATACATGACTCACCTACTTAATTAACACTGCAATAGTTCCTTCTGTAGAACTTTACAGTTGGCATGGAGACATACTGATGGGTGGTGATGATAATAGCTCATGGGCCCTCGACAAATGGTTTCAAGACGAATATGTTAATAAACAGATGGATATCCAATATATTCTTGATCAACCTGATGCAAACAGAGATAACACAAAGTACCCAAGTTGATCAAGCACCGAATCATATGTTGGCAAAAAGAATGTAATTTATTATGAATGGCTTTAAGGTTAGACAAGACATAAGCAAGTTTAGTATCGGCTTCAGTAGTTGTCATCATTTCCTTTGGAAGTACATTGTTAGTTTCGTTAGTTCAAACAAAAACCATTCCATTAACTTTTTATATTTATATCTGTCGAAGCTTTGTACTCAGGTTTAAGTGACTGTATATTTCTTTGTTAAAGTTACTTGATTTAATTATTGAGTATGTCATTTATATTGTTTTGGAGCTGGACATTTTCTGGTACATGGAGAAACATTACGATCGTGTTTGTGTTGTGCATATGATCACGTATATGTTGAAGGGACAAATATATCTAGTGTAATACTGCAAGCATACCCTATCTAGGTGCAATTTTTCAAATGATTTTGGTTTGAGCACCAAATCAATAAGGCAAACCTAAATGAACTGTGAAGGCAGTTCTTAATTTACCATTCTGAGGTAAACTTCAGAATTTTTTTGGCAGAATCCAGCTGAGGTAATCCCCTTTTATATACTGAGTGATAGCTAGTTAAATCTGTATATAAGAAAGAGTTACTGAGGGTGATTTCAATAATATCACAGACACGCTACACAACTTGCCAGTGGAATCACACAAAATCTGATAATAACCGGAGATGGGCTGCCAAATTAGTTTTATTACAGGGAAGTCTGCCAAAAAGAAGATATGAAACACTACTACAGAATGGTACAACACTATCGCTTCATTTGTGTCGGTTCCTAACTTTTGAAGAAAAAACCGATTGTGATATGTGTATGTAATTTGTAATTTTCGGAAACAAGGTCATCACAATCGGTTCTGAGCTAGAACCGATTATGATGAGGGGTGTCATCACAATCGGTTCTTACTCAGAACCGACACAGATGAGGGTGCCCATCATCACAATCGGTTCTTAGATAGAACCGATTGTGATGACACCCCTCATCTGTGTCGGTTCTTTCTTAGAACCGACACAGATGAGGGTGACCCTCATCACAATCGGTTCTTTCTCAGAACCGACATAGATGAGGCCCCTCATTTGTGTCGGTCCTGAGCAAAAACCGATTGTGATGAGGGGGTGTTATCACAATCGGTTCTAGCTATGAACCGATTGTGATGAGGGGCACCCTCATCTGTGTCGGTTCTAAGTAAAAATCGATTGTGATGAGGGGGTGTTATCACAATCGGTTCTAGCTATGAATCGATTGTGATGAGGGGCTCCCTCATCTGTGTCAGTTCTGAGTAAGAACCGATTGTAATAATATCACCTCATCATAATCGGTTCTATATCAAAACCGATTGTGATGAGCCTCGCTAGGTTCTATTGTGTATTATGAATGTGACATGCTTTTGTTGTGAATGTATATATATTTGGTAATGTTATGTGATATTGTGTTAGATATTGCTAATGTGGACTATCTGTGCTTAAAGAATTGACTGTTGATATTGTATAATATCTGTGCTGAAAAGAACAGATTGTGACTATTGATATTATATGTAATATCTATTTTCTAAAAAAAATTCAGAATCAAACTGTCACAAATGAGCATACTCTAAAATATAGACCGCAAATAAGGATTACACAAGCTATAATGAAAACAAATTCAAACTAGCAACGAAAAATCGATGAAAACGGGTAACGAAACTTCAGAGGCTGTTTTGAGGCCTTAAACGTCGTTTTTTGGGGTCGACACTTTTTCTAAATCTATCTCTTCGTCCTCTTCGATTCGAGTACTAGAACGTCAAAAACGGACACCGTATGTAAAAGTTATAGTCGTTTTAATGAAAGGTGCTCGATTGTGATGTAGTACTACCTAATTTATCATTTGTGTTGGTTTTTACTTGAAAACCGATAGTGATTACTAGTGTCATTTGTGTCAGGTTTTTTTTAAACCGATAGTGATGTGGTTTTTAATTGTGTCGGTTTTTAATCAATAACTGATACTGATGGTTCTCTGTTATTTGTGTCGGTTTTTTTAAACCCGATAGTGATGTGTCTCTTAGTTGTGTCGGGTTTTTTTAAAAAAATCGATAGTGATTGTCTTGTCATTTGTGTCGATTTTTACTTGAAAACCGATAGTGATTACTAGTTTCATTTGTGTTGGTTTTTTTAAGCCGATAGTGATGTGGTTTTTAATTGTATCAGTTTTTAATCAATAACTGATAATGATGTGCATGTCCACATCACTATTGGTAAGAACCGATAGTGATGTGAACCCCCATCTGTGTCGGTTTTATTGTAAAACCGATAGTAATGTGAACCCCCATCTATGTCGTTTTTTCTGTAAAACCGATAGCAATGTGACCGACCATAAAACTGATAGCACATTCACATCACAATCGGTTCGTTAATAGAACTGACACAAATGTTAGACTCATTTCAATCGGTTGTATTGTAGAACTGATAGAAATACTAGCCTTATTATAATTGATTTTATTAAAAAAAATGACACAAATACTATCTTCATTGCAATCGGTTCTTCAAGAGAACCGACACAAATGATATTCATTACAATCAGTTCTACTAAAGAACCGACACAAACAATGGCTTCGTTCCTATCCGTTCTCTCGAAGAACCAACATGACCCATCAGCACCACCAAATACGTCGTAGCGAGCCATCGCAGAACCTGGCCGCCCGCTCGCCACCTTGCCTTCACCCTCGCCCCATCCCCTCTCTTCCTTCGCTCCATTTGCCCCCATTGACGGCGCTCTCTCCTCGTTCCACATCGCACCGCCCCCGTCGTCTGACCGCAATACATCACACCGCCCACCTCACTGACAACGCTCACCCTTCCTTCCCGGTCGCAGCACCCACGTCGACCTTAGCTCGATCTGTCATGGATTTGTGGTTTGTGGATGGAGCTAGAGGGAGAAGGGGACTACGGACCAGATCCAACGGCCGCGTCGCTTCTTCGCCCATAACGGCGACAACGGTTCTCTACCGAGCTCCTACGTAGCCATCGCTTCCTTGCCGCAAGAAGAAAAGATTTATTTGGGGATGGAGCTTGTGATCGATTTGGGGATGGAGCTGGAGGGAGAAGGGACCACGGACCAGATCCAGCGGCCGCGCTGCTTCTTCGCTCACAACGGCAGTAGCAATTGTTGGGAAACCTGAGGGCCCATTGCAGTCCGCTGAGGGGGTGGTATAGGTACATATACCATACACCCAAATTTTCTAAGATGGGAGATCTTCGGGATGATCCCGTGCACAAGCTGCATAGGGGAATGGATGTTGTAGGCCGAAGATCTCCCATCTTAGAAAATTTGGGTGTATGGTATATGTACCTATACCACCCCCTCAGCGGACTGCAATGGGCCCTCTCCGCAAGTCTGGGATATACGTTGGTTATGAGAGTGCATCCATAATTAGGTATTTGGAACCCACGACTGAAGACTTGCATACAGCCCGATTCGCTGATTGCATTTTTGACGATGATCGTTTCCCGTCATTAGGGGGAGGAAATCAACCTTTGGATGAAAAATGCCGGAAAATCATATGGCATTCCACTGGGATCCCCGCACATGACCCCCGCACTAATGAAGCAAATCAAGAAGTCCAAAAGATAATTGATTTGCAGAATTTAGCAAATGAACTGCCTGATCATTTTTGTGATCTGAAGGGCGTGGTTAAGTCGCATGTACCCGCAAGGAATGCACTAGAGAGGGTGGAAATACCAAAGAAAATAGAAGGTATCCCTCAACCTGTTCAAAGGCCTCAAAGAAAAAGAACAGGAAATCTGGCTCCTCAAACCCAAAGTACCCGGAGACGTCTGGAGAAAACTGGGCGAGGGGACTTACCACCACCAATCACGAAAATGCCCTAAGGAAAGAAGGGGAGCCAATTGAGACCTGGCACTAGAAAGAAGCCAACAGGAAAGGCAATTCCAGACTTGAATCTTCCACTGAAGGAAGCCGCCGGAAATAATGTGTGCGCACACATAGGCGATGAAAAGCTAAAGGAACTTGCTCTTGCAATAGGGAATAGCAGTGAAGAGCAAGTAGAAGTGCATGAAGCACCCCATGAAGAAATGGCCATAAACTTTGTAATAACAGAGAATCCTCGAATAGAGCAACGACCAACGTTGATGCATACTTCAAAGAAGATTGCCTCGATCATTGATCATGATCCCAAGCTCGCATCTTCGCAGAGTGCAAGAAAAAGCTAGATTGGGAAGAATGGAAAAAGGCAATCATCTGCAGAGTTAGTCTCTCCGAACAAGAGAGAGGTGTTTGAGCTCAGATGCCGCACACCTCCCCATATAAACCCCGTAGGTCACAAATGGGTCTTTGTTCGAAGAGAAATGAAAATAACGGTTGTAAGGTACAAAGCAAGGCTTGTAGCTCAAGGTTTCACTCAACGCCCCGGAGTTGATTATGAAGAAACCTATTCTCCGGTCATGGGAGGAATTACCTTTAGATATTTGATCTCTATGGCAGTCAACTTGAAGTTGAGAATGAAGCTAATGGATGTTGTCACAGATATTTGTATGGAAACTTGGATTCGGAGATATACATGAAAGTACCTAAGGAATTCCTATCCCAACCAAGACGGAGCAAATAGAAACCTGTGACAAAGTGAAATTGGAGAAGTCACTGTATGGGCTGAAGTAGTCAGGAAGAATGTGGTACAATCACTTGAGTGACTTTCTCTGCAAGAAAGGCTACACAAACAGCGAAAATTGTCCATGTGTGTTTATACAGCGATCCCCGAATGGATTCTGTATAATCTCCGTCTATGTAGATGACTTGAACATCATTGGGACGGATGAAGAAATTGAAGAAGCATGCTCATACTTGAAGTCTGAGTTTGAAATGAAGGATTTGGGTAAAACCAAGTTTTGTTTAGGCTTGCAGCTTGAACATGTCCAAGGAGGAATCTTGGTACACCAATCAACCTACACGCAGAAAGTGTTGGAAAGGTTTGGTTTTAAAAAAGCATATCCTGCAAAGACTCCAATGGTCGAAAGGTCACTCCAAGCAGACCTAGACCCATACTGCACCTAGAGAAGAGGGGAGGAACTCCGGGAGCAGAATTCCCATATCCGAGTGCGCTGGAGCGCCATGTACCTTACGAATAGCACTCGGCCGGACATTGCGTTCGCTGTGAATTTGCTAGCTCGGTACAGTGCAGAACCCACCAAAAGGCATTGGAAAGGAATCAAGGACATCTTCCGTTACCTCCAAGGAAGCAAAGACCTTGGTCTGCTTTTTCAAGAAACAATGAATTGAATTTGGTTATTACTACCGATGTCGGGTACTTATCGACCAGATACCGGCAAGTCCCAAACCGCTATGTTTTCCTATGTGGAGGAATAGCAATTTCTTGGAAGTCGTCTAAGCAGACTCTTGTCTCGACGTCGACAAACCACTCGGAAATCATTGCTTTGTATGAAGCATCTCGTGAATGTGCATGGCTCTGAAGAATGGTTCACCACATCCAGAAGTCGTGTGGCTTGAACATTGAGCAAACTCCCACAATCATTTATGAAGAGAATGCAGCTTGTGTTGCCCAAGCACAGATGGGTTATGTGAAGAGCAATCTCACGAAGCATATCAACCCCAAGTTCTTCTATGCTCACGAATTGCATAAGATGAACGAGATTAATATATTGCATACTAAGTCATGTGAAAATCTTGCAGATTTGTTCACTAAATCACTCCCAGCATCTACCTTTGAAAGGTGCGTGAAAGGAATTGGGATGATGAGACTTAGAGAAGTGCAGATTCGGGGAGATATTTCACATACTCCCACATGAATCTGGAGCATGAATTATGAATGCCCAACATGAATCTCGAAGATTAGCAATTGAAGTTGGGTGAATTGTACTCTTTTTCCTTAGCAAGTTTTTCATGAAGTTTTCTTGCATAAGGTTTTAACGAGGCAATTCGTGCAACATAGTAAGCGTATGCTATGTACTCTTTCTCCAAGTGTTTTTCCCACTGGATTTTTCTGGAGTTTTAATGAGGCATATGCATCTCGCGGCAAAGGGCCCAAGGGGGAGTGTTGGGAAACCTGATGGCCCATTGAAGGCCCATGCTGGTCCCTTATGCCTAAACCCTAGGTGAGCGCTATAAAAGGAGGAGGGGTCCCCCCTATGTACAAGCAATCATTAGCAATAAAGAATTCCGCAGTTGCTCTCCCTAAACACGTGTCTCTCTCTCTTTCTGTTCTCCAATTCAGATCTGTTCGGGAACCCCGGACTATTCGATAGCGATGTTCCTTAGCAGCAATAAGCTTGGATTGTTTTGACTGCAGTTTTTCCTAGGTGGGCTTGTGCGACAATTTCCTTATTGTTACCTGTGTTTCTTGGGTTGTTTGTACTACAGTTTTTCCTTATGAAGTTCTATTTGGTGTTGTGTTGATATCAATGTTTTTCTCGTTTTGATTAGGTGCTTTTCATCACTTTCTGCGACAAGTCAATTGTTAATTATAAGAAGAGCTGAGGTAGTTAGTCTTGCGAGTTGGTTTGTATGGCTGTGCATCATCAAAGCAGTTTAAACAAGCTGCAGGGCATGAGGATCCTAATATTCTGGCCAAAGAGACTACATGTAAGAACATACTGAATGCTCCGTGAGAAAATATATGTTCTTTTCTGTTGTCATTTTTCCAGTACAAGACCCATTATGTTTCCTTGTCGTTCAATTGTTGTTAATTCTTGCATCCAGTTTCTGTAAATGAAGTGTAGGCCTTTTATGAGTTGTTCAAGAAGATTAGCCATTTCACATTTAAAGATGGGCCTATTCACAAGGTTCCTCGCTTATAATCCGCTTGTAGTGTCATCAAACTTTTCACGGTCAGAACAAATTGACCACGTGGTTATGAAACTCTAATCAGTATCAATTCGACAAGGATTAGCATGCCTTGTAAAATTGATGCTAATCCTAGAGCACACTTTCTTACCATCGTTTACTCATCTCCCTTATTTTCAGATGTTTAAGTTATCTGGCACGAGGCTTAGTGTGACTTTGGGGTACAACATGAATCTGCTGACTGCATTAGTTCAACTCATGAATTCTACAGCTTGCTTGTGGTCAGAAGATCCCTCTATTTTCTGCTGCTGGTCTCCCGCACAATGAAATCGATGCTCATATTTGCCTTGCCGTCAGGCTGGTTTGGTCAACCGTTTAGAGAAGATTTGTGATATCTT
This sequence comes from Otatea glauca, assembly GCA_036346275.1. NCBI lineage: Eukaryota > Viridiplantae > Streptophyta > Magnoliopsida > Poales > Poaceae > Otatea > Otatea glauca. The sequence goes on along the minus strand of CM070723.1, from coordinate 33,480,782 downwards.
CGAGGTGTATACCAAACCAAACTTTTCTTAGCTACTATTCTATTTCAGTTTACTAAAATAATTTTGGACAGCTCCAGAAAGTGTTGACAAATAATTAGAAAAAAATGTAGTAACCATGTACCTAAAATAACAACCGACAACATTGACTGACAATTTATTAGTGCTTTTATGTGGTTTTATTCTAGCTTAACTTGTTTGGTTTACATGGACCATTGTAAACTTTAATGTGCAATTGGTAGCATAATTGGCTTCTAAGGCAGTAATAGCATTCCATTCCTTTTCCCTTATCTTAATTTTTCTTCTGTTTCTAAGTTGAACATCCAAGTGCTTACATGCAACTAGAAAATCATTGCAGATGTGATTGAAGCGCATTATTTATTTTGAAAAATATCAATGTTCATTCCTGAAATTGCTTATGATTGATGGAATGTCTTGACTTTAAATACTACTTTAGTGGCGCTGAATATTGTGTTGAAATAGGAAAGTATGGTTGCTCATGTATTCACTTTATCGCTAAGACAATATAGGGAATAATCAGTACCACAAACTAATTGATAAATGCTGAGGCTATTGTGTAAAGCTGCAAAATTGCATCCAATAGACTGGATTATGACTTGTCAACATATCTCACGCTTAGTATGAGGTGTTCCTTCAATATTTATCAAAATCCAATAATCTGCTATGTAGGTTTGAATAAGCATCGACTGTTCATTATGACTATGGCACTATGGACATTTCAAGCACCTCAAGAAATCCAGACCTCATGGAAGACTTGTACATGTTCAATACATATTTCTATAGCATACTTGAAGAAGAACTATCCAGGATGGTATGCTCTTTGATCTTTCTGTGTTATATTTGTGATATCCATGCCCTTCTATAGTTTGAAGTTGTGCTTTAATTGGTGCATGAGTTAGCTTGATGTGGAAGCTCCATTGTTCCATACCACAAAAAATGTTCGTGACTCTTGTTATGGTTCCCTATGTTCTACCGTTGTGTAGTTAACGTCCTTATGTCATTCAATTCATACTATTTTGTCATTTTGTTTTGTTGATCTTTGGAAGCGCAATAATGCAAAGCATGTAGATATTCTTTTCTATAATTTTTAGATTTAAAATATGAATGTGCCTTCTGTAATATGAAATATGAATGAAACAACAACATCACACCCCCTCATCACAATCGGTTCTGAGATAGAAGCGATAGTGATGAGGGCGTCATCACAATCGGTTCTTGCTCAGAAGCGATAGGGATGAGGCCCTCATCACTATCGGTTCTTACAAATAAGCGATAGTGACGATGCACTCATCACTATCGGTTCTTTATAAGAAGCGATACTGATGAGGGCCCTCATCACTATCGCTTCTTATAAAGAACCGATAGTGATGAGTGCCTCATCACTATCGCTTTTTTGTAAGAACCGATAGTGATGAGGACCTCTTCACTATCGCTTCTGAGTAAGAACCGATTGTGATGATGTATTTATCACAATCGGGTAAAAACCGATTGTGATAGAATCATCTCATCACTGTCTAATGACACTGCTACAGAAAGGCTTATAGTAGACGCCCCAATACAGACAGTTTGAAAAAACCGTCTGTGCTAAAGAACATCACTGACGGTTCTATAGTAAAACCGTCAGTGATATAATTACAAACGGTACTCTTCATGAACCGTTAGTGATATACATCTATATCACTGACGGTTTTATTTAAAAACTATCTGTGATATGATCTCAGACGATTTTGAATACGAGCCGTCTGTGATAAGGTCATATCACAGACGGTTCTAACTACGAACCGTCTATGATATTACCTCAAACCACTATATAAAACATGTCGATTGAGGTTCGTAGAGCAGACTTATGTGTTTCGTCTCCCGCAAACCCTAGCGATTCTCGACCTCCTCCCTGACGCTTCAGCCTCCTCCCCGCCGCTCGAGGGCAAGTCTCAGATGGCATCTCCGGCGCCGCCGCTCAAGGATGTCGTTGGCGGCCTCGACCATGACCCCTTCGTCGCCCTCCTCGCGAGGCTCACTGTGAGTACCCCTTCGTATGATGACTTAATCAACTCTATAGTTCAAGAAGCATGGCTGCTAATGATATTCTCATTCGGAGATGAGGATAAAGTGGAATCGATAAATCAGAGTTTGACAGCGTTCATGACGAACTGTGGAATGAAATAGATTTTACCTTAGAATCCATCAATATTATAATAAGAAAGAGATGAAAGTGCTACAAAACTTCATATTTTAAGACGATCCTGATCAGACAAGCTGTTGCCTCGATGCATCTAGGAAGTTTAGATATTCAATTACTAAATCTATAACTTGGTTGTGCCTTGTAAATTTCGTTGCAGAAATACCTAAGCAGAAGAACATTTTGAACAACAGATACTAATGATGGAAGTTCTGCTAGAGGATCACAGACGGTTCTATTCATAAACCGTCTGTGATGTTGTATCACAGACGGTTCTATTTATAAACAGTCTGTGATGTTTTTGTATCATAGGCGGTTCTACTTGAACACCGTCTGTGATGAGTACTCATCACAGACGGTTATAATGTAGAACCGCCTGTGATGAGAATTTTCACAGACGGTTCGAAAACCGTCTATGATGTACCCTTACATCACTGATACATTGTTAGTGACGGTTCATAAAACAGTTTGAGATGACGATTTTGAACCGTCTGAGATGATGTTTTCTGTAGTAGTGTGACTTTGTATCGCCACCAAAACCGACTGTGATAACGAAAAAGAATCGATTGTGATGTACATTCTTGTAGTAGTGAAATCTGCCAAATTAGCTCAAACGACAACAGAGTGATTAGCAAATGCATATTATGAAAATTTTGTTTAAGTAGGATGACAAAATCGAAATGGGGACTTTGTATAACCCGGCATCCTAGGTGTTGTGCAACATTCCAATTTTTGCCTATTTATAAATATTTTTGTGTATTTTAGCCCTTGTAAGAATTTTCACCATTTTATTTGATAATTAAAGCCTAATATGTAACATTCATAAATAAAAATTGATTTAATATGATTAATGCTCAGCTCAAAAATTTTATTTTATTTGAGTATTTAAGAAAATTGTTTCCTTAAATCCAGCTGCTGTTATTGAATTTTAAAATTATATTTAAAACTTGTATAGAGCTTGGAAATATTGTATTAGCTTTAGTTGTACTCTTTTCTTTGTCAAGGTTTTCTCTAGATGAGTTTTTACTTGGCAAAATTTTTAACAAGGCAACCATCCAAACATTAATAAAGCTCTTTGTTATATGTTCTACAATTTTTTGTCTCAATTTATTGTACGTCATTTTTATGCTATTTTCTAACTCCACATATTTTTCCTCATTTTTTATAATTTTTCCTAATTTGTTCCCTATTTTTTCCTATTTTCCCCCAATTTATTTCCTTTTTTTTGCACACGGGCTGGTGGGCGGCCCGAGGCCCACCGTGCCGAGTCATGCCCGGGCCGGCACGGCACGACCCATGCGCCCGGCGTGCGTGCGTGCTCGGGCCTCGACCTCGCCCATGGCGGGCGGCACGCACGGCCGGGCCTTCATGCCTAGATGGGCCGTGCCTCGGCCGGGTCGCCCATCTGGCCAACTCTAGTCCCAGTCTCCCAGATGGCCACTCGATTCCTTCGCGCTTTCGCGGTTTGGCTTCGTCACTTCGCCCGAGAGACCCGAGACCACTCGGTTCCCTCGCCAGTCGCTCCCCACTGCCCCGCCTGGCAAGCAAACTCCTCGTCGTCGTGCTTGTCCTCCTCTAGTTTCATGCGCAGCGTGGCGATCTTAGATCCCGTGCGCCGCAGCCCCTCCACGCTCAAGACATCGTCGGGGCAAACGCCGGTGGCAAGGACACGGAGCCGCTGCTCGTCGACCCGATCGGTGTTGTCATCCTCCGACCCGGACTTGGACAGCAGCACCTTGATGTTGCTCGGCAGGTCGGCGGCAGCTACGTGGCCACCCGACATCACCGTCGCTTGCGCGTGCTCGAAGAAGTGCACCTGCACCACGACGCGCAGCGGGAGAAGCTCGTTTTGCACCGCGTGCGTGCACGCCTTCTCCGACAGCTTCCGGCAGTTGAGCACCCGGTAGCATGGCTCCTCTTCCTCCTCCTCCTCCCCATCGGTGGCGGTGTGGCCACTCCTCCCGTGAACTCCCTTCCTCCTCGCGGGCAAAGGACGGCGGGCCGGCCGCGGCGCAGCGCGTGTGAGGCGGCACGGGAGACGGCCGTGCGAGGCGGCACACATGAGGTGGCTCAAGGCCCGACGCGGCGCGTGCCCGGCCGCGTGCCCTGCCTCAGGCTACGTGCCGGCGTGCCACCGTGCTGCCCGAAAAACTGTGCGGGTCGTGCCAGCCCGGCTGACCCATCTCGTCGTGCCGTGCCAGGCCGAGCTCGATAACAATGCACCCTCCGGTTTTCTCTTATTCAGCACTACCCAAGATGACACCGGCAACAGCAGCACTACCCAAGATGTGTCCTGCATGTATTTCTTTCTTCCTGTTTCCGTGCACATTCAGCCACTTTCGGTTGAGGTGGAGACCAGGATTCCAAATTTCGGTGAATTTCGGATTTCGGATCACCCTGAAATCTAAAGTATCAGCCGAAAAAAATAATTTTGTTTTGAAATTGCTACACTACCTGAAATTTCGTTTTTCCGGCGAAATTTCGTGTTTTTTTGGCCGGTTTTGAAACTTTTAGGGCCGGATTTGGTCCAATAACCCTTAAGAAAGTCAAAACCGAATTTTTTTAACATTTTAAAATTTTGGCAGACTGTCAGATTTTTATAAAATTGTACAAGCTTAATTATAAGCTGAAAATTTTATGGTACTATCCTTGGTAGTTTAGGATCATACATAAAAAATTTCAAAATAATTTAACTTAATTTGTTATCTTTAAAAAATCAAAAACTGAATGAACATAATTGGGACAGTTATATTGTCAGAATTTTATAAATTTTCTTGAGTGTGATTATGATCTAAATGTGAGAGATTAATAATTTACTCAGTACCATTATATAAATTTTTCAAAAAAATTCAACTTTGTTTGTTTGATCAATCAAATCTATGTAAGTATTGAACTTCGTTTGTTATATTATATTTCAAAAATCAAAAAGAAAAGAACATAAATGGTACTGTGCCTTGTAAGAATTTTATAAATTCACTGGAGTGTGATCATGAATCACAATTTTTATGGGATATTAAGAACTTCCTTATCACCATTTTGTAAAATTTTCAAAAATGTTAAACTTTTTTTTATTGCTAAAGCAAATCTATGTATTGATCATTAGACTTTTATTAGGACGTTGCATTGTCTGAATTTTTAAACATTATTTGAGAATGATCATCATATAAAATTTTTAAAGAAACATTAATGTTACATCAGGACCATCCACAAAAATTTTCAAAAGTTTTTAACGTGGTTTACATAATTTTCATTTTGTTCAAGTTTACCGGTAAGTCTTTTAACAGGGCAGTAGTACTGATCGAATTTTTAAAACTTCATCCAGTTTGATCATCATCTGAAAATTTTATGAAAGCAATATAGATACATCATAACCATGCAAAAAAAATTCAAATGTTTATAACGTGGTTTGAACCATTTTGCATTCGGTTCAAAATTGCCGGTCAGCGTTTTATCACGACAGTACCAATATTTGAATTTTTAAAAATTCCACAGACTTCAGAATAATCGGAAATTTTTATGCCAATATCATAAATATGTTAAAACTCTCCAAAAAAAAATTTCAACAGTTTATAACTTTATTTGTACCATTTTTCGTTCGGATCAAACTTGTCGGTCAGTGTTTTATCAAGACAGTACCACTCTCCGAATTTTTAAAAATTAATCATATGTCATAATCAGCTGACATTTTTGTGAAAACATCATCAATGTGTCAGGAACCTCCAAAACAAATTTCAAAATTTTTCATTAACGTTTAGACCACTTTTCAGCCGGTGCAAAAAACCCAAAATTTCGGGTTTTTTCGCCGAATTTCGGATTTTTCTTTCCGGAATGGACCGGATTTGAATTTTAAAATTCAAATTTCGGCGAATTTTCAAACCTTGGAGGAGACTTCCTAATTTCTAGTACGGACATCTCTCTTCTTCTTTTTCTGACAGGGAGTTTCTAACATGTTTAGCTCGCTATTCAAGGCCACGCACAAGAATTTCTAGATGTTTTCTTCTTTTTTTCTTACAGGGAGTTTCTAACATGTTCACTTCGCTGTACAAGGCCACGCATGCACAAGAATTCCTAGATGTTTTCTAGATGCCCACGGGGAGTAGGTTATCAAAGCGACTCTGTCACGACAACAACCGATAGTACGTTTTCAGAAAATAAACTTTGATGGTGCTTTATCTAACTGGAGCAATACAGGAGGTTGGAGAATTGTAGTCAGATACAGTGATGATCAAGTTCATGGAGCAAGCGCCTGGGTTTCGAATTTCATTTCAAAAAAAATTCGGAATCCACCTAATTCAGTAATTTTGGGACCAAATGGTTGGACAAAAATTTTGAATTCTTTGACCAGATATGACAGAAATTTGAATTGTTGAGCAAACTTTGACGAAAATTTGAATTTTTTGACAAAATTGAAATAAACGCACCAAAATACAACTAGGATAAGTGTATTTCAGGACCCCACTGAAAGAAGAATTTCAACAAAATTTGAATCCCTGGCAGGTGTTGGGCATCTGTCGCATATTTCGGACGCCATGCGAGCTGAAGCACAAGCTTGTCTACAGGCTGTTAGTTTTGCCGTTGTTGCTTGGAAGGGGAAAGTTGTGCTGGACACAGATGCAATCAACTTGAAAGATGCGCTTCGGAGATCAGGTCAGGATTTGGCAAGGCATGGTGTTTTGTAGATGGAAGCAAAGTTTCTTACGCTCACCTGTTACATGATGTCTCGGTCTCTTGTCTTGTAATCCTCGGTGTGAGATCATATATATAGGTTAATTCATACATATGTAATGAGTACATGATATTTGTTAAGCTTGTGTAGATTTTTGTATGAGTTTGTTTTGGTTTGGAAAATTGAATTTTCAATTTCTGGTGTGCTGTCGGCCTACTAAGTGAGCTTGAGCGATGCATTTAATTGAGAATTCATATTGTGTTAACTATATGTTGCATATTTTGTTGAGCAATGCTATGTAATATTTTGTCTATGATGGTTGCAGAACTTCAGAGTTAGGAAGAAGCTAGAGGCTCAGAGTGTTAGGATTAGGAATGCCGAGTGCGTTTATTATGAGGTCCTCAAGATTGAGGTAGCCGTGCATATGGAGAGAGATGCACGTGCTATTTATTCTTCCACTTCTAATTCTTCATCATCTTTTTCACCTTGTTCTTCATGTGGCTCTCTCTTCCAGTAGTGTGAGTACCTCATAAGCAATATTGAGAAGTTTGTTAGATGTAAAAAGAAACTCAATCTTATCCTAGACAAATCTAAGATCAGTACATTTAATCAGGGTCTAGGATTTGACTACTTCAAGCACATTCGTACACATCCACTTATTGTATTTTGTAACTCCAAGAGTGGAGAGATTGTGGTTGCTCTTAGGTCTAGCACCACAGTGTTTTGATTAGCAAGTGTTGTCCATGAGATTTCTGATGAGATGGTTGCCCTGCCGTAGCTTCTGCCTCTGGTAAGATGAAGTACTCTTGCATTTTCTGTTAGAAGGATGGACATTTAGCTAAGTTTTGCTTCAGGCATGCCATGATTGCACGGTGTGAGCGTGTTCGTACTCTTAGGGGTATTCAGTGTCATCCACAAATTCTGAATGCTTCTAAGACAGCCATAGCTCCGAGACAGGTTAGAGAGTTATCTGTTTTTGGGTAGCATGTAGGACTTGGTTTTCAGGCTATTCATTCTAGTTTTCGTCCTAGAGTTGTTCGTGGTTAGAGTGTCCACCATCCTTATGATATTCCTCTTTTTTCCATCGAAGTGGATATCAGCTGTGTGAGTTTGTTTCCACCAGTAAAAGGTTTAGGCAGTATTGCTGGGATGGTACGACCTTTGCACATCGGCAAACCAACCCAGCTCTAGCTCCTAGACCTTCTGCAGGTGTTGTTCCTGATTTTGTAAGAGTTGAGCGTCAGAGAGACGTTAGAGTTCAGTCTTTTTCTTATTTAACTGGTACTTTTTCTCGTCGTATAGCTCAATATTGGTTTCCTAGATCTTCGCTTATCTGCACCAACACTGAGCCATCGATCTCTTCCTTTCATTGATTCAGGTTCGTAAGACTGGGAAGGGAGAGGATTGGATCGTAGACTCTGGCTATTCTTGCCACATGACCGGAGATTCTCGCTGGTTCTCTTCCCTAGTCTTTACTCCCAGTGATGAGCTAATTACCTTTGGGGATACATTGTTAGGTAGAGTGATCGCTACAGGTATCGTACACATTAATAATAATTTTATTCTTAAGGACGTTGCCTTAGTGAGTAAGCTGTAATATAATTTGCTTTCTGTCTCTCAACTTATCAATTACGATTTTGAGGTGAGCTTCAAGCATAATTCCTGTAGAATTCTTGATTCTTCTGGAGGGTTAGTTTGCGGGATTTCTACGTATGGGAGTGTTTTTAGTGCTGATTTTGTTGATTCTTCTGGTGATTCTCTTCGTTGCCTGGTTGCTTTAGAGTCTCATGATCTATCCTTCTGGTATAGGAGACTTGGTCACATTAGTTTTGTTCATTTGACCTAAGTTAGCAGCCATGATCTCATTCGTGATTTGCCCAAACTCAAGATGGTCAAAGGGTTGGTTTGTTCTCCTTCTCGACATAGCAAGATGGTTACTGGTTCTCATCCCCCAGTCACTATTATGATGATCGATGCATCAGAAAAGCTTTTACATATGGATGTTGTTGGACCAGTTAGAGTACAGTTAGTAGGTGGGAAGTGGTATGTTCTTATCATTGTTTATGATTTTTCGAGGTATTCTTGGCTGTTCTTCATGGCCTCGAAGGATGAGTCTTTTACCCACTTCAGGGGTTTGGTTCGTAAGTTGTCTATTGAGTTCCGAGGTGCCTTACGAGCTATACACAATGATAATGGCACAGAGTTCAAGAACTCCTACTTTGAGAGTTTTTATGAAGTGTTAGGTATTGAGCATCAGTTCTCCTCTCCATACGTCCCTCAACAAAATAGCGTAGTGGAAAGGAAGAACAGGATCTTGGTCGAGATGGCCAAGACTATGCTAAATGAGTACAGTACTACTAAGAAGTTTTGGGCTGAGGCTGTAGCTACTGCTTGCTATGTGTCAAATAGAGTTTTCTTGAGGGCACACTTGTACCGCACTTCATATGAGTTGAGATATAGGTGAAAGCCTAGTGTTTCTCATTATCGTGTTTTTGATTGCAAGTGTTTTGTTTTGATATCGGGAACCTAGATAAGTTTGTGTCACATTCTTTTGACGGTATCTTTCTAGGTTACTCAACTTCTTGTAGCTACAGAGTCTAGAGTTGTGAGGCAAGTATGATTATAGAGACCTATGAGGTGAATTTTAATGAGACTAGTCAAGGCACTAGACCATATATTTCAAGCTTGTCTCCTCTCTCCAAAACCATTTTTGTAGAGGATGAGAATGATGGAGATGACGGTAATCTACTTGATGCAGTTCCCTCTGCACATGAGGTGCCTTCTATTTCTATCTCTGCACCTCAGGGAGGTCAACCCTTACCTTCAGACTCTTCTACAGCTAGTGGCTCTGTTCCTACCTCTTTTCAGCATGAGGTAGAGACCACTTATGCTTTTGGACCTCCCCACCCTATTCAGCAGGTTCATCCACTTGATCACATGGTTAGTGATTTATTTGAGCATGTCACAAGCTAAAAGATAGGTCTTTCTCATTTCTGTCTCTATTCTGCCTTCGTTGCTTACTTTGAGTCAAATGATGTTTCTCATGCATTGTTTGGTGAGTCATGGATCAATGCTATGCATAAGGAACTCGAGAACTTTGAGAGAAACAAGGTCTAGTAGCTTGTTGAGCCCCCATCTGGTCATAATGTTATTGAGACCAAATGGGTATTCAAGAACAAGCAAAGTGAGGATGGGGGTGTTATTAGGAACAAGGTTAGGCTAGTTGCTTAAGGCTTTACTCAGGTTGAGAGTCTTGACTTTGAGGAGACCTTTGCCTCTATAGCTAAAATAGAGGCTATTAGGATCCTGTATGCATTTTGGGTATCCAAGAGCTTCAAACTTATATCAGATGGATGTCAAGAGTGCATTCCTCATTTGGTATATTGAGAAAAAGGTTTATTTGAGGCAACCTGTAGGATTTGAGAACCACAAATACCCAAACCGTGACTATAAGCTTTCTAAGGCTTTGTATGGACTTAAGCAGGCCCCTAGAACTTGGTATCAAAGGCTTAAGTCCTAACTTTTTAGTCATGGTTTTGAGATGAGTAAGGTAGATAAGACCTTATTCGTCAAAATATGTAGACTCGGACTTTCTCCTTGTCCACATCTATGTGGATGACATTACCTTTGGTGACTCCTCGCATGCTCTTGTATCTCAGTTTTTGGATGTGAGGAGCACAAAGTTCCTCCTGAGAATCTTTGACATGTCTAAAGGGAAGCCGGTGATAACTCTTATGGCCATCACGATCATTCTTGTTCCTGGTGAGGATGGTGAGCCAGTTGATCAGAAGGAGTTCCGGAGCATGATCAGCTCCCTCTTACACCTCACGACTTCAAGGCCAAACATACACTTTGTTGTATGTTTGTATGCTCAATTTCAAGCCTCTCTTCGTGCCTCTCGCTGCCAAGCGGTGAAGCACATTTTCAGGTACCTTCAAGCTATCATTAACTATGGAAACTAATCCTTAAATTTTTGAGGAATGCTTCATCAATTTGGTACTCTTCCTCTTCTTGTCTGTCCCTTAAAGTATTTTTCGATGCAAAATTTACTGGTTGTAGGATAGATAGGAAGAGCACTTCTAGCACTTGCCAATTCATTGTCACTTCTCTTATTTCTTGATCATCTAGGAAGCAGTCTGGTGTTGCACAGTCTACTAATGAGGCCGAGTACATGGCAGCAGCCAATTGCGGTAGTCAGGTGCTTTGGAAGAGATCGACCTTGTGGGACTTTGGGTTAGTTATAGATAGTGTTCTACTCTTTTGTGATAACACTTCCGCTCTTCACATAGCCAAGAACCTAGTGCAACACACCAGGATCAAGTATATTGATTTATATCACTTCGTTAGAGACCATGGGAGAAGGGTGATATAGTACTCCAGTTTGTGAAGAGTGACCACCAGAATGCCAACATCTTTACCAAGCCTTTGGATCGTATCATATCTATCGCTTCTGACAAAGAACCGATAGAGATGAATACCCTCATCTCTATCGCTTCTTATATAGAACCGATAGAGATGAGTCTATCATCCCTATCGCTTCTTACAAAGAACCGATACAGATGAGAATCACATCTCTATCATTTTCTTGTGAGAACCGACAGAGATGAAGGGATGTGCTGTGCTATTTTCTAATTCACCTCCAATCAGCACATATTCCACACAATATGCACATATCACATTCACACAGAAATTACAGACAACATATCACATTCAAAGAACATGAACACTATGTTACAACAAACACATATCACATTCTGAAGGACCGAAATGGCGAACAGAGGGGGGGTGAATGGTCGCAAATAAAAATTCCCCCAAAATACTCCAACAAAAACCTCGACAAGATCGCTCAAAAGGAATTGTGAAAAACCCGAAAAACTAGACAACTATGTGTACCCCAAGCTTGCATGGATAAGTACCATAAAATATGTGGGGATTTTTGAGTCACAATCCTGGTTGTCTAGTGTCCAAGATAAAGAGGAATCAATTCAAACTCTTGCTTTTAGAAAGGACATCAATTCAAATCACAAAAGTCACTTTCAGAAAAGCAAAAACAGAAGTCCCAGAACTTGTCCTCAATTTGCACAGGAGGTTGGTGGGTTTCTGTAGCTCACAAAATTTTGAGACTTTTTCTCCCTGTGATCATCAGAGTCTTGAAGAACTCCACCAAATTTCTCCTCAAAAATCCATACAGAAAAAGCACGAAAAAATCGAAGAACACAGTCTGGTCAAGAACTTCGAGCAGAACGTTTGGGGCTCGGTTTTCACCTCATGGCGCCCAAACGGTACAACAAGTGAACTCCAAAATTTTTCTTCAAGCGGATATCAGAGTCCCGCACCTCCTCCAACAAGAATCACTCAAAAAGGATTTTTCTATATTTTTACAAAAATCAAACACTGACTGCTGCGCGAAGAACAAGTTCAGAACAAAGTTGGAACTTGAAAGAAAAGATGTTCTCTACTCAATCCAAGAGTGCAAAAGAGATGTAAAACCATATGAACACACTCAAAACATCCAAGAACAGCAGCATTTAGAAGGAGGGGAGGCAAATCCAAATTACTTGAAAGTAAATTATGGAATATAATTGCGGAAAGTAAATGCTGAATTTAAATTATGTAAAGTAAAGACATAATGTAAATGCGCAAAATAAATTCAGAGGTGGATGAATAAAACTTTCATTTCTGGAAGGGGAGGTTACAAAGCCTCACATTCATGTGGGCAAAGCTCAAATGAGCATCAAAAACCTCAACACCTTCAAGGGAAGGAGGCTACCCTCCACCCCTATTTATACTACTCTTGGGCCACCTACCACCCTTGGATGAGTCCTCAACCCTAGAGCACTCATCTAAGGGCTAGGATTAACCCACACACACAGCCATGCAAGGGCTAACCCAAAACCCACACACATACCGGGTTTTCTTGCACGGTTTTCAAAGCATACTACCTAGACCCGCTAACCTATCAACTAGACCTCAATCCGACGGTCCTCATTGATCCACGCGGCATCTAGCTAGCATCATCTCCTTTCCTTGTCTTCTTGACTTGCCCGGACTCCGCCTCCGATCATCTTCCGCGATCTCCCAACCGTCTGACCTCCGACGCCTCGCCTAGTCCCGGCCATCCTTCGCCTCACCATGACCTAGCACCGTCGTCCCGCAACCATCAAAACAAGGAAACTCCTCACATAGCAATGCCCACAAAGATGTGCAATAAACCATGCAACTCATCACTACCGCGTCCATACGACCAGCATCGCCACTCCCGGCAAAGACAACTCAAATTGCTTCATTTTGAAAATCAAACCAAATCAAGCTCAAACTTGAGCACACCTTGCTCAAATAAAGTCAAATACTCATCACAAATATGGATGGACCTCCACATGGTCCTTCAATCTCCCCTTGATGAGTATATTGACAAACCACACAAAAGGCATAAATTTGAGTTTGAAGAAAATGAAGAAGAAACAATTTTAGTTGCAAAGTCAAACTTGGTCCAAAGATAGAAATTAGTACCATGACCAATTTGACAAAGAGGAATTTAGATTTTAGAGTTAAATTTAAGAAAGAGCAAGTTTTCAACAAAACTCTAAAATCCAACTAAACATGTCAAATGTGATTATGAGATTATGATCCAAATGTAAGTAGTAGCATAGTTTTACAAAGATCATAATAACCAAATAAGCATTCACATTTTTATCTTTTTAGTGATGCCTTTTCTACGTTATCTCCCCCTTTTGGCAATATAGGCATCAATTTTTTTATGTATGCATGAAATGCAATCGAAAGAGCTTTGAGGATTATCCAATTGATCAAAATGACAAGATATGACACCAAGCTAGTCAATTTTTAGATTAGACTAGTCTAGGATATGTCCAAGTGCAAATACAAGCTTAGATTTGAATATTTCATTTTTATCAAGATTTGACAAGTGCAACACTTAGCTTTAGTTTCAAAAATAGAAGAATAGCCACTCTAAGGATCAAAAGGAAAACCTAGAGTTCAACCTACTCAACACGTTGGGGAATCTAGAAGAGCATACAAGGTCCTTCGGGGTCATTTATCACTTAATGCAAATTTTGATTTATCATCATACAAGACATGGCGGGGTGCAAATGTTTGACATTATTTGCATTCTTTACCCACATATGTCTTTGTTTTTAATTTATTTGCATTTTCTTTTGACAACCAATTGACTCAAGCCGTATGCGACCATCTCAAGATGAACTCTTAAGAGGATGGTCTAGGTCAAACACGATGTATTCCAAGTTCATCCCAAGTGCAATGGGAAGCGGTCTTGTGAATACAAGGTGTTGAGTCGAATGTGCACAAGAAGAGTCAATTTTGTTTAATTTTCATTTTTAGCACAACGATTCATGAGCAATTGAAGGACTCTAGCATGGATCAAACTAGTTTCACCCAAGTTGCTATAGGGACTCTAGAGAACTCCTAAATTTCTCAAATTATGGCACAAACCTCTAGAGAAGAAACCTAGCAAGTAAAAGCAACAAGTTTCATCAAGTTTTTTCATTTAAGGCTTATTTCATTTTTAAGCTTAGCAAGTTAAATGAACTTGGACATACCTAAGCTAGTGATTTTCTTCAAATGATGTAGCATGGTGTATAGCTTGAAGAAGAAATCAATTGCATAATAGACAAAGCTCATAAAATGTAAAAATGCAGTCTAATGCAATGCATGAACAGATTCCCAAACTCCCCTCAACAAATGAATCAATTTTAAGCTCAAATCTGGTTAAAGTTGAGTTATTATCAAGATTAGGCATAAAGAAAACCCGAATGAACTCAATAATAACCGTAAAAATGTAATGAGGAGAAGAAGTCGAGAAACTGCAAAACTGGATGGCTATAGAGCATAGAAAAGATAGAAGAGACTTACTACGGCTCGACTCGCTCTTATCTTCCCAAAGGATCGACATAGGGAAGTCGACTCTAGATCTCAACTAAGGAGTGCACATGCACTCTGCCTACCTGTGAGGCCCAATACCGCTAGACTTATAAGACCGTGAGGGAACTCAACCTAGAGAGAAGAGAGAACAAACTAATCACGCATGATAGCAACCTAAAGCACAAGATAAGAGGTCAATGCAAGGCATGCCGAAGTCTAAGTGAGTGAACTCAACTCAAGAAAACAAGCCCAAAGTCACCCGGAAGAAACACAAAGAAAAGAAAAGTCGAAGAAAACATATAATACATAATATACAAACCAGCTCCCCTCACGAAAGACCGTAAGGGCTCACGACTCCAAGCTCACTCCTCAAGGCAACAAATCTGAGCTATCCAAAGGCTTGGTGAAAATATCGCTAATCAAGGTCACTCTCTCGAATCAAGCGCGATATCTCCCTTCTCCACATGGTCTCTAAGGAAGTGATATCTAATATCAATGTGCTTGGTCCGGAATGTTGCATCGGGTTTTAGCAATGCAAATAGCTGAAGTGTTGTCACGTAAAAGTGGCACACTCTCTATCTCTAACCCATAGTCCCGTAAGGTCGATCTCATCCAGAGCACTGCTACAAAGAACTAGTCAGCAAAGAACATACTCGGCCTCGGTGGATCAGGCAACTCCGATCGCTTCCTAGATGACCAAGAAACAAGAGAAGTGCCAATGAATTGGCAAGTGCCGAAGTGCTCTTCCTATCTATCCTACACCAAAGAAAGTCGGCATCGTAAAAGGCTCTAAGAGATAGACAAGAAGACGAAGAGTACCAAATACCATAATCGGTGGTAGCACGAAGGTACTGAAGATGCGCTTGATCGCCGGCGGTGAGAGGCGCGAGGAGAAGCTTGAAATCGAGCGCACGCACACACAAAGAAAATGTATGTCCGGCCTCGAAGCGGTGAGGTACAAGAGGGAGCCGATCATGTTCAAACTCCTTTTGATCAAGACGCTCACCATCCTCATCGGGCTCGAGGACAGCGGTGGTGGCCATAGGAGTTATCACCGCTTCCCATCGACATGTCGAACGCCTCAGAGGTCACGGGTATATTTTCCTTGATGCAAGAAAGTACCTCCCGAGTCCGCTTGATTTGAAGCCAAGAAAGTAGCTCAACTCGCCCATCATACTCATCTCAAACTCAGTGCTCATCACCTCGTAAAACCGAGACACAAGCGAATGAGATGAGCCACCAAAATTATATCGCCCACATAACCGACAAGAAGAAAATGAGACTCATGGTGTCGATGAATGAGTTTTGTCTACTATGCCCATTTTGAAGTCATGGTGAGAAGATAAGACTTGAGCCTCTCATACCATGCTCTGGGGCTGCTTGAGTCCATACAAAGCTTTGGAGAGCTTGTATACATGACTCGAAACTTGGGGTTCTCGAACTCGGAGGTTGTTTGACATAAACCTCTTCCTCAATATAGCCATTGAGGAATGCACTCTTGACATCCATTTGATAGAGCTTGAAGCCCGGGATGCAGAATGCAAGCAGGATCCTAATAGCCTCTAGTCTAGCTACAGGGCAAAGGTCTCCTCAAAGTCAAGACCTCAACCTGAGAAAAGCCCCGTGCAACTAGCCTAGCCTTGTTGCGAATGACAACCCCATCCTCACTGCTTGTTTTTGAACACCCACTTGGTCCCAATGACATTATGACCAGATGGGGCTCGACAAGTCGCCATACCTTGTTCCTCTCAAAGTTCTCAAGTTCTCATGCATAGCATTAATCCACGATTCATCTGATAATGCATGAGAAACATCTTCGGCTCAAAGGAGGCAACGAAGGCGAGTGGAGGCAGAATCGACAAACCTGATTTTGAGCGAGTGACGCGCTCAAACAGATCACCAATGATCCGATCGGTGGATGAGCTCGATATGACAGGAGGACCGTAAGCGATGGCCTCTACCTCATGCACGTAAGAGGTAGGAGCAGAGCCACTCACCAAGGAGAGCTCAAGGCAAGGGTGGTCACTCGAGGTGCGTAAAAGGAAACAGGAGGCACCTCGGGTATAGAGGGAACTGGATCCGTGGAACACCATCATCTCCATCATCCTCATCTTCTACAAAGATGGTCTCGGAGGGATAAGAAGAGCTCAAATATCGTGTCTAGCTCCTGGCTAGCCTCATCAAAGGTCACATCACAGTCTCTATGATCCTATGCGCATCAACACCTGCACTTATAGCTACGAGAAGAAGTCGAGTAACCTAGAAAGATACCATCGTAAGAGCGAGACTCAAACTTATCTAGGTTACTGACTTTAAGATAAAACACTTGCAACCGAAAACGCGAAAATGAGACACACTTGGCTTTCGCCCATACCTCAACTCATAAGAAGTGCGATGCAAATGTGCTCTCAAAACACGCGATTAGAAACATGGCAAGCAAGAGCTATAGCCTCACCCAAAACTTCCTAGGAGTATTGTACTGCCTAGCATCGTCCCGCCATCTCAACCGTGGTCCTGTTTTTCCTTTCCACTACGCCATTCTCACGAGGGGCGAGGGAGAAGAGAACCGATGCTCTAAACCGCACTCCACACAAAACTCTCAAAGTAGGAATTCTTGAACTCCGTGCCATTATCATCACAGATAGCTCAGAATGCACCGGGAGCTCAATAGACAACCTCATCGATCAAACCCCAAGTGAGAAAAGTCTCATCCTTCGAGGCCATGAAGAATACCCAAGAGTATCTAGAAAAATCATCAACGATGACAAGAACATACCACTTCCCTCCTGCCGATCGCACTCTAGCCGACCAACAAAGGTCCATATGTAAAAGCTGTCCGGTGCATCACCATCACTACTGGATCGGAGGATGAGAAGCAAGAACCATCTTGCCATGTCGGCAAGGAGAGCAAACTAAGTCTTTGACCATCTTGAGTTTGGGCAAACCCGAATGAGATCATGGTCGCTAACTCGGTCAAATGATCAAAACCAATGTGACCAAGTCTCCTATGCCGTAAGGAGAGATCACGGACTCGTAAGCAATCAAACATCGAAGAGAGTCTCCGAAGAAGCGAGAAAAATCAGCACGAAAGACTCTCCCAAATCTAGAAATCCAAGAACTAACCCTCCGATGAATCAAGGATTCTACAGCATTACTCTTGAAGCTTACCTCGAAAGAGTCAACGATAAGTTGAGAAACAGAGAGCGATTGTATTGCGACTTACTTACTAAGGCAACATCTTTAAGAATGAAATTTTGGTTAATGCAGATGGTACCTTTAGCAATGACTCTACTCAAGATGCATCCCCAAAAGTGATTAACTCATCACCGGGGCTCGGACTAGGAAGAGAACTAACGAGAATCTCCGGTCATATGACGAGAACAACCGAGTCAACAATCCAAACATCGCCCTTCCCATCCGACGAACCCGATCAAGACACAAGAGAGAAAGATGACTCAAGATCGGGATAGAGTGAAGACTTAGGAACCTAATATCAACCATACGACACCTCGTAGTACCACCACGAAGAAGATCGACTCGAGTGTCTCTCTGACGCCAACTCTCACACGATCAGAGCAACTCGTAGATAATCTAGGAGTCAAAGCGGGTTGGCACGCCAGTGGTGCAAAAGCCGACCATCCCAAAGAAGGTCGCTCGGATCTCCTACCGAAACACCTCACGCCACCGATATCTACCTCGATGGGAAAACGAGGAATATCAAGAGGACGGCGGAAAGACCGACTACGAACAACTTCAGACTAAAACTCAAGAACTAGCATGAAAACCAAGTTCGACGCCCAAAAACAAAGCGACTCTCTAACTGCCTAGAAGCGGTGTGTCTTAGGAGCACTCAAAGTCCGGGATGACCCCGAATACCCCTAAGAGCAGCAACACGCCACGCCGAGTGATCTTGGCGCACTGCGTAAATCTACTAGGTGACCATCCTTCTTACGTAAGGTGCATGTGTACTTCGCTTGCTAGAGGCGTATAATAGGAGTAACACCCTTCCGGTCAAGTCCTATGGACAACCCCAGAGACCTAAACACGGTGGTACTCACTCGAGCTACCACAATCTCACCACTCTTGGAGCCGCGCACAATGGTGGGAGGATGCGCCGAGCGTGCTCCAAGGATCAAATCCTAGACCTTGATTGAATCTACTAATCTTGGATTGGTCTAGAATAAGATTGAGCTTCTTCTTGCCTCCAACAAACTTCTCGAGAGTGCTCATAAGATACTGGCAATCTCGGAAGAAAGAAGCACAAGAAGAACAGGGGAAGGAGAGGAAGAAGAACCGAAAGATGAGCTCTCTCAAGACGTGCATTTTTCTTCCTCAAAGACGGCTGCCTCAATCTTGAGGGCCTCACAAGAAACGCAAGGAGCATCTCTAATTCTATGGGCTTGGTCTTCTAATTTCTTCCTAAGCTCGACATGGATTTTATCCAAGTCCCCACAATCTCAAGACATCGCAAGCAATATTTTTGTGACTTATCTAGTAAGTCCTTAGCAAGTTTAGCACACTTGACATTCTGTGGTTTCATTGTCAAGTTTTAATTGCTTACACCCTCACATGAGCCGACCGGGTCCTTAGAAGCATGTGATTCAAGTTCATTGTTTCTAGCGTAAAGCTTCCTAAGGTGTTCGCCATGGCATCAATTTCGCAAGCAATTTAGGCAATTAGAGCATGATGGAGTGGAGTGAGCATGAAGAAAACTAGCCTCAACAGAATAGCATCAACGTAACTAGTGCTAGCATTCTTCAACCTAAGACCATCAAGTTCAACAAGCACACTATCATGTATGGTCCTTAGGTTCTCCAACTCCACAAGAATAGCATCACACAAAGAGCAATCATCGGTGACTCGGGAGGAGAAGATCTAAGTGAAGCTAACTCCCGAGTCAAGGTACCTACTTCCTTCTCAAGCTCTGCACACCTAGCTCTAGCTCTAGCATGAAATTTTCCTAATTTGCGTAAAGCTTCGTTGAGCTGGTCATAGGAGGGTACCTCGTCCGAGTCAGTAGAGGCCTGAGTCGCGATGTCGCTTGTGTCGGCCATGAAGCACATGCCGAGAAGTCGCCGCCGCTTTCTTCTCTTGCGGATCATCCTCGCCTCGTCGCTCCATGTCTCCGTGTCGGAGAGGTTGATGTCGCTGCGCGGCAAGGACGCGGTGGAAGAGCTTCTTGTTCTTGGAGAAGTTGCGGTATTTCTTCTCGCGCGGTTCACGAACCGGAGGCTTCTTGTTGCGGTTCTTGTCGGTGTAGTCGTTTTGCCCGAACCGCCAACGCCATTCTTGCCCTTCTCCGCTTGGGATAGTTCGCCAATGTGGTTGGGGCCACCACACTCAAGCGGTGATCATGCCACCTCTCTTCCTCTCTCTCACCCTCTTGTATGCATGAGAAAACTTATGCGGCGAGAAGAGCAAGCTCATTTTCCGAAATTTTTCCAGCTTGGTCATCGCTAGCTCGCAAAGGGCGGAAAGAGAGAAACCAATAGAAGGATCAAGAAGAAGATCCAATGGGATCGTGACCAAAGCCATCGATCGAGATTTCGTCTTCCGAGAGACGACATCGATCTCATGAGTCTTGAGGCGGAATAAAGCCCGCCAAGAGTCGAGTCGATAAGTCGGTGGTGTCCTTGATGGTGGTCACCTTCATCTCCCAAACCCAAGGTCGAGTGCGGTCAAGAAATGCCGAGCATTGTCCGAGTCGTATATGCAACCAACCGCCGGAGGTCGCCAAAATCTTTGTAAACCGACCAAAACACTCGCCGAGACTCTCACCAGCGTTGATCAAACTTGTTGTACTCGCGCTGAACTGGTCCGCTCACGCCTTGATTTGAGTAGAGCCTCATGGTAAGCATCGAGGGTTACCCAAATCTCGTGAGCGGAGCGAAGGTGAGAAATCCTATCATACTCACATGGCTAAGACCTCAGTATGAGAATGTTCCTTGCCTTAGCATTCGCCTCAACGCCAACCATATTGATGGCCGTGACATTTTCATCGCCAGGAACCTCATACGGAGTTTCACCTTCGCCATATCGTAGCCCCGGCGTGATGTATGACTCCATCCGGGACTTCCAAAAGGAAAATCAACTCCATTAAAGATTGGAGGCTTGGTAGAATATTTGTCCGTCGCCATGGCTCTTGAGACCGGTCAAGATCTATGGAAGACCAAAACCGGCTCTAATACCAATTGAAGGACCGAAATGGCGAATGTAGGGGGTGAATGGTCGCAAATAAAAATTCCCCAAAATACTCCAACAAAAACCTCGACAAGATCGCTCAAAAGGAATTGTGAAAACCCAAAAACTAGACAACTATGTGTACCCCAAGCTTGCATTGATAAGTACCATAAAATATGTGGGGATTTTTGAGTCACAATCCTGGTTGTCTAGTGTCTAAGATAAAGAGGAATCAATTCAAACTCTTGCTTTTAGAAAGGACATCAATTCAAATCACAAAAGTCACTTTCAGAAAAGCAAAAGCAGAATTCCCAGAACTTGTCCTAAATTTGCACAGGAGGTTGGTGGGTTTCTGTAGCTCACAAAATTTTGAGACTTTTTCTCCTGTGAGCATCAGAGTCTTGAAGAACTCCACCAAATTTCTCCTCAAAAGCCATACAGAAAAACACGAAAAATCGAAGAACACAGTCTGGTCAAGAACTTGAGCAGAACGTTTGGGGCTCGGTTTTCACCTCATGGCGCCCAAACGGTACAACAAGTGAACTCCAAAATTTTTCTTCAAGCGCATATCAGAGTCCCGCACCTCCTCCAACAAGAATCACTCAAAAAGGATTTTTCTATATTTTTACAAAAATCAAACACTGACTGCTGCGCGAAGAACAAGTTCAGAACAAAGTTGGAACTTGAAAGAAAAGATGTTCTCTACTCAATCCAAGAGTGGAAAAGAGATGTAAAACCATATGAACACACTCAAAACATCCAAGAACAGCAGCATTTAGAAGGAGGGGAGGCAAATCCAAATTACTTGAAAGTAAATTGCGGGAATATAATTGCGGGAAAGTAAATGCTGAATTTAAATTGCGTAAAGTAAAGACATAATGTAAATGCGCAAAATAAATTCAGAGGTGGATGAATAAAACTTTCATTTCTGGAAGGAGGTTACAAAGCCTCACATTCATGTGGGCAAAGCTCAAATGAGCATCAAAACCTCAACACCTTCAAGGGAAGGAGGCTACCCTCCACCCCTATTTATACTACTCTTGGGCCACCTACCACCCTTGGATGAGTCCTCAACCCTAGAGCACTCATCTAAGGGCTAGGATTAACCCACACACACAGCCATGCAAGGGCTAACCCAAAACCCACACACATACCGGGTTTTCTTGCACGGTTTTCAAAGCATACTACCTAGACCCGCTAACCTATCAACTAGACCTCAATCCGACGGTCCTCATTGATCCACGCGCATCTAGCTAGCATCATCTCCTTTCCTTGTCTTCTTGACTTGCCCGACTCCGCCTCCGATCATCTTCCGCGATCTCCCAACCGTCTCGACCTCCGACGCCTCGCCTAGTCCCGGCCATCCTTCGCCTCACCATGACCTAGCACCGCTGTCCCGCAACCATCAAAAACAAGGAAACTCCTCACATAGCAATGCCCACAAAGATGTGCAATAAACCATGCAACTCATCACTACCGCGCCCATACGACCGCAGATCGCCACTCTGGCAAAGACAACTCAAATTGCTTCATTTTGAAAATCAAACCAAATCAAACTCAAACTTGAGCACACCTTGCTCAAATAAAGTCAAATACTCATCACAAATATGGATGGACCTCCACATGGTCCTTCACATTCGTTAACAAAATAGAACGTAAACATGCTTAACCGTACACATGCAATCACATTCAGATATGTAATATTGTTTACATCTGGTCTAGTAGGAGCTTTCGGGATCTCTAAACCGTCCGTCCTCCGACAAGCATTCTATCCAGTACCACTGGCATAAGTGGTCTCGTATCTTGTTGAGTGCAGTGTTATTTATACTCTTCTGGGGGATATTGGTATGCTGCAAAATAGAAACGAGTGCTCTAATTTAAGTTTTCAAATTTCTATGTGAAAGACTAATTGTATAATAATGCATGTACTACCTTAGGGAAATGGTCTGAGCCGGCAATCAAGATCACCATGTGTTGCATGACATACAAACCACAGCGGTCATCACTGCCCTGTTGATGACACTGTGAAGAAAGAAAAATAAATTAAGAGATGAAGAAAATATGTCAGAAAATCTAAATCTTATATATGATAGCCACTTGTACCATGAAGCGGACATACTCCAGCTTGGAGCCCTTTTTGTCGTCGTGTGTCCCTCCTGCTTCGACGTATTACTTGAAACCCCTATATACATTGGAGAGACGCCGTTGAGTAAAAAAATAATGAACGTAGTTAAATACAAAAAATGTTAGATAAGAGTGGTGCACTTATCGCCCAAAGGAGGCTTGATCGCATAGGCCATCGGTCTCTTATCAACCGAATTAAAAGTGTACACTTTGTTGTCACTCGGACGGAGCACGAGTAGAACCCAATGGTTGCTTATTAAATGGTATGTAGCGAAGAAAATAAGTTCACATACGGTTTCAGTGCGTAGAAGTAATTGAACGGTGAAGTAGCACTTACTCGTGGTACGGAGTAGAATGAAGTCCTTCTTGACTCGACTTGCAATGCCCTCTTGATGTAGGAGGCAACCCATTCCGTTGAAGCCTAGCCATCGCCACGAACACAAGCTCAGTGGTCGATGAACCCAACTAGATGTCGATTCGTCACGACTCACGCCTCATCGCCCGCAACTCGCATTGAATGTTAAAAGCGTAATGCAAAATCCTATGGAAGTCATAAGGTCGTGCAACGTGGTGCGATACTCACAGCGTCCAGGATCGTACAGTAGAAATATTGATGGCTATCAGTTGGTACAGATGGAACAGATCCTCAAAACTAACTGTGGCGGTTCAATAACCGCCACTGATGGCAGTTATGAACCGCCACTGATGACCTTTTCCAGTGTAGTGTTTGATCCCAATTGAGATTAGCTATTTGATATTGCTTAGGGCTGTTCATATTGATACATTGCATAATCTTGAATTATCATATCATACTATCTTGTGACATCGAGTTAGGGATTCCCAAAAATTTGTTCATAGTAGTGTTGGCCGAAAGTCACTCAAAGAAAGAAAAGAGAAAGAAAGAGCCAAAAGGAAAAGAAAAGAGAAGAAGAAAAAGAAAAAGAAAATAGTGGCCGGTCGCACTACATTGAGCAAAACTCTAACTTGTGTTCATTATTTCAGATTATGCAATTGTATTAATTGTTGAGCAATCTTGTGCCCTTTTTACATTCTTGAAGCAATAAGCTAGCGTCTCTCTACGACTTGTGCAATATAGCTTTTGGTGCCTCACTTATTTTTTATAGCTCATTTCTTAATTGCATAAGTACCATCATCTTTGCCCGTGAGTTGCCTTGAAATTCGCTTATATCTTTGAGATCGGCAACTAGGACTTCTGAATTCTAGTTTGGGTTATTACTTATCATTACAATAACTAGAATCATCAGATTGTATAGGAAAAAGTATAGCCTACCCAGCTCCACATATTCTACGCTCGTACGTTTGTTCGGTCCCTTGGCAATCGCTTTATCCAAGCTTGGGAGAACTTTTGACACCGCCAACGGTCGACAACTCCTGCAGCACGGTAAGAACTTGTAAGAGCTTTGGTTAAGGCTTGAGAGTTGAGCGACTTTTCTCCACTTCCTAGTAGTTGATAGGGAATTACATAAACCTTTGTGTTTCCCTTTTTGCTACTAACCATGTTAGGTGACAAGAGTTCACTGCATCATTCTCCACGCATGAAGGGCAATGTACGACTCACTAATGAGCGAATGTCGCTGCAAGAAGACCGTCTCCGGTCCATCGAGACTGCTCAGGGAGTTGCTAACACTACCCTTACTACTATTTTGTCCAGACTTGATGATATGCTTGCAGCTGCTGTCCCTGGAACTTCCAGTCCTCCGCCTCGTCTCCTAAGCAACAACAATGATTTATTACGTGCACAACGGGTTCCCATTGCTGCCCAGACTTCCCAAAGATGGACCCGCCGCTTCGGTCGCCCCACCACACATCGCCACGGGTTCATCAACTGATGATGAACAAGGTAAAATCAAGTTTGAATTGCCTACTTTTGGTGGAAAGTTCGATCCTAATGCATATATTAATAGGGAGATAGCAGTAGACAAAGAATTTGCAAACTATGACTTATCTGAAAACCAAAAGATTAGTGCCGTAGTTAAAGTGTTAACATCAGATGCAATATATTGGTGGAAGCATATATCTAGACGTGATAAAGAACCTAAAACTTGGAATGCCATGAAAAGACTTATGAGAAATGATTATGTTCCTGAATATATTGATGAATATTTGCTTACTAAACTTCAATGCTTAAAACAAGGTTTTAAAACTGTTATAGAATACTTTCATGATTTGAAAAATTGTTTATTGCGTTGTGGTTTACAAGAATGTGAAGAAGTTATTGAGCTTAGGTTCATACGTGGACTTAATCATGAAATTCAGGATGTTCTTGTCGATGAAACATATAGTTGTCTTTCAGAATTGATTAAATGTGCTTGTAGAGCTAAAAACATGCTTGCTGAATCTTTGAAAGAGCCTTTAGCTTCATTTGAGGTGCCCATTGTTGCACCTTCTATTGTAGCTAACATTTTGCAGAAAAATGAACAACATCATGAGAAAGATGATGAAGAAAATGTGCAGAAAGAGAAGATATTTGCTTCTCCATACGTATGTGAAGATTTGAAAATTGAAGTTGCACCTTCAACCACTGAGAATGATTTAGAAGGTAATGTAAAAGGTATGGACTGTATACATGATGAAAATCATTTTGAAGAGACAAAACTGTCCATGAATCATGCTATCGTAGAGCAACTATTAATGGAACCCATTGTTGATTTGGTTGCTATTCCTAGTGATAAAGAAGAGTTGTGTCATAATGCTTCACTTATATCCACGCCACAATTAGTTAATGAACATGAAACATTTATATTTGAATAAACACTTGCGCTGAACATAGACATGTTATTCAAATTGCTAGTGAAGAAGATGAGCTTAAATTGATGTCTTCTTTAGATACTTTAGGTTACATTGAATTTGATGTTTTGTGTGATCTGGATAGTTTCAAGGAGAAGATTTCTGTACATTCTGATTTGCCATGGTTATCACGAAATATTTTCCATGTTGTTGGCAAACATAATGATAAAGGAGAATACAAAGTGCATAGATTATACATTTGTTCAGATCTGAGACCTCCACATCCTATGCAACAATGTGATCAATTTGATAATTCTAATATCATATCAAGTACCCCTACTGTCGATTATAATCTATATGATTGTTTTCAAGAAAGGGAGTGTTTGGGTAATTTTGATTCACGAGACATTGATTTGATCACAAAAGATATGCATGTTGCTTTGCTCTTTCTCGCTACTAACATTTTGCAGGAGAATGTGATGGAGTCGAGGACGACTCCAATTCAAGAAAGGGAGAATGATGAGACTATGCTCGTCCTAGATATGAACAACGCTATATCAGTTTGGCGACACTTCACAGCATCCTCTTCTTTATCGTCTACATCTACTAGGATGGTTTTCCTTCACGGAGGGGAGGAAGCATCCAAGAGTGCTAGCTTTCAACATGCCTTTATATGCTGGAAAGAAATATTGAGCTTTGTGGATGATTCTCACATGAGAATACTTTTTGTTGAGGACAAGCTAAAAGCTGAGCACGAGTCGAGGACGACTCAAATTCAAGAAAGGGAGGATGATGAGACAGTACGTTCAAATCCATCACGTTCTGGAATCCAATTCGGAATCCAATTCGGCCTCCTGAGACAGTACCGACTTCAAATATGAATAACTTCTGCATACGGACTCCGATTTGGGTGAACTTGGACTTGATTAAAAGCTTACAACGAGATATTTCGAATGGATCTAATCTCAGGCCCAGATTCATCGCAGATCAACCGAAATCATTAAAACAATGTACTATAATACTGTTTTGGGTTGTTTCGGGCCTTGTAAGCGTGTGGGGGCCCAAGCCCAAGTTGTGTGCGCCCCCCTTGGTTGCACACAACCCTAGGACGTCCCTCTCACGTCCATCCCTCTTATAAACTCAGTAGCCGTTGCTTTAGACACTTGGGTTTTGTTTGATTAGTTTAGCCAAGTGCAAACTTTGCGTCTTCGAGTTGTGCTGGACAGCCACCTTGTCAAGACCTTCAATAGAACCCCACCTTATTTTAGCCTTCAATTCTTATTTGCAATTTCAGATTGCTTTTACCATTGTTCTTGCTTGTTCTTCGGATGCTTGCAGGAATTGAACCTCGTGTTCAGGTTGATTGTGCCCACGGCAAGATCAATAACACTCCGGAGTTGGTTTAGCGATTGCTAAGGCGCATCGTCGTCGTACGTTGTAGTCGGATCGTCAAAGTCGATTCCACCAAATCGATAGTTATTGCTCTCACCGAAAGATCGGGACAGAACTTCACATCAGCAACCATGTACCAGGCTAAGAAGGTTATCTGCCCGTTGGGACTGGAAGTACAGAAAATACACGCATGTCCAAACGATTGCATATTGTATCGCAATGAGTTTGCAAAATTGCATGTGTGTCCTGTTTGCAAGGCATCTCGGTATAAGCACGGTGATGACGACATCGAGGAGCAGCGTAGGAAGAAAAGACCCCCAGCCAAGGTGGTGCAGTATTTTCCTATAATCCCCCGTTTGAAGCGTCTGTTTGCGAACAAAAGGTATTCTCAATTGCTGTGATGGCACACCGAAGAGCGTAAGAAGGATGGAATGCTCGGACACACTGCTAACTCTGCACAGTGGAGGAACATCGATAGAAAATACAAGAAACACTTTGCATATGATATGATGAATATAAGGTTCAGGCTCAATACGGATGGGATGAATCCTTTCGGCAACATGAGTAGTCGTCATAGCACTTGGCCAGTGACTTTATGTATCTACAACCTTCATCCTTGGCTTTTTATGAAGTGGAAGTACATTATGATGCCGTTGCTGATCCAAGGGCCAAGGAAACCTGGCAACGATATCGATGTGTATCTCAAACCACTTGTTGAAGATCTTCTGGTATTGTGGAACGACGGTGTACGGGTATGGGATGAGTATAAAAGAGAGAACTTCATACTACACACGTTGTTCGTAACCATCAATGATTACCCTGCTCTTGGTAATTTTTCAGGCTAGACTATAAAAGGATTCAATGGATATGTCCATTGCTTGGGTGGTATAGGTAGCCGGTGGTTGAAATACTACCGAAAAATGTGTTACATGCGGTATCGTAGGTTCCTTCGCAAGGACCACCCGTATCGCAACAACAAGAGAGCTTTTGATGGTACAAAGGAGACTGCTTCAGCTCTGAAACATCACAACGGCAAAGAGATATTTTCGGTCGTAAAGGATATTAAAATTATCCATGGAAAGGGAGCCAGCAGTACATCAGTCCTGAGTTCCGGTGATACAGCTCCTTTGTGGAAAGAGAGATCAGTATTTATGGACCTACCTTATTGGCTGCACCTGGATGTTCGACATGCAATCGATGTCATGCATGTAGAGAAGAACATGTGTGACAGCTTGCTTGGTATTTTACTAGACAAACCTGGCAAAACAAAAGATACACTGGAAGCACGGATGGACCTGAAAGATATAAAAATCAGGAAGGAGCTGCATCATGAAGACTTGGGTAAAGGAAAAAAGTACCTTCCCGCAGCTTGCTACACTCTTAGCAAGAAAGAGAATTAGCGTGTGTGAGTGCTTGCACAGAGTCAAAGTTCCAGCCGGTTATTTTGCCAACATAAAGAGGCTAGTCTCAATGAAAGACTTGAAATTAATTGGCATGAAGTCTCATGATTGCTACATGATGATGACACAGATGCTTCTTATTGCAATTAGGGGTGTTCTGCCAGAGAAAGTGCGAGATCCAATTATAAAGTTGTGTTCATTCTTCAACGCAATTTCACAGAAGGTCATCGATTCGTTGAAACTGGATAAGCTGCAGCAAGACGTGATCCACACTCTATGTCAGCTTGAGATGTGCTTCCCTCCATTCTTTTTCAATATTACGGTCCATCTCATTGTTCATATTGTTAAAGAGATACAATTTCTTGGCCCTGTGTTTCTACATCAGATGTACCCTTTAGAGAGGTTCATTGGGGTTGTGAAGAAATATGTTCGTAATCGACATCGGCCAGAAGGGTGCATTGCCGAAGGTTGGGGAATTGAGGAGGTTATTGAGTTCTGCATCGATTACATGGATCTCAAACCGATTGGTGTGCCCGTATGTTGCCATGAGGGGAGGCTACAGGGGAAAGGGACACTAGGTTAAAAATCGATCCGTACTAATAATCGTGCTTCATTCACGCAAGCACATTTTATAGTTCTGCACCAATCAATTGTAGCGGCCTCGTATGTTGACATGCACAAGAACATGCTAAGAAGAAAAAACCCATTTAAGTATGAGGTTTGGATCGCGAAAGAGCATAGAGAAAACTTTGGAGATTGGTTGCTTAGACACATGATTTATACGCATACAGAGTACGCTCAGTTGAGAGTGTTGACTCAGGGACCGTCATATACAATTCTGATATTTGAAGGATACAACATCAATGGATATACATTTTATACGAGAGCACAAGATAACAAGAGCACCAACCAGAACAGCGGTGTCCGTATAGATGCCTACGACAGCAATGACAACATGCAGACCTACTACAAATTCATAGAAGAGATTTGGGAGTCCAGACTATAGGCCTTTGAAGGTCCCTCTCTTTCGGTGCCAATGGGTCAGGTTCCCTGGGGGCGTGGACATTGACAAGTATGATATCACTACCGTGGACTTCAAACACGTTGGATACAGAGAAGAACCATTCGTACTTGCTAACACCGTTACACAAATCTTCTTTGTAAGGGATCCGGCTAATAAGGAACGCCACGTGGTTCTTCAAGGAAAAAGAAGGATTGTCGGAGTCGAGAATGTAGTCGACGAGCAAGGCTATAACCAATTCGATGAGCTTTCTCCTTTCGGTGAGAACGTCGACCTAGGTGTCATGGAAGACAGTGAGGAAGCTACATACATATGCCGAAATCATAACGAAGGTCGAATCGTAGCTTAGTTGTATTAATTAAGGATATGCTTTAGTTTGTATGAAGGACATGCTTCAATTTGTAATATATGGAGTATTGATTTTTACTATACTATAGATATTTAACAAACAATATTAATATAAACATTTTGTTTGAAGGACATGCTTCAATTTGTAATGTATGGACTATTGATTATTACTATACTATAGATATTTAACAATATTAATATAAACATTAGTTAATACAGTATGCAAAATATAAACATTAGTTAATATAGAACGCGAAATAGGGAGGGGCAGGGACCATCACTGCCATTCCAGAATTAGCCGGCAGAGATTGTTAGGTATCACTGCTGGTTCTAGAATCAGCCGGTAGAGATTGTGAGGTATCAGTGTCGGTTCCAGAATTAGTCGGCAGAGATTGTTAGGTATAACTGTCGGTTCCAGAATCAGCCGGTAGAGATTGTGAGGTATCATTGCCGGGTCCAGGATCAACCAGCAGAGATTGTTAGGCATCACTGCTGATTCTCGGGTCATTCGACAGAGATTGTGAGGCATCACTACCAGTTCTAGGGTATCCGGCAGAGATGATACATCACTGCCGGTTTACATCGTAGAATTGGCAGTGATACCTCCTTTCTATATAAACACAACGCCCCCTCTTCCCCACTCTTAGCCATTTTTCCTGTTTTTTCATGCCAATTTCGTCTGTGCGCTAGCCGCCGCGACCACTCCTCCGCGCCGGCCCCTCCCCGCGCCGGCCCTCCTCCGTACCGTCGTCCCCGCGTCCTTGCTCCCCATGTCGGCCTTCCTCCGACGCCTCCCCGTGGTCGCCTCTGCTCCAACGCCTCCCCAATGACGCCTCCTAGTGGCCGCCTCTACCCTGACAATGCCTCTGCTCTGACGCGCCATACTCCACCTGGATCCGCCCTTGCCATACTCCGCCTGGATCCCACGGCCTCCTCATTGGTAAGGATGGCAGCAACCCCTGCCGAATGCTACAAAAATAATACCTATGTTTGCTCTTGCTGAATGCTCATAGCACAAATTTGTATGCTTGTTATATGCTGGTTGTGTAATCCCTAGGCTGGATGACCGAATGAGTGGAGTGCTCACACAAATGCAGCTATTTTGTTAAAATGTACATGATGTAATTAGTTCTTCATCCGGTGCTTGCCTCCCAAACGCTGCCACAACAAGTGAATGGCAATGAATTCCTTGCCACGGTAATCGTTCTATCATCTCCAGCAGGAATGGCAATGAATTCCTGGGGAGAAACGTATTTCATCTTTTCCCAATGAATTTTCTAGTCAATTAATATTCAAACACTTATATCTCTCACATTTTAATCTTTTCCCAGGAGAGAATGACCTAGTGAATTTGCGTTGTCTCTGCATTTTAATCTCACAGTGAATTTGCTGCAGAGCATTTATGAAACTAGGCCATGCTTGTAACCGATGCAAAAATTTCACATTAAATTGTTCTCTAAGATGCAATTGTAGTTTTTGTTATGCTTGTGGTCAAGTAACATGTTAAAAGGCATGCCAGTCAAATTGATGCAAGAGGGGAGTAATCAATTAGCTGATACAAACAATATATTGGAGGAAAGGAGGCATGTGAGATGAGATTATTATATTTTGCCATCCTCTTTGCAAACACAACATCATGGTGGTTGATTCATAGCCTCATCCCACCCTCCGCACTTTTGTCATAAGACATGGTCTCAAAACTTGGAAAAGCCCAATAGAACCAATATTGCTTGTGGGATAATATAAAATACCACATAAATTCATTTAGTTCACTACTCTACAAAAATCTATTCAGTCCAATAGCAGGACATAAGCAGACAGGTTCATTTTAGTCATTTAGCCCCGATACTCGAAAAAGGACTTTACAAAGTTTTACTGTCTAAAACATAATTCTATGACTAGGATGGACTAGGTTGTTATAATCTTATTACCTAGATTTAATTTGGGTTGTTTTGATTATCTAAGTTTCATCTTTAAAAGCATGGTGTCATAATGTTTCTTATCTCACTAATAGTTAAGGTCCTAGCTAGTTTGCCCTTTCAGCCAGAGCTGCTGGAGTGTGTTAGCAATTTAGTGTAACCATACAGCTAGTACTATGAATTCTTGTGCTTACTGGTGTATGTATGTATGTAATTAATTTGTATGTATGTATGTATGTTTAATGGTGCCATGGATGTATAATGGTGGCATGGATGTATAATGGTGGCATGGATGTATATGATTTATATTTCATGTGTAGAGTTGCTAATTTATCTTTTCCTACAAAATGGTGGTTACGCCTTATATATGCAAAACATTGAAGTTAGCAACTCTAACGCACGACAAAATAGTGATTACGCCTTATATATGCAAAACGTTGATATTAGCAACTCTAACGCACGGCAAAATGGTGGTTACACCTTATCTCCAATAGGAATGGCAATGAATTCCTTGGGAGAAAACATATTTCATCTTTTCCCAGTGAATTTTCTAGTCAATTAATATTCAAACACTTATATCTCCAAATATTCATACATCATTACAAGAAAAGTGGTATTGTACCCACACAATATTCGGTTAATTCGGTTAATTTGGTTCGGTTCAGTTCGGTAATTCGGTGGCGGTTTAAAAATGCCCACCCCTATATATATGTATGTATATATATATATATAGTTGATAATAAAAAACATATGTATAAAACCTCATACATCAAGTATCAAATTAAGTAAGGCTAGTCTCAGCATATTCCTAAAGGTAAGATCTTGTTAGCCGGCAAAAAGGTCTAATTTGGATAGACGACATGGTAAAAATCTTGCATCATTACAATATTTAAGGCTTATAGATTCATCTCATGACTTTGTTAATTTAAAATTTCAGATAAACTTGCTGCACATGGCCTCTAACCAGGGACAAGTGCTAGATGGTGCTGAGCCCTTGAGCCAAAGCCCGGACCAAAGCCCGACAAGGTTCCTTGACCTGGAGCAACTGGAGCCAACAAACGTACATGAGGTAATTCTTTCGTAGTATGTGCTTCCCGATGAAATTCTTCTTGTAGACGGGGTAATTCTTTAGTAGGGCCAGACGACTAATGAAACGGTCAAAATGCAGGGTTAGACATCAGGTGAACGGAGGAAGCATCGTGGCTGAGGTCCCAGCAAGTTGCGGACAGGTGAACGAAAGGTGATCGTGGAGCTTAATCTAGTCGGGGAACCAACTATACCCGCATCATTGCTTGGGCCATATCGGACAGCATGCGGGGTCCTGGCTAGAGATAATGTGCCCATCACCTACAAATCATGGACACACCGTGGCGATTGTCCGTCATATGTTCCCGATGAAATCAAGAAAACTTTGTTGTAACACCCCGGCACCCACAGTGCCCTGAGTGTCACCAAAACAGGAAATAAAACTAGATAAGGAAGATCAACTCTAATAGTACTTCGAAATCCACTAAACATTTTGGCAGCACCTTCCCTAAAACTTGGACATCCACTCAGCAGACAAAAGACAAAAATCATTCTAATATCATCTACAACATGTCATGGAATCAATCAACCATCATGACCAACTAAGCACACAACTAAACATAATATCATCAATCATCAATTAAACCTAACTACAACACGATTACATAATGAATTCAACTAGTTTTCAGAGTTAACTGATTAACCCAACTAATCTTTTAACATGTCATGAGCGTGAGTGGAGGTGCAGCTAAGTCCCATCCCGGCAAGTCGCTCTCAGGGTACCTAAAAACATTAAACAAACAAGCATGAGTTCAAGACTCAGCAAAGTGCATCACAAACCAATTTACACAATTAAATCAACAGTAAGAGCATACTTCTTCTCCAAATCCATGAATTTATAAAATAATAATATCAACAAAATTTACCTCTTTTCACTTCATTACTTACTTCCTACACGTACCTCTTTAAATCTTTTTGGATGAGTCCATGACTCGATCCCAACTCTACACATTTCTATTGAACTCAAAATCAACGTTAGGATGCAATGCGACATGCATGCTCATGAATGCTATTTTCTTTGCACGTACCGGTACTGCCGAGTGCACACCCGTCGGTGTGCACCCTCACGTCCCTTCCATCCTGTGGAAGGTGCCTACTCTTACTGTCTCGCTCCCATTCACTTCGATAAATGGGACCTGGAAATACAGTTGCGCACTCAAATTCACATGTTCTAGAGTCAACAAACAGCACTTTCACTCCCTAAATCAAATTTGCCCCAAAACTCTGAATTCATACAAAACTAGTTTAGATAGCCCACTTCACCACAGCATAACTACTGCTATATAACTTTAAATTGAGCAAACGAAGACATTTTAAGCATCTACATAAAAATTTCCATCTATCTCTAGGAAATTGCAAATTCCAACTCGACCTCTAACTTGTCCTAAATCACAGAACAAAATTGAATCTGCTACTAGTCACAATTTGGACAGCAAAAGGTAAAACTTGCATAAATTTTTAATGGTTGAACCAAATTGAGTGAACTCAGTTTATAATTAATCACAAGAGGATAATCTACAACTATATTATAGCCATTTATTCAGAAGATGCATTACTAGTTCCCAGATTAGAGATGGACAGAGGTTAAATACATTAACAGTAGTTCTGAACAGCAGGTACTAAAATGAACATAACTTTTAATTGGCTAAGTAAAAATTTGCATTCTTAGGCTCCAAATGACCACAAGAGGATGACCTATATTTACCCTATAGCCATATTCTCAACACCTGAAAGTAAAGTCCTCAAACTGCCCTCTGAACTTCAGACCAACTCTGAACTTTCAGCAGAAATCTCAGTTCTGGACAGCAACTTCAACATGCCAAAACTTTTGATTCCTAACTCCAAATAAAGGATAAAAATACACTTTATAAATCTACAAGAAATTTCCTAACTCTCTCTAGGAAAACAAAAATTCTAATTCGGCTTGCATCTAGCTCTAAACAGCAGTTTAACATTTCAGCTATCAACACGAGCACAATCAGGACAGCCAGCACTAAAATGACCATAACTTTTGATTGGATAAACGAAATTTAGTGTTCTTATACTCAAATTAAAGGGGATTCGACGATCTACAACTTTCGCTATAGCCAAATGTTCAGGCAACGCATTTAACTAGCTCGAAACTCAAACCTAACAGACAGGCAAAACTCAGCCCGAAAACAGCAGTTTTCGCCCCAAACCCTAGAACCACTTTTCCCTCCAAAACATCAAAATCCCAAACCCTAGAACCCCCATACCAGCAAGATACCTCCATTAGCACAGCATGAACCCTCCCAAAACTACCAAATACTCACCTCCTAGCTCATGAGGAAGAAGAGGGGGAGGAGAAGCTGCAGCTCGCTGCTGCTGCCGCTGCTGCTGCTACTGAGGGGAGGAAGAGGTGCTGATTGGGGAGGGAGGAGGCGCCAGCAAGAGGAGGAATCACCAGGAAAAAAGAAAGAGAGGGAGTCAGGTGGGGGAAGGGGAAAGGAGGAGGTAAGGGGAGAAGAAAAAGGGGGTGGGGAGAGAAATTGCAACCATGACCGAAATTTTTTTTCGCCCGCGACATTACAATTGTGGATAGATTTGACAGCCAAGTTCCAGTTCCCTGAAAATCAGTTGGAGCTTGCCAAGAGATGTGCACTAACCGTCATGGGATCCACATGGAAGAATTGGAAGACAAAGCTGAATAAGGAGTATGTGAAGAAGAATGAAACGCTAGACTTTGATAGATGCCTGAGGTTGAGGCAATTTTGGGATGAATTCGTGCATTATAAGAAGTCTGATGAAGCCCAGGCTATTAGCCAACAGAACAAGGCAAACTCAGACAAGAACATTTACTCCCATGTGCTAGGCACCGGTGGCTACGTGAAGAAAGTACCCAAGTGGGATGCACGGGAAGAAGAGCTAACTCATAGTGGAGTTGTTCCTACGATGTCCGAGATGGCCCCAAGATCGAAGTACTGGATGCTTGCGACAAGAGCTAGTCTGTCGGATGATGGTAGCATAAGCTTCAGAAGCGAGAAAAAAGAGAAAATCTCGAAGATCACAGATGCCCATGCCCAAGCTACCCATGGCTCCTTCCAGCCAAGAAGGTAGAACGACGAGCTAACACACGCCCTGGGTAACAAAGAGCACCCTGGTCGCACCAGAGGGTTCGGCTTGGTGCCTTGGAAAGCAGTGTTCCCAGAGGACGCCGAAATTTATAGGTGTCCAAAGAAATCCAGACAAGAACAGTTGGATGCACGTGTACAAGAAATAGACGACTAGATGCAGAAAAAGGAAAGGCAATTAGAAGAAAAGATTCAAAGGATGCAAGAAATGCTAGCAAACGTCCTCAGCGAACGTCAGTCACATGGCTCCGGCCACCAGCTCTAGAGTCCCCCTGGTGCTCGTAAAAGCAGACAAGCATCCACGGGCATGGGCCCTCCCCTAGAGGACTCAGCCTGTAGTTTTCCCGTGGATAAAATCGTAGAGCCGACACGTTGCAGTCTGCACTTGCCTGTAGCGAACATTACCATTAAGGTGGCTTGGCCATGAATCAAGGGGCAGATGTTGCATAACCTCCCAATTCCTCAAGGATACGCCAGAGTATCAGTGGACAGTGTGGTTGACAGATACCATAAAGTCGAGGTAGAGATCCCGAGCGAGGAGGGGAAAAATAATCTTGGACAAAGCTTGGGCACAATCATCGCGTGGCGCAAGAGCTAGTTGTACCAATGATACGCCCTGGACGTGTCTATATTAAGAATGTGGACTCTGTAAGTCTCTTGTATAATTCATGCTATATATTCACGTACCCTTAAATTGAGGGTCTGACTTCTTTCTTATGTAGAATAGAGGTAATGATGCTCAGAGCGGACTTAAATGAAAGGGTAGGATTCCTCGACTCGGGCCTTGTCAACTGCAAACTTATTCAAGATCTAAACATGCAGAAAGAGATTGAGGAGTACGTACTCAAGGCGCTACTAAAGCTACAAGACAAGACCTACATACTTTTACCCTACAACTTTCAGTACATGTTTCCCTGCCTACTAGTCTCACACCTTTCATGTGCAACACTATGTAACGACTAATTGGCTTCTACAGCTTTCACTGGATCCTCCTCGTCATCATGTTAAACGAAAGCACAATCACTGTCTTGGACTCAATGAGGAAACCGACAGATGATTACAAAGAAGTAATAGAGTTGCTAGACAGGTAAACTCGGTCGTTGTTTTATTGCTCCAGTAATCTTTCATTCCATTGCACCTAATTAAGTTTAATGACTACTCAAAACCATGCACAGGGTGACGCAAAATACCGCAAGAAGAGCCAGCGGTATCGTCTATTCACGAAGAAGTTCAGAATAAAAACTGATTTTTCGTGCATGAGATAGTAGCAAGGGAACAATTTATGTGGATACTACCTAATAACACATATACACGTGTTCGTCACTGACAGTACTGACTACAACGGCGAGATGGTATATCATTACATGTTGATGCCTACTTTTCTTTATAAAGATGACAACACTGATTAATGCTTCAATTTCTTCAATGACAGCGCGTGAAGCTGGGCACCAACAGTCTACTCGACAGCAAAATTGAAGCCCTTCGAGAGCAGATGGCTGGGTTCATCGTTCGCGAATTTATCAACCCGAAGGGCGAGTTTTACGAGCCAACGCTAAAGCTTAAGTGAAATGTGAATGATTGTTAATGAACAATGTAATAATTAAATATTATGATGCTTTAATGTATTTGAATTATGCTTTAGCGATGCTTCATTAATATTGTGCATAACATATACTGTACATAATACATCTACTATACAAATGTATATGCTACAACATTACATAATACATATACTAGAATATATATATATACATATATATATAGTATAATTACTTGGGACACCATGGTGCCTGGGCACCATGATCTAAAAAGGATATTTCTCCTATGTATTTTCATGCGATTTTTTTTTGAAATTTTTAGGATGCTGAGTTTAACCAATTTACTAACTAGTTCAAACAAGTTTGAACTGAAATTCAAACTATAGTTTCCCTTTTTGATGATAGTTTGGTTGTAGGTATGTGCTGATTTTATATATAAATCAGCA
Source organism: Otatea glauca (assembly GCA_036346275.1). Taxonomy (NCBI): domain Eukaryota; kingdom Viridiplantae; phylum Streptophyta; class Magnoliopsida; order Poales; family Poaceae; genus Otatea; species Otatea glauca. The sequence continues at coordinate 33,442,726 of CM070723.1, read as the reverse complement.
AAGCATGTGATCCAAACTCGTTCAAAATCTTTGAATTCGAGTATATTTTTTTCAAAGATATGTGTTTCATTTGAATTGTTATAGATGGGTATATACCCTAAAACTAAAATTTTTGAAAATTATACTCGAATATGGCTTAAATTTGCGCATTTGAAATCATAGTGCCCAGGTACCGTGGTGCCCTATTTCGGCTTCATATATATATATATATATATATATATTATATATATAGGTTTAAAAAACCCATCACTGCCGGTTTTGGAGGAAAATATGGCAGTGACAAGGAGTTATCACTGCTAGTTGTAGAACATAACCGGTAGTGATAAGGAGTTATCACTGTTATCGAGGAAAATTCGGCAGTGATAATTACTTATCACTACCGGTTGTATAACACGAACTGGCAGTGATAGTGATTATCACTGCTGGTTCAAAATTTCTATCACTGCCACTTAGGTAGTGCCGAGTTCTCATCCGACAGTGATGCCGGTGTGGACCCGGCAGTAAGAACGTTTTCTGTAGTGGTGGTGCCTACCAACACTACGCCAAAACCTGCAATAGGTGACGGTCTATTTGTGGCGGTTTTTTTCGAACCGCCACAAATATAATTATCAGTGGCGGTTCTATATTGAAAATGGCGAGAAGAATATCAGTGGCGGTTCTATCCTCGAAAATGATGAATTTATTATCTAGCTCCTTTATAGGATAAGTATTTAGATTAGTTTTTTAATTACTATTAATTTGGTTCCATTAGTGAACGGACATATACATCTTGCATATATTAAATTTGTTTAATTAAGATTAGTGGATATTAATATACATGAATTTTTAGTTAATTTGGTAGGTGGGTGCTCATCATTTTTAGATGATGAATTTATTATCTAGCTCCTTTAGATAATAAGTAATTAGATTAGTTTTTTAATTAATATTAATTTGGTTCCATTAGTGTGGACATATAATATACATCTTGCATATATTAAATTTATTTATTTAAGATTATTGGATATTAATATACATTAAATTTTAGTTAATTTGGTAGGTGGGTGCTCATCATTTTTAGATGATGAATTTATTATCTAGCTCCTTTAGATGATTAGTTTTTTAATTACTATTAATTTGGTTCCATTAGTGTGGACATATAATATACATCTTTCATATAATAAATTTATTTATTTAAGATTATTGGATATTAATATACATGAAATTTTAGTTAATTTGGTACGTGGGTGCTCATCATTTTTAGATGATGAATTTATTATCTAGCTCCTTTAGATGATAAGTAATTAGATTAGTTTTTTAATTACTATTAATTTGGTTCCATTAGTGTGGACATATAATATACATCTTGCGTATATTAAAGTTTTTTATTTAAGATTATTGGATATTAATATACATGAAATTTTAGTTAATTTGGTAGGTGGGTGCTCATCATTTTTAGATGATGAATTTATTATCTAGCTCCTTTAGATGATAAGTAATTAGATTAGTTTTTAATCAATTTTTATATGTTAATTTATTTTAGATGGACCGAGATGGATGTACAATGCGAACTGCTATAAACTTAGATTACATCGACGGGGTATCTGCTTTTCTAAGAGCCACTGAGGAGAACAAGTTGCACAAGAAGACAGAGTACATACATTGTCCATGTATTGATTGCAAGAATGAGAAAATGTTTTCAGACAAAGAGCACATCCACTTGCACTTCATTCGAAGGGGTTTTGTACTTGGCTATACACGTTGGACAAGTCACGGTGAAGAGGAAAACATACATGAAGGTGATAACGTATTGCATGATGGAGAAGGCATTATGGCAACTAACATCGGTTATGGATCTGATGAGGATAGGTTGGACATTGATGACGATAATAATCTTGCTCACATGTTGTGCGATGCAAAAGGGAACTACACTAGTTAGAGAGAGTTTAATCAATTCAAGGGTTTGTTGGACGACTCAGACACACCTTTGTTCCCAGGTTGCAAGGAGGAATACACAAAGTTGCACACCGTGCTTTCACTTCTAAAATTGAAGGCATGCAATGGTTGGTCCGATAAGAGTTTCACGACGCTATTACATCTCTTATCGGACATGCTTCCAGATGGAAACGTATTGCCGATAACCACTTATTTAGCTAAGAAGGTTGTATGTCCATTGGGATTGGAAGTAGAAAGAATACATGCATGTCCAAACGATTGTATACTCTATCGCAAAGAGTATACAGACATGCATGTATGTCCGGTGTGCAAATCATCGTGATACAAGCATAAAGGCCATGACAGCGAGGGCACCGTGGTGAAGAAAGGAGCTCCCGCTAAAGTGGTGTGGTATTTACCAGTAATTCCTCGGTTGAAGCGTTTTTTTGGAAACAAAAAGCATGCCCAACTGATGTGAAAGTTGAGATACCCTGCTGATTCTGACCAGTGGAGAACCATCGATAGGATCTTTAGGATGGACTTCGGGAATGATCCGAGGAATATAAGGTTTGGGTTGAGTACGGATGGAATGAATCCTTTCGGTAACATGAGTAGTATTCATAGCACTTGGCCTGTGACTCTCTGTATCTACAACCTTCCTCCTTGGTTGTGTATGAAACGAAAGTACATTATGATGTCGCTGCTTATCCAAGGGCCGAGACAACCTGACAATGATATTTATGTATACCTACAACCATTGGTGGAAGATCTTGTGGTACTGTGGAACGAAGGTGTACAGGTATGGGATGAGTACAAGCGAGAGTACTTCATCCTACGCAAATTGTTGTTTTGCACCATCAATGATTTCTCTGCCCTTGTTAACCTATCTAGTCGTACTGTAAAAGGGGCCAAAGCATGCCCCCAGTGCATGGATGAAACCGCTAGTGTGTGGCTCAATAACTCGGGAAAAACTGTGTACATGCATCACCGTAGGTTCCTTCGTAGGAATCACCCCTACCGCAATATAAAGAAACAATTCGACGGGACAAAAGAGGATGGTATAGCTCTAAGGCCTCGTCGTGGGGAAGAGGTATATGATATGGTTAAGGATATTAATGTCGTACATGGAAAGGGAGATAGTAATAATAAATAGAGGTCTCATACTGAGAAGATCACGTGGAAGAAGAGATCGATATTTTGGAACTTGCCCTATTGGAAGGACTTAGAAGTTCGACACTGCATAGACGTCATGCACGTAGAGAAAAATGTATGTGACAGCTTGATTGGTCTTTTGCTGAACATTCCTAGCAAAACTAAGGACAGACTGAAGGCACGAAGGGACCTGGAAGATATGAAAATCAGAGCTGAGCTACATCCTCAAGACATCGGGAAAGGGCGACTTTACCTTCCCCCAGCTTGCTACACTCTATCCAAGAAAGTGAGAACAGACCTCTACAAATGCTTGCTTGGTGTGAAAGTTCCATCCGGTTACACCGCAAGCATCATGAAACTGGTTTCGATGAAAGATTTGAAGTTAACTGGCATGAAGTCTCATGATTGTCATGTGACTATGACTCAAATGCTTCCTATTGCAATTAGAGGTATTCTGCCTGAAAAGGTCCGAGAGGCAATCATGAGGTTGTGTTTCTTCTTCAACACGAATCACAGAAGGTCATCGATCCCATCGGACTTTTTGAACTGCAGAATGATGTGGTCAAGACATTATGCCAGCTAGAGATGTATTTCCCTCCATCATTTTTCGATATAATGGTTCATCTCATTGTTCACCTTGTGAATGAGATAAATGTATGTGGCCCCATATTCCTACATCAGATGTACCCGTTCGAAAGGTACATGGGTATCCTGAAGAAGTATGTACGCAATCGATCTCGACCGGAGGGCTGCATTGTGGAAGGTTATGCAACTGAGGAGGTTATCGAGTTTTGCGTGGATTACACGGAGGGAGTGGAACCAGTAGGAGTGCTTGTATCTCGCCATGAGGGTAGGCTAGCTGGGAAAGGGACGATTGGAAGAAAATCAACAAATTCTTACGATCATGGATTGTTCGAAAAAGCTTATTTCACAGTCTTGCAACAGTCAGTTGAGGTGTCCTCGTATATGGACATGCACAAGGATAAGCTACAAGAGGAAAATCGTGGACGACCAGAGGTTTGGGTAACAAAAGAGCATAACCGTTTGTTCAATCATTGGTTCAAAGAGCATATGACTGGGAAAGAAACGAGTGTTATGTTGAGGTGGTTGACAAAAGGGCCATCAGGTACAATCTTGACATAGTAAGGATCGACATAAATGGATATACCTTTTACGAGATCTCGGGATAGCAAAAGCACTTACCAAAATAGTGGTGTCAGTATAGATGCCTATGACAACACAGCAATGAAGAGTAGCTTCTATGGGTTCATAGAAGAGATTTGGGAGCTCGACTATTGTATTTTTAAGATCTCGATGTTTCGGTGTCGTTGGGTACAACTCCCAAAGGGTGTCAAGGTGGACAAGTACGACTTCACTCCTGTGGACATCGAACATGTCGGATACAGAGACGAACCATTCGTACTTGCGAAGCAAGTAGCACAAGTCTTCTATGTAATCGACCCAGCAGATAAGAAGCGCCATGTAGTTCTTCAGGGGAAAAGAAGGATCGTCGGAGTTGAGAATGTCGTGGATGAGGATGAGTACAACCAGTTTGATGAGTTGCCTCCTTTCGTAGATGGCAACATCAGGCTCGAGGAAGAAACCACTCAGAAAGCTACCTATCATCGCGACGATCTTGAAGAAGGGCAAATTGTGAAAGAAAATAATTAGCTATATACGAGTAATGGCAATGTGATGTAAACAATATGCATTTGTATGGAGTAATGGAAATGTGGTGTTATGCATTTGTGTGGAGTAATGGAAATGTGGTGGTAATTAATATTTATTAGAATTATATAAGGTCATTAATATATTAGGATTATATAGGGTCATTAATATATTAGTATTATATAGGGTATATTACTATATTAGGATTATATATGGTAATTAATATATTAGGATTATATAGGGTATATAATATTTAGTTGGATTATATAGGGTATATAATATTTATTAGGATTATATAAGGTCATTAATATATTAGGATTATATTGGGTCATTAATATATTAGGATTATATAGGGTATATTACTGTATTAGAATTAAATATGGTCATTACTATATTAGGATTATATAGGGTATATAATATTTAGCAGGATTATATAGGGTATATGTAAGGACCCGAATCCACTGATTCGAACCCACTGTGTTTACCGCATTAGTCCCAGGATCAACGCTAGTGCACACAGCTTAACATTGGTACATATCACATCATACACAACGATAATAGAATAATAGTTCATTTATTGATATAGCTAAGTGTATGATCTTACGACCAACTTACATTATTAAGCCACGCAGGGCAAGACTGAGAATATAAACTAATAATTATGCAGCGGAAAGTAGAAACGTAGATAGCTCATCAGTTCACCACAGGCAACCGACAAGGTTCGGACCCTAATGACTCGTGTCTTCCTGGACTTCCTCTTCCAACACAGGTGTAGATTCTTCAACTGTTGATTATTGTTGTTTGGCAAGGGTGAGTACTTAAAGCACTCAACAAGTTGTGCACAGAATGCAATTCTATGTATCTATATGTAAGGCTTATTCCAATGGATAGGCTATCATGGCTATTTGGCAATAAGCGGCATTTATGAACAAATCTGATAAATAGATTGTAAAGATCAGAAAACAAATATCAATAGTAAATAAATTCTGTATTTCTCAAGTGAACCAAGTTTCCAATCCTAAGTCAAATTCCATCTTCCATATGGCATTCCGCCATCCCAACCAAGTTGTCCAATTAATTAAGCTAACCCTTAACTGTAATTCCCGAGCATTGCTCAATACCGCGAGCACGGCTATCCGAAAAGTTTCACACTCTGCAGAGGTTATGCACTTTACCCACGTGATACAACCAAACACCACCAAGGCGAGTGATCATAACAAAGCCTTTACAATGCTCTGGCTTAACCCGATACTACCCGCTAAGGTTTCAACACTGGTGGGACTGAAAACCATAACCAGGGCCCCCCTCTTGCGCCATGTGAATTACTCCATAACTCGGGAACTCACACTACTACACAAATGTACATCACAATCGGTTCTTTTTCGTCATCACAGTCGGTTCTGGTGGTGACACAAAGCCATGAGACAGAGATGAGGCGGGCATTATTACAGTCGGTTCTTACCCGATAGAGATGATGGTATTATCTCTATCGGTTCTTTATAAGAAGCGATAGAGATGATGGTATTATCTCTATCGGTTCTTTGTAAGAAGCGATAGAGATGATAGCTCATCTCTATAAGCTTCTTACAAAGAACCGATAGAGATAATACCATCATCTCTATCGCTTCTTATAAAGAACCGATAGAGATGACCATATCATCTATATCGCTTTTTCAAAGAACCGATAGAGATAATACCATCATCTCTATAAGCTTCTTATAAAGAACCGATAGAGATGATCAGTATCATCTCTATCGCTTCTTAAAAAGAACCGATAGAGATAATATACTCATCTCTATCACTTCTTTGAAAGAACCGATAGAGATGAATAACCTCATCTCTATCACTTCTTATAAAGAACCGATAGAGATGAGTTCATTATCCCTATCGCTTCTTTCAAAGAACCGATAGAGATGACCGTCACATCTCTATCATTTTCTTGTGAGAACCGACAGAGATGAAGGGGTGTGGTGTGCTATCACATTCTAATAAGCACATATTCCACACAATATGCACATATCACATTCACACGAAATTACGGACAACATATCACATTCAAAGAACATGAACACTTTGTTACAACAAACACATATCACATTCATTAACAAAATAGAACGTAAACATGCTTAACCATAAGTACACATGCAATCGCATTCGGATATGTAATATTTGTTCACATCTGGTCTAGTAGGAGCTTTTGGGATCTCTAAACCGTCAGTCCTCCGACAAGCATTCTATCCAGATTACCAGCATAAGTGATCTCGTATCTTGTTGAGTGCAGTCTTTGTCTACACTCTTACGGGGAATAACGGTAAGTGCAAGATAGAAACGAGTGCTCTAATTTGAGTTTTCAAATTTGCATGTGAAAGACTAATTGTATATGCATGTACTACCTCGGGAAGCAGTGCTGAGCCGACAATCAAGATCACCATGTGTTGCATGACATACAAACCACAGTGATGTCGTCATTTGCCACAGTGATGACACTTTGTGAAGAAAGAAAAATAAATTAAGAGACAAAGAAAATATATCGAAAATCTAAATCTTATATATGATAGCAACTTGTACCTTGAAGCGGACATACTCGACTTGGAGCCCTTTTTGTCGTCGTGTGTCCCTCCCGCTTGACGTATTCCTTGAAACCCCTATATACATTGGAAAGATGTCGTTGAGTAAAAAAATAATGATTGTAGTTAAATCTGAGAAAATGTTAGATAAGAGTGGTGCACTTCTTGCTCTAAAGGAGGCTTGATCGCGTAGGCCATCGGTCTCTTATCAACCGAATTAAAAGTGTACACTTTGTTGTCTCTCGGAAGGAGCACGAGTAGAACCCAATGGTTGCTTATTAAATGGTATGCGTGAAGAAAATAAGTTCACATACGGTTTGGTGTGTAGAAGTAATTGAACAGTGAAGTAGTACTTACTCCTCGTGATGCGGGAATAGAATGAAGTCCTTCTTCGACTCGACTTGCAATGCCCTCTTGATGTAGCCGGCAACCCATTCGGTTGAAGCCTAGCCATCGTCGCGGACACAAGCTCGTCGTCGAACCCAACTAGTTGTCGATTCGTCACGACCCGCTGCCTCATCGCCTCGCAACTTCGCATTGAATGTTAAAAAGTGTAATGCAAAATTCTATGGAAGTCATAAAGTCGTACAGCGTGGTGCGATACTCACGGCGTCGTGATCGTCTGATAGAAATATCGATGGCTATCGGTTGAGTACAGACGAACAGATCCTCAAAACTAGCGAATGTCCCATCCTCCTCGCGGTGGAAATGTCCCTTTCGTATCTAACATTGAAGTCGACACGCTCGCTATCTTTCGCTTTGTCAATGTACCATCCATGGAGTATCGAGTCCATATGCCTAGAGCGTTCAATTTCTTTGGGAGGCGTAAGGGCTTTCCATGTCGTAGGCCTTAAATTCATAAGGCTTCACTGTGTGCATCTTGGCTCTCCTTTACGGGCCAAGGAGTCTCCGAGGCCGGGCGATGGGCTTTTCATATACACAGGGGGCGCCGTGGCCTTTGTGAGCCTAGCCTTTTAGCAGAGGCCTCTAGTGGTTACGTGGTTGTCGTGCTAGTCCTTTTATGCACCACTCAGTACTTTGTGCGGGGCTCGTCACGATCGTGGGAGCGGCGCAGTGCGGTAGGAACCTACAAAGCACGCGCATAATTAAGTAACTTGTTGCAATACTACTAGAATGGTACGAGAAGGCGTGAGGATGTTTACCTTGACCAAGATCGGCGCTGTCGTGGGCCACTTGATGAGCGACATCGCGCTAGCCCGAGAGTGGTGATGTCTTCGTTGGGGAACTTCGAGCACATGTGATAAGAAGGCCGTGGGCGTAGTCCACCGGACCCTCATGTAGCCCTTCCCCAAAGGTGACCATGCACCGTGTCGGTCTCCTTGCATGGAAATGCAACCCGCGTGCACCTCAACAGAAATCCGTCTTCCGTCGGTGGTGGTGGCACTTGGTAGGCGCTGCAAAAAGTGCGCAACTTGAGAGAAAACATATGAAGAGTTACCTCGCACCATTAAGTAAGGCAAAATTAATTATTACCTTCACTGGGACCGGACTTATCATTTTGGAACCGCACTACTTGGTGGGAGTACAGAGTTTCTCTGATGGCGGGGCATCGGCTCGACTGCAGGAGATCATCGCCATCATCTCGGCCCTTAGGCGCCCTCACGTGCCATCATCTCCACCCTCATCTCCTCCTCACGTGCCATCATCGCACCTCATCTCCTCCTCATCTCCTCCGAGATCTCCTCCTCACCGCTCCCTAAGCGTGTCCTTGAGCGCTCGCACGTGCCTCCCATGTTCTTGATCCGGTACTCGGCGAGATCTTGGAAGTAGGACTTCTTCAGATGCCCCACCTGCGGCAAGCACCAGGCCCTTATGGTGGGCTTTCCGATCATGAGAGAATAGGATGTCATTTGACCCTTGGCTAAGAAAAGTCCCCTGCTCTTTCCTCTGGCTTACCTCCTCCTGCAAGAAGCGAGTACGAATTAGATCTGAAATACAACAGGAATGGTCTACTGCAATGTAGCAAGTTTGATATCTTACGATGGTGGAGACAACTTGCGCGTAGTGGGGTTTGGTACTACCGATTGCCGTCCCCCGTTTTCTTTGTCCTCGCTAATACCCGATCACGTGCCCGCTCCTCACATATATGCGAGTAAGGCATCGCTGTCCCGGAGTTGGCGCACTCCTCGGCTAGTCGTGCCCATTCTGCTTTCTTCCCTTCGTAGCCGCCTGAACCGAGGTGGTGCGCGTGCGTGTTCAGCCTCTGGGTAGCAACGTTCCTCTGTCTCGGCTCCTCGCCTCGGGCGTACTCTTCATCCTCGTGAACTCCTCCCAAACATCGGAAGCACGAGCGGATACCTCTCGAATGGTGCACGGCCTTTCAAAGACGTACTCACTTTGTGCATGTAGACCCTAAAGTGCCTCGAGCCACACCCATCCTCTTCAAGGCGTATCTTTGGCATTGTTTTCATCCTCCTCTTCTATAATCCATTTCCCATTAACCTCGTCCCACACCGGTTCTTACGCTCGACGACCTCCTTTCTCCAATCCTTAACCGTTATGGGAACTCTCTCCTCACCAGTTGCAGGAATGGCGGTATCGCCCCTTATACTTGGGAGGACCGTGCAAACGCCGTCGCATTGAAGTGGAGAATTTGCGGCGTTCTCCTGTGGCCCCTTTGCTCGGTCCTCGGGCCTTCCTCACCTTACTCGGCCCCTCGACATTTGGAACCCGGCTCCGCTCGACACTTGGAAGTTGGCTTGGCCTCGGAGCACCTTCTACTCTTTACGGCGATGAGCGATGCTCTCAATTGCGACATTTTGAGTTTTCTTATCTAACATGGACATATATTTCACATGAGAGAAAGCAATTCGTAGCTATTATGTGAACTTCACAATAAATCATCTAAAGTAACAAATCAATGGATAATTCATAGCATGTCATTGTTGTAGCATATTGCATTAGAGTAACAGATGAACGAATGATCTTCAAGACAAGTCTGTATGTAGACCAACTAAATACGTATGGACGATAACTCCTAATCTCTAAATAGGTTTGGTCCTAATCCCATTCGAGGATATGGGTTTGGGCAAGTTCTAAGCCGTTGTACAACTCGGAGAAAATTTGGCGAGATCTCATTGTTCTCCGGATACACGTCTCGACGACAGGTCAAGAGGGTGTGTATCCAGAGAACACCGTGGAGACGCTACCAAATCTACTCGTGAGTTGTACAACAACTTCGAGAACTTGCCCAAACCATATATCTCGAACTCAAAATCGTGGACAATTCGAGGCGCTTGCTTATAAATATGTCATTCGACATATTTATAAATAAGCACTCTCGAGCAGGAGACGTAGGTTACATAACCTAAACTCTAACATATCTTTGAGATGAAAAGGAAAATAATATGCAATTATAATTGAAATAGCTATCTCAATTAAGAGAGTCTAAAGTTGCATAATAGTATGGCGAGTCTGAAGCACATATGACAAAATATTGAAAAAGGCATGAAAACATACATGGAAAGAAGACACTTCTTTGCAAGAGATGTACTTGATCTGGTTATGATGGATTACATACCCAGTTTGTGGATTGTTGGCAAGGACTTCCCATTTCTATATTGTGAAGTTTAAAATTGAAATGATATGTTAAGCACATCCAATTGTCCTAGTAGAGTAACACCTAGATTTGTCGCGAGGAACAAAGCATAAATATGTTCAATCGCTATTACATTCGACATTCTTTGCTTGCATGTAGTGATGGGTCATGATTTGGCTTATTGATTATAGATCGGTAATTCATTATGGCCTTTCACAGCAGGGTTCTCAAATTAGTAGTCTTCTTGTGGCTTGCACATAAGCGTAACCTTTGATGTTTGGCCTTTTAAACAAGGTTGAAGTAGATAAGCGATTTTCCTATTCAATAAGATATTTTCTAATGTGCGGACAATATCTTCGTTACTTTGGCTTCCTCTGTTGACTACACAATGTCAATTCATCATGAAGATGTGAGTTAAAGCTAATTAGCAGCTTGAGAAAGATGCTTATTAATGTTCAATTTTGAAGTGCTTGCTTCCTTTGTTTTCATCGATAACAATAGGCTAATGAGTTTCTTTTGAGTTCATCTGCGAAGCTCTTAATGCCCTGCTATTCCATTGGGTACATTACTAGCAAGACATATCCACAGGCACTGCGCCACCATATCTTTTTCTGGCTTAATCCTCAAACATCCGCTCGGGACATGATGCAACGGTTTGTTGTCCAAGCTTGTTTTTAACAACTTTAGTAAGTACAGTTTCATAACACACTTCATTGTCTACATGTGATGTAATCTACATATGGGATTTCTTTTCAATGAATTCTTTCATAACACATTGCATTGTCTACATGTCATGTTATCCAAATACATGATTTCGCTCTCGTAATAATTTCATAACACCTTTGCATTGTCAACATTTCTTCTAATCTAAATATGGGATATACGCTCTCCAATTTTCAAACAAAGCTGCGTTCTATTTTGAGTTGTTTGATAAATTTCTACTATTTCTAATAGTTATTATGGGATGTATATCTGTGATTGTTTTCAATTGGGGTGGATATGTTCATAGAAGTTGTTATCATATAGATTGCATGTACGATTACTGCGGTTGTCCCGCAACTTACCAATGGAGCGCCGAGGAGGTGGGGCACCGGGGCGATGGGGCCGTTAGGCTGGGCGCGCCGAGGTGGTGGGGCGACGGAGCGAGTGGAGCGCCGGGCGGTGGAGTCGGTGGGCGCTGGGCGATGGGGCCGTTGGGGCTTGAGCGGCCGGGCGGTGAGGCGGCGGAGCGGCGTGGGCGCTTAGGCGGTGGGCGGCGGGCGATGGGGCGTTAGGCGTCGGGCGGCGTCGGGGCGGTGGCGGCAGGAGCGGCGTGGAGCGCGGGGTGGGGCGATGGGGCGTTAGGCGTCGGGCGGCGCCCGGGCGGTGGGACGACGGAGCGGCGTGGGCGTCGGGCGGTGGAGTCGACGGCGGGGCGGCGGGTGGCGGCGAGGTGGAGGCGGGAGCTTGAGAAAAGGGGCTAGGGCAAGCGAAGGCAAGGCACGCGTGAAAGCTTCTCAAAAATCGCCTTAAGTAAGGGTATCACATTACTATCGGTTTTACACAAAAACCGACACAAATATATTTTACAATACTATCGGTTTTAAGACAAAACCGACACCAATATGTAGATCTCAATACTATCGGTTTTAAATAAAAAACCGACACAAATATTAGTTCAATACTATCGGTTTTACACAAAAACCGATGAAATATGTTTCACAATACTATCGGTTTTTCGAGAAAACCGACACAAATATGAATGTTTAAAATACTATCGGTTTTGAGAGAAAACCGACACTAATAGTACTATAACAGTTTTGAAGAAAAATTGGCACAAAAATAGTACTATCGGTTTACAAGAAAAAACCGAGACAAAAAGTAGTCTATTACTATCGGTTTTCACTAAAAAACCGATACAAATATGAATGTTTAAAATACTATCGGTTTTTATGAGAAAACCGACCCAAATGTGTAGACTTTAATACTATCGGTTTTCAATATTAAACCCGACACAAATATTTGTTCAATACTATCGGTTTTGAAGGAAAACCCACACAAATAGTCCTATAACATGTTTTGAAGAAAAATTGGCACGAAAAAGTACTATCGGTTTACAAGAAAAAACCGAGAAAAAAAGTAGACTATTACTATCGGTTTTCATTAAAAAACCGATACAAATATGAATGTTTAAAATACTATCGGTTTTTAGGAGAAAACCGACACAAATGTGTAGATCTTTAATACTATCGGTTTTCAATAAAAACCCGACACAAATATTAGTTCAATACTATCGGTTTTGAAGGAAAACCCACACAAATAGTCCTATAACATGTTTTGAAGAAAAATTGGCACAAAATAGTACTATCGGTTTACAAGAAAAACCGAGACAACAAGTAGTCTATTACTATCGGTTTTCATTGAAAAACCGACACAAATGTGTAGATCTCTAATACTATCGGTTTTCAATAAAAACCGACACTAATAGTACTATAACAGTTTTGAAGAAAAATTGGCACAAACTAGTACTATCGGTTTTGAAGAAAACCGACACAAATAAGTTGATCTCTAATACTATCGGTTTTCAATAAAAAACCGACACAAATATTTGTTCAATACTATCGGTTTTGAAGGAAAACCCGACACAAATAGTCCTATAACATGTTTTGAAGAAAAATTGGCACAAAATAGTACTATCGGTTTACAAGAAAAACCGAGACAACAAGTAGTCTATTACTATCGGTTTTCATTAAAAACCGATACAAATAAGAATATTTAAAATACTATCGGTTTTAGGAGAAACCGACACAAATGTGTAGATCTCTAATACTATCGGTTTTAAGAAAAACCGAGACAACAAATAGTCTATTACTATCGGTTTGCGTTTAAAAACCGACACAAATATGTAGATCTCTAATACTATCGGTTTTCAATAAAAAACCGACACAAATATTAGTTCAATACTATCGGTTTTGAAGAAAAAACGACACTAATAGTACTATAACAGTTTTGAAGAAAAATTGGCACAAACTAGTACTATCGGTTTTAAGAGAAAACCGACACAAATAAGTTGATCTCTAATACTATCGGTTTTCAATAAAAAAACCGACACAAATATTTGTTCAATACTATCGGTTTTGAAGGAAAACCCCCAGACAAAGCAAGATGAAGTCTGATTTCGTAGAATTCATTGATGAAAGGGTAAAAGGCCACAACTTTTACAGATATAGTTGGAATTCTTTCAAATTTTGCGAAACATACTTTGGGATATTACAGTCTATTCAAAAAGAATTTTCAAAAAGATTTAGCACACAAAGATGCAAGAATTCACTTTGTAAGCATGATTCTAGCTTATAGACTGCAAAAGTCAAAACTTATGCAATTAAAGTCGAGTTTTTCCAAATTTTTCAGTAAATAAACTTTGGACTAGTTAGAAGCTTTCCCAAAAAGAAAAATCCGTAAACAAATTTTCTGATATGTAAACGAATGACCAACTAGTAAGTAGATTTCAAATATGTCACAATGTTCCATGAGAGATTATAACCGTACAACTTTACCCAAACAAAGGCACGATAAAACATATGTCTTAAACACTAATGGCTTAAAGAAAATGAACAGCATGATAAAATGAACAAACAATACAATATTTCCTTTAGTTACAGTACAACCCTTCTTGATGATCTACGCGCACGTAATTTCTTCGATGTGTGTCGTCATCCCGCTAAGATAGGCCCCATCGCAAATGGAGGTATTTCATCGAATTGATTGTATTCTTCTTCATCTCGACATTTTCGACACCAACGATCCGCCGCTTCTTTGTGAAGGACAACGTGCAACCTCGGATTGGCGGATCACGCACATAGAAGACTTGATTTGCTTGCTTCGCAAGTCTGAACGGGTCATCTTTGTAGGCGAGTCCGCTTAGATCCACAAGAGTAAAACCTCTCTTATCGACCTTCACTCCATGTGTTAGTCCCACCCACTTACATCGGAATAATGGAATTTGGTATATTCCGTAATCGAGCTCCCAAATTTCTTGATTATCCCATAATACAAGTACATTGCCGTTGAGGATCCTCCTTTGAGTGATGTACATCGGAAGAGCATCTATGCTTACACCACTTGCTTTGAGCAAGACTCTTAGCATCTTGACTTTCGATGTAAAAGGTGTACCCATTAATATCGTACCCGCCATATGCAGTACATTAAATCTAGGTCCATCACCAACCATTTCACATTCTCACTAACAGAGAACTCTACCGTTTGTTTGAACCATGTAACAAATCTATCGTTGTGTTCTCGCATGATGGAAAGCTCATCCATATGTGGATTCTCTTCCGTAATATCAACTTATCTTTGCTTGATGTACCTCGCAACTTCGTGCTCTCTTTGCAAGATCACAAATCGCTTTGCAATACATATCAAACCGTGGCCTCGTTAGTTTCGACCCCACGGTTCCTTTGCCAACAAATCCGCCCTCGTGGCGAGATCTGAGAACACCGATTGCTTGTCTTTTCCCGAGATAGTCCACACAAAACTCAATAACCTCTTGATCCCATAACCTTCCACAATACTACCCTCGAGCTTGATCGATTCCTCACATAGGACTTTAATATACCCATGTACCTCTCGAGCGGATACATGTAACGTAAGAAAGCGGGTCCACATATCTTAATCTCTCTAACAAGGTGAACAACAAGGTGGACCATGGCGTCGAAGAACGACGGTGGGAAATGCATCTCAAGTCGACATAAAGTCCGCACCACCTCCCTCTGTAAGTTGTCTAGCATGTCGGGTCAATAATTTTGCAGAGATCGCATTGAAGAAGTAACACGGCCGTGATTGCAAACTGACATCCTCTGGCGAGAATATTTGGATTGCAACCGGGAGCATTTGGGTCATCAAGACATGGCGGTCGTGGGACTTCATGCCCAACAACTTCAAATCATCCAAGGACACAAGCTTCTTAATGTTCATGGAGTAGCGGATGGAACTTTAATACCATGGAGACATTTGCAAAAGTCCTCTTTCTCCTTCTTGGGCGGGTGTAGCATGCGGCGGGGATATACGGACCTTTTCCATCCTCCTCTATCACTTTGCAAGCTGGGCACGATTCCCATGTAGGCCATGTCGCGACGAGCATTCACACCATCCTTTGTCTTTCGGTATGTTCAGCAGATACCAACCAAATTATCGCAGACATTCTTCTCAACGTGCATGACATCAATACAATGCCAACATCTAACTCCTTCGATGCAGTAAGTCCCAAAATATTGACCTCTTCTTCCAAATGGTCCTAGAACGAGCAGATTTAGAGCTCTTTCCGTCTTGAACATCGATATCCTCTACACGTGAATATACTTGCCTTCCACTCATAGGTTGCGGTGCGAGCGGACTTCCCTCTTCCCATCAAATTTGTCATCCATCTTACGGTATCGATGACTTGAGTAGAAACCTCGGTGACCCATATACGATTTTCTTGGAATTGGCGACCATAAGCTCTCGGTCTCCTCTTCACAAATAGGACACGCTTTTGCTCCTTTCGTCTCAGAGCCGCCAAATTACCAAGAGCGGAAATCATTTATGGTGCGAATACCATAGCCCGTAGGGTGAAATGCTCTCTTCATGCGCATCCCACACAATGACCCGTCATTCCACAATTTTACCAAATCCTCGATCAATGGGCGAGGTACACATCAATATCATTTCCTACTGCTTAGGTCCCGAGATTAGCAACGACATCATGATATACTTCGCTTCATGCACAACCAAGGAGGAGGTTGTAGATACACAATGAATCGCCACGTCTTTGTGACGATGCTCATGTTACCAAACGGATTCATTCCATCGGTACTCAATCCAAATCTTATGTTCCTCATTTGGCACCAAACTCCTCATGTTTCCAATCGATGTTTCTCCATTGAGCCGAATCGGCGGTGTCTCGACTTGCCATCTTCCTTCGAGACTCATAATGCCAGCGCAACAATTTTGCTTCTCTAGGATTTGCAAACAACCTCTCCAGACGGGAATGATGGGAAAGTACCACAATACCTTGGCGGTGCACCTTTAGTGACCTCTTCACCCTCGTTGCCCGGCACTTACGCTTCTTGTCATTCGCTTCTCCTTTTGTTTGTACCGAGGCACACATAAACCGGACACACGTGCGCTCCGATGTGCGTTACGGTACAAGATGCAATCATTCGGACATGCATGTATCCTTTCTATTTCCATTCCCATGGGACATAGTAGCTTCTTCGCTTCATAAATGCTTGTTGGCAACTCGTTTCCCTCGGAAGTAGATCCGATAGAAGAACTAGAAGTGCATTAAAACTTGTATCATCCAGCGGTGTTTTGCCTTCAATTCGAACAATGCAAGGACCGAACCCAACTTGGTGTATTCTACTTTGCAACTTTGTGAGCAGCGGTTTGGCATCGTCTTCCATCAAGCTTTTAAACTTTTCAAACTCTCTTTCCGTGTAATTACCCTCCACATCCCGCAACATTTGCTCCAAATTCTCCTCCTCAAACATATCAGTGCAACTCATCATCTGGTTCCACCGTGTCTTCGTTGCATCTGGAAGGGTACTACTGTCTCCCGTGATGGATCCAAGGCGTGTAATTCCTCACGAAGCCACGTCGAATCGTGGTCCTCGATTTGGTGAGTTGTTAAATCTTCTCGATTGGTGCAATCAATGCAAGGACAATATATGAAGTTTACACCCTCCTCACCATGTCTGTTCGGCAATTTTTTGAACTCCTTAACACCCTCTCAAATTCAAAGACTCACACGACTTTTGTCATACATCCATTCCTTACGGTCCATCTGCAATTAAAATTCACACAATAAATTAAGGAAGAATCTGGAGCGACAACAAGCTAGCTAGCTATTTGAAATATTGAGACATCATTTCATTTAATATTACCTTTGCAAAATAGAGGACTGCAAGTTCCTGCAAGATATATAAAATGTGTTCTCCTAATCGATACCTAGATTCTTCCCAGGTTTAGAGCTTCCAATTCCCTAGATAGGAGACATACATTTTTAACATCAACAATGATATCAAACAATCTAATTATATAGTGCAAGAGCCTCATGATCTTTTGACTACAACGAAACAAAACAAGGGTACCAACGATGACTCCCAATCTCTAAATAGGTTTGGTCCTAATCCCATTCGAGGATATGTGGTTCCGACAAGTTCCTAAGCCGTTGTACAACTCGGAGAAAATTTGGCGATCTCTCGCTATTCTCCATATACACGTCTCGACAACAGGTCAAGAGGGTGTGTATCCGAGAATACCAGGAGACGCTACGAAATCTCTACTCTGATTGTACAACACTTTGCTCGATCGAGAACTTGCCCAAGCACATATCCTCGAACTATCAAACGTGGACAATTGAGATCGCTAAACTTATAAATATGCCATTTAGTTCGGTATATTTATAAACAAGCATCCTCGAGCGGAGGCGTGGTTCCGCACCCTAAACTCTAGCATGCATTAGGTGACAAAGAATAATAATTCCATATTAACACCAAAGCACTACAAATTAAGATAATTAACTACATGTGTACATGCTTGTGAAATAAAAGGGTGTGAAATCGATAGGACATACACAATACCAAAGCAATCTAAACTTTCTTGCGACATATCAAAAATACATAGTGCAAAATTAAAGGGGTTTGAAGGAATGCTCACATTTTGAAGAAAACCACAAATTATGCAAAATGAGTGGAAATCTCCTCAAGTTAGGGCTTCAAATTTACCCTCTTAACACCCACCCTTGAGAATTTCAAATTTTCTCACCCAAGTATTGCTTCCAACCACGAATATAAGCTATTTTTTCTGGGTGGCGCGGAGAAACCCTCCCCGGGAACATAACAGAGAAGAGTTCTGCTCGAGTGGTATAATTAACCTAAACGAGGTACATCACTATCGGTTCTCATATAAAAGCGATAGTGATGTGATCATTCACATCACAGTCGGTTCTTATAAGACAAGCGATAGTGATTATCACAGTCATCACAATCGGTTTCCACATAAGAAGCGATAGTGATGAGAAAGTACACATCACTATCGGTTCTTATTTAAGAAGCGATAGTGATGATAATACACATCACTATCGCTTCACAAAAAGAACCGATAGTGATGAGCGCGATCTCATCACTATCGGTTCTTTTGTGAGAAGCGATAGTGATGTGCATTATCATCACTATCGCTTCTAAATAAGAACCGATAGTGATGTGTACGTCTTATCACTATCGGGTCTTTTGTGAGAGCGATAGTGATGTGCATTATCATCACTATCGCTTAAATAAGAACCGATAGTGATGTGTACTTTCTCATCACTATCGCTTCTTATGTGGAAACCGATAGTGATGATAATGCACATCACTATCACTTCTCGCATAAGAACCGATTGTAATGTTCCCAGTGCTACATCACTATCACTTCTAACCTGAGAACCGATAGTGATTGTGATTAATGCCTCTCCTAAGTCATCTATCACAATCGTTTCTTCCTAAAAACTTAAGAACCGACACAGATGAAGCGATAGTGATGTACCATTCTGTAGTAGTGTCACACCATCCACGATAGTACCAAAATTAAGACATCGCAAATTACTCAGCTAGGCTGGCCCATACCAGACATGTGGTTGCATGATTGACTCAGGTCAAAGGCTTGCAAGGTTAAGTCCTTAGCGTGATCAAGGCAAGACATCCACATACCCTCTGCCCATCGGGCCCACCTTGGCATCCTCGCCCCTTGTCACTTGCCCTGATCTAAGTGATTATCACCCAGTTGATTACCAAGCACCACGTGCCATCAACAATTCAACATCGTTGCGTGACATGACTCGCCACAACATCTCAATCTCATCGTGTGATCCCACATGACACACAAGTTCATAACATTGTTCCATATTCCATTAAGCAAGATTAATTATCAATGATTCTGACACATGTGATGACGTGGCAAGGCTAAGCAACTAATACGGTCTAAACCTCCAATGTTGACTATAATTATTAACCAACTATATTAAACCAATCTAGGGTGACAATGGATCATGGCATACAATGACAAGGTAGGGTATAGATCAATCTGGTATATTAGCTAAGCCCAATTGAAATTGAAACAGTTGTATACTTGAAATATATGCAATAGTGTAAATCAAACATAGCAATTTTATAAACATGGGTTCAACATGATCAAAGCACAACTTGCCTTGGAATAGGTCCTGATCTGGTTCTGGAACTTGCTTTTGAGTTGCTGGATCTTCCTCCGAAGCGTCGCACAATTCAACGTCTACGCGTACCGAAAGAGAAAAGCAAATAAATACCAAAACAGAGAGCAATTAAACTCCAAAAATCAAATAAAATTCACCATTGAATAGATCTCAATTTTACAAATTTTTAGAGATTTTAATCACTCAAATCCGAGTTAAATTGCAAAAGATATAGCCTTTTGAAGTTTGAAATAAATACTGAAATTGCTAAAATCAGAAAATCAGAATTAACAGATTTATTCTTAAACTGGAAAAGCGATTTATGACGTCAGCGTGACTTCAGCGAGATCTCGGCCAATCACAAGCTGACACGTGCCTCGGCTTATGGACCCGGTCCACGGCGCAGCGCGAGACCACGATGCACCCGGTCCATACCGCCTCGGTACCCACGCCCGACACGCGTCCGCCTGCGATTGGCTGCGGCGACGGCTCCATCCGATGCACCCAGATCCGATCGAACGGCTACGAAACTAACGCAACGTGGCGTTCTTTCCACCGCTCATCGCTCATCCAACGGCTCACCTTTACCCGAGCAGCTTACTGTCGAAGCGACGACATGGCTTGATCTTGAACAGACGATGCAGATCCAACGGCTGAGGCTAGCTCCGACCGAAACAATTTCACGGCGGCGCGGCACTCACCGGACTTGGGGACGAAGGCCACCGAGGCGGCGGAAGAGAGAATCCCCGGCGACGTTTTCACCCTCCACCGACGCGAATCGTCGCGGCGATGACTCTGGCGTCCTCGGCAATAACAGAAATCCAGCGGACGGCGACGAAAGCGAAGAGAACCACGACGGCGGCGCTCACGAAGTTCGACGAGCTCTCAAGCGTCCACGGAGGCTTCTCTGGCGACAACCCAACAGGAAAAAGCTGCGCACACTCACGATGAACCTCGGGGACTACCCGCCCCTACTTATAGCCTAGGAATTCGAGCTCTACACGGTGAAGGAGTTCGACGGCGGACTCCGAGTCCGAGCCGAAGACGATGACGTCTCGGCCGTACGCGTGTTGCGATCCGACGGTCACTACTCGAGCTCCTACGTGGCACGATCTGCTCCGGAGAAAACCGATCCGACGGCTGCGAGGTTTAGGGTTTCCTGGAACCAAACTCATGGGCCAACTGGGCCGCACCAACGCGGGTTTCCAGCGCACAGTGTTGGGCGACTGATTTTCAAAAGGATTTTCTATTTAAAATAATTCCAGAAATTCATTTTATTTATTTTAAGCAATAAAACTTTTAGGAAAAATCAAAGAAAAATCTCAAAAATACTTTCAGACATTCTGGACTCAATTAAAGTATTTTTGGCAAAACTTTATTTTGACTTTGCACAGGTTTAAATAGATTTGAATAAAAGGGCATAAACTTGAATTCAAATTAATTCAAATAAATCCAGAAAAATCCAAATAAATTCCAGAAAATCATAAATGCACATTTAAGCAATAAAATAGTATTTAAGCAAATTTTTGGGATGTTACAAACCTCCGCCCTTAACAGAATCTCGACCCGAGATTCAGGGCTAACTAGAGAATAGGTTCGGAAATTCTGACTTCAAATCTTCTTCTCACTCCCAAGTGGCTTCACTTTCGGAATGATTGTTCCACTGTACTCTGCAAAAGCGAATAGACTTGTTTCTGGTCTTGTGCTCCATAAGATCCAAAATTCTGACTGGTTGCTCTTTGTAAGTCAAATCTTCTTGCAGCTCTATTGCATCCAACGGGGTTTGCTCTGTTGGCACTCTGAGACACTTCTTAAGCTGCGACACATGGAATACATCATGCACTCGCCAATGGCGAGGCAACTCTAACTGATAAGCTACCTCTCCTCGACGGTTCAGAATCTTGAACGGACCGACATATCTTGGCGCGAGCTTCCCTTTAACGTGAAATCTTTTAACGCCCTTAAGAGGGGTAACCCTGAGATACACATGATCTTCTGGTTCAAAACTCAAATCTCGACGACGGTTGTCTGCGTAACTCTTACATCTTGGTATGCTATCTTCAACCTCTCTCGATCATTGCAACTTGACTTTCTGCCTCTTCGAGAATATCTGGCCCAAACACCAAACGCTCTCCTGTTTCGTTCCAATTTAATGGTGTACGACAAGCACGTCCATACAACGCCTCAAACGGTGACATCTGCAGGCTAGCTTGATAGCTGTTATTGTAACTGAATTCTGCATATGGCAAACTTTTATCCCATGACGTAGCATAAGCTAAAGCACAAGCTCTCAACATATCCTCTAAAATCTGATTTACTCTTTCAGTCTGACCATCTGTCTGCGGGTGATATGCTGTACTAAAATTCAGACGAGTCCCCATTGCTTCATGCAACTTGTTCCAAAATCTTGAGGTAAATTGGGTACCTCTGTCCGACACAATCTTCTTGGGCACTCCATGCAAACATACAATCCTCGACATGTACAGCTCTGCTAAACGATCTCCAGAGTAAGTGGTCTTTACTGGGATAAAATGGGCGACCTTGGTTAGACGATCCACGATAACCCAAATAGAATCGTAACCTCTCTGAGTCTTAGGTAAACTGGTGATAAAGTCCATTCCGATTTCCTCCCACTTCCATTCCGAATTTTCAACTACGCAACAAACCACCGGTCTTTGGTGCATGGCTTTTACTCTCTGACATACGTCACATAAAGCAACATGTTCAGCTACTTCACGTTTCATATTAGGCCACCAAAATCTCTCTTTCAAATCCTGGTACATCTTGGCACTTCCTGGATGAATTGAGTACTTAGAATCATGAGCCTCCTCAAGAATCAATTGCTTTAGCTCCTTTTTATCCGGCACACAAATTCGGCCTTTGAAACACATGGTTCCCTGCTCATCCAGAGTGAAATCTACGGCTAGGCCTTCTTCCTTTTTAGCCTTAATCTTGGAAATTTTATCATCATCTTTCTGGCCTTCTCTAATCTGATCCTCTAGTGTTGGCTTTACTTCCAGTGCAGCTACCATTCCCTGCGGAACGACTTCCAACCTTAGTTTCTGAAATTCCTTGCATAATTCTGGTTTATCCTCCATTGTTAACGTATTGGCGCCATGGCTCTTTCGACTCAGAGCATCTGCTACCACATTGGCTTTTCTGGGATGATAATGGATTCCCACATTATAATCCTTAATTAGCTCAAGCCATCTTCGCTATCTCATATTCAGATCTGCTTGAGTGAATATGTATTTCAGGCTCTTATGGTCTGTATATATCTCACATCTATTTCCTATGAGATAATGACGCCATATCTTTAAAGCATGCACTACGCCAGCTAACTCCAAATCATGCGTTGGGTAATTCCCTTCATGCGGTCTTAATTGTCTTGACGCATAAGCAACGACTTTGCCTTCTTGCATTAACACGCATCCCAAGCCTTGCTTGAAGCATCGCGATAAATGTCAAATCCTTACGTACATCCGCAACACTAATACGGGGTACATGTTGTTAAACGCTTCTTTAGTTCCATGAAACTTGTCTCGCACTCTGGCGTCCATGCAAACTTCTTTTCTTTCTTTAACAACTGCGAAAGGGGTTTAGCAATTGTTGAGAATCCTTCTATGAACCGACGGTAGTATCCCGCCATTCCCAGAAAACTACGGATCCGAGTAATGATTTGGTTGCTCCCAATGCAACACTTGCATCCACTTTGTTTGGGGTCAATCGCAACTCCTTTAGTAGTCATTACATGACCAAGAAATTCGACTTTTCCTTCCAAAATTCACACTTGCTAAACTTAGCATACAAATGATGCTCTCAGACCTCTCTAAAACCATCCTGAGATGTTCTGCGTGCTCTTCCTCTGTCTTTGAGTAAACCAAGATATCGTCTATGAAGACTACCACAAACTTATCCAAATATTCCATGAAAACCTTATTCATCATATTCATGAAGTATGCAGGGCATTAGTCAATCAAATGACATGATTTGTGAACTCATAATGTCCATATCGCGTAGAAAACGCAGTCTTAGGCACATCCTCCGCTCGGATCTTCAACGGTGGTATCGAGCGAAGATCTATCTTGGAGAAAACTCCAGCTCCTCTTAAGCGATCAAATAAGTCGTCGATCACGGGCAGCGATACTTATTCTTGATCGTTACTTCATTCGATGCACGATAGTCAATGCACATTCTAAGACTTCCGTCCTTTTTACGAACAAACAAAACCGGGGCTCCCTATGGTGATGAACTAGGTCTAATGAAGCCTTTCTCTTGCAGTTCCTCAATCTGCTTCTTCATTTCCACTAACTCGTCGGTAAGCATCCGATATGGTCTCTTTGATATCGGTGCTGTCCCTGGTGCTAATTCAATAACAAACTCGATATCGCGATGCAGCGGCGATCTGGCAAATCTTACGAAACATATCCGGGTATTCTCTGGCTACTGGCACATCTTCCATGCTGATGGCTTTCACACTGTTGACCACTAACTGCCCATCTCGAACTGCGGTTGCTTGAAATTCTACTTTCTTGCCACTAGGGCCTTCCAATGTTACAATCCTTCGGCCACAATCCAAAACAGCCTTATGCTTAGACAGCCAATCCATTCCAAGGATAACGTCTAGGGATTGCGTATCTATCAAGATAAGATTCGCTAAATTCTAT
Source organism: Otatea glauca (assembly GCA_036346275.1). Classification (NCBI taxonomy): domain Eukaryota; kingdom Viridiplantae; phylum Streptophyta; class Magnoliopsida; order Poales; family Poaceae; genus Otatea; species Otatea glauca. The sequence goes on along the minus strand of CM070723.1, from coordinate 33,417,997 downwards.
CCCATCCATAAGCAACTTAGCTCCCAAACACCCAAGGCTAGATCTAAGCTCGGATCACGGGCTTGGACTAAGAGCACACACTTAAGATTCACCACTTTAAATCCATTCTTGGTTGCAAAACTTTGAGAAACAAGCGAATCGCGAAGCTCGTAATCAAACAAAGCATGTGCAGTCTTGAGTTGACGAGAAACTTACCCAAGACGACGTCCGTAGCTTCACGAGCTCCATCTGCGGTGATGTGGTTGATCCTCCAGCGCCTGATTGATCGCGGTGTTGCTCCGCATTGACTGGCGCCGATTTCGCTCTGAGGTTGGTGCCTTGGCGGTGTTGTTCCCAAGTTGAAACAATGGCGTGATGCCTCCTTCGTGGACACCTATTAGAAAAGTGCCTGCTCATTGCATGTATAGCATCTTTTCACTGCAGATCGCTGATTCCCTCCGGTGCATTGTTGCCTGTCTTTGGTGTCGAAAGTTACGATTGGCGGGCGAGGTGTAGGGGTTGATGTCTTGTTCACGGTGGCGGTTGGAACCTAGCAAATTGTTGTGGTGACATCCTCAAGCGTAGATGGTTTGGGCGTCCACCTGATTAGTCATTAAGCGCTTACGGTTTCACCCGACTCTTTGCGCTTGTCCTCTAGGATCAAAGCCTTATTCACTAGCTCACGAAAGTCGAGAAGTTGTGGGTAATCAATCCCACTGCGATCTGAATTGACCCTTCATGAAGCGAGACTATCTAGCTTTATGCATCGCTCGTCTTGAGGGCATAGCGAGCTAACTGGGTAAACTTGTTCAGGTATTAGGCCACTGGTTGGCCTCCTTGTTTCAGAGCCCTGAACTCTTCCTTCTTAAGGTCCATCATTCCCTCCGGGACATGATACTAGCGGAAAGCATTAGTAAACTCCTCCCAGGTGATCTCTTGCGGGGCTCCATGAGCGGCACAGTAATTCTCCCACCATTCTGCGGCAGTTCCTTCCAATTATGAGAGGCATAGAGCACCTTCTCATTTCCTTCACATTGCGTGATGTGCAGCTTCTTCTCAATAGTCCTAAGCCAGTCATCGGCTTCCAAAGGATTCACATTTCCTGAGAAGGTTGGTGGTCTAGTCCTCATGAAATCTGATAGCTTGGAGTGAGGTCGAGGTCCACCATGGTTGTTTTGAGTCGCAGTGTTGTTGTTGGTTCTTCTTTGCGTTGGCCATCTCTTTGCCTTCTTTGCATCATAGTCTGCATCGCTTAGTCTGCATTGCGAAACGCTCCCAGATTCTGCATGTCGACTGGCGGTGGTTGAGGGCTGCCTCTGTCATTGGTGTTGTCGTTCTGGCGCAGTCCACTTCCTGAAGCTCCGTTGTTCCCTCGAGTATTCACCATCTGATGATTGCCTCTTAGGTTAGGGAAGGTAGATGTAGCATAGATAAGAAGTAAGAATTTCTAAAGCGGGGAGATAGATTATACCCAAACTGAATTAATTCTTTATTTATTCTTGGTATGGCTGCTTATTTAAGCTTACAAGATTTGTAACACATACTGCACACTCAGCAATACAAAGAAACAAACTAAACACGAAACCTTAACGTCAACTAAAAAGGTAAAGACTAACTTAAAGACGCGACTCAACCGAGTCTCAACACAGCTCAAAGGTGACACTCACTCATCCGACCACCGGTGAGGTGATCCAGCGCAAACACCACGGTGGTGGCATAGGAGCGAACCTATCCTGATGACCTACTACTGGGTCCTCTGCAACAACAGGGTCTGCGCTCCCCTCTGGTTCCCACTCTCGCTCCTCTGGATCCTCCTCGGACTCTCCAACTGGCTCCTGAACTCCTCGAGTCACGCGCTCCAACTCGTCCTCAACTGCCTCCAAGGCTTCTCCCAGCTCAGTGATCATCCCGATAGCTGAAGCACGGGTCACCTCAAGCTCCTGCCCTGCCACTCTGAGTGCCTCGTACACAGTCTCCAGCTCCTGAGTAGTATCTCTCATATGATCCTCCTGGACAAGGGCGAACTCTGCGAGGTGCGTTGCAGTGGCACACTCGTCTTCCACGATCCTTCGGCATCGGCATGCTTGCACATCCGGGTGAAGGCGGAACACTGAGTCGTGAAGCTCGTCGGCGTAGTCGCGGCAGACACGGCGAAGAGCAAGTCGAGCGACCTCCTGAATTGCAACCTCGTACGAGAATCTTACGCGAGATGTTGATTGGCCTGCTAGCTTCCTCGTTCTCCGGCGTAGATAATCGACTTGCAAAAAATCCTCGTGTACACCATTAAGCGACCATTGCTTCCTCGGTAAAGCGGACGATAGAAGCCTCGGCGTCGAAGAACTCTCCACAACTCCATGGCGTAGCCGCCACCTCCTCAAAGGTCGGAACGATCGGCATCTGCTCCACAAGAACTTTGAATAAGTTCTCCACCCGAAACGGCTCGTAAGACGGTAATTTCAGCAAGGCAAGAAGTAGAGAGTGAGATGAATCGAGAGTGTTTTATTAGTCAAGTTTAGATTTTCTTTTAGAAAATAGTTTTGGACTCTCACAGGGCACCTCCATACTATCTAGGGCCAAGACCTACAGTCAGTATGCTTTGATACCACCTCTGTAAGGACCCGAATCCACTGATTCGAACCCACTGTGTTTACCGCACTAGTCCCAGGATCAACGCTAGTGCACACAGCTTAACATTGGTACATATCACATCATACACAACGATAATAGAATAATAGTTCATTTATTGATATAGCTAAGTGTATGATCTTACGACCAACTTACATTATTAAGCCACGCAGGGCAAGACTGAGAATATAAACTAATAATTATGCAGCGAAAAGTAGAAACGTAGATAGCTCATCAGTTCACCACAGGGAACCGACAAGGTTCGGACCCTAATGACTCGTGTCTTCCTGGACTTCCTCTTCCAACACAGGTGTAGATTCTTCAACTGTTGATTATTGTTGTTTGGCAAGGGTGAGTACTTAAAGCACTCAACAAGTTGTGCATGAGAATGCAATTCTATGTATCTATATGTAAGGCTTATTCCAATGGATAGGCTATCATGGCTATTTGGCAATAAGCGACATTTATGAACAAATCTGATAAATAGATTGTAAAGATCAAAACAAATATCAATAGTAAATAAATTCAGATTCTCAAGTAAACCAAGTTTCCAATCCTAAGTCAAATTCCATCTTCCATATGGCATTCCGCCATCCCAACCAAGTTGTCCAATTAATTAAGCTAACCCTTAATCAGTAATTCCGAGCATTGCTCAATACCATGAAACACGGCTATCCGAATAGTTTCACACTCTGCAAGGTTATGCACTTTACCCACGTGATACAACCAAACACCACCAAGGCGAGTGATCATAACAAAGCCTTTACAATGCTCTGGCTTAACCCGACACTACCTGCTAAGGTTTCAACACTGGTGGGACTGAAGACCATAACCAGGGCCCCCCTCTTGCGCCATGTGAATTACTCCATAACTCGGGAACTCACACCGTCCACGATAGTACCAAAATTAAGAAATTGCAAATTACTCAGCTAGGCTGGCCCATACCAGACATGTGGTTGCATGATTGACTCAGGTCAAAGGCTTGCAAGGTTAAGTCCTTAGTGTGATCAAGGCAAGACATCCACATACCCTCTGCCCATCGGGCCCACCTTGGCATCCTCGCCCCTTATCACTTGCCCTGATCTAAGTGATTATCATCCAGTTGATTACCAAGCACCACGTGCCATCAACAATTCAACATCGTTGCGTGACATGACTCGCCACAACAACTCAATCTCATCGTGTGATCCCACATGACACACAAGTTCATAACATTGTTCCATATTCCATTAAGCAAGATTAATTATCAATGATTCTGACACATGTGATGACGTGGCAGGGCTAAGCAACTAATACGGTCTACACCTCCAATGTTGACTATAATTATTAACCAACTATATTAAACCAATCTAGGGTGACAATGGATCATGGCATACAATGACAAGGTAGGGTATAGATCAATCTGGCATATTAGCTAAGCCCAATTTAAATTGAAACAGTTGTACACTTGAAATATATGCAATAGTGTAAATCAAACATAGCAATTTTATAAACATGGGTTCAACATGATCAAAGCACAACTTGCCTTGGAATAGGTCCTGATCTGGTTCTGGAACTTGCTCTTGAGTTGCTGGATCTTCCTCCGAAGCGTCGCACAATTCAACGTCTACGCGTACCGAAAGAGAAAAGCAAATAAATACCAAAACAGAGAGTAATTGAACTCTAAAAATCAAATAAAATTTACCATTAAATAGATCTCAATTTTACAAATTTTTAGGGATTTGAATCACTCAAATCCGAGTTAAATTGCAAAAGATATAGCCTTTTGAAGTTTGAAATAAATACTGAAATTGCTAAAATCAGAAAATCAGACTTAACAGATTTATTCTTAAACTGAAAAAGTGATTTATGACGTCAGCGTGACGTCAGCGAGATCTCGGCCAATCACAAGCCGACACGTGTCTCGGCGTATGGACCCGGTCCACAGCGCAGCGCGAGACCACGATGCACCCGGTCCATACCGCCTCGGTACCACGCCCGACACGCGTCGCTGCGATTGGGCTGCGCGACGGCTCCATCCGATGCACCCAGATCCGATCGAGCGGCTCGAAACTAACGCATAGCGTGGCGTTCTTTCCACGCTCATCACTCATCCAATGGCTCACCTTTACCCGCGACTTCTTCGTCGAGCGGCGGCGTGGCTTGATCTTGAACAGACGATGCAGATCCAACGGCTGAGGCTAGCTCCGACCGAAACAATGTCACGGCGATGTGGCACTCACCGGACTTGGGGACGAAGGTCACCGAGGCGGCGGAAGAGAGAATCCCTGGCGACGTTTTCACCCTCCACCGACGCGAATCGTCGCGGCGATGACTCTGGCGTCCTCGGCAAGAACAGAAATCCAGCGGACGGCGACGAAAGCGAAGAGAACCACGACGGCGGTGCTCACGAAGTCGGACGAGCTCTCAAGCGTCCACGGAGGCTTCTCTGGCCACAACCCAACAGGAAAAAGCTGCGCACACTCACGATGAACCTCGGGGACTACCCGCCCCTACTTATAGCCTAGGAATTCGAGCTCTACATGGTGAAGGAGTTCGGCGGCGTGCCGACGGCGGACTCCGAGTCCGAGCCGAAGACGACGACGTCTCAGCCGTACGCGTGTCGCGATCCGACGCTCACTACTCGAGCTCCTACGTGGCACGATCTGCTCCGGAGAAAACCGATCCGACGGCTGCGAGGTTTAGGGTTTCCTGGAACCAAACTCATGGGCCAAGCTGGCGCGCACCGACGCTGGTTTCAGCGCCTGAGTGTTGGGCTTCGGCCCAACACTGTTCACTGATTTTCAAAAGGATTTTCTATTTAAAAAAATTCCAGAAATTCATTTTATTTATTTTAAGCAATAAAACTATTAGGAAAAATCAAAGAAAAATCTCAAAAATACTTTGAGACATTCTGGACTCAATTAAAGTATTTTTGGCAAAACTTTATTTTGACTTTACACAGGTTTAAATAGATTTGAATAAAAGGGCATGAACTTGATTTCAAATTAATTCAAATAAATCCAGAAAAATCCAAATAAATTCCAGAAAATCATAAATGCACATTTAAGCAATAAAATAGTATTTAAGCAAATTTTTGGGATGTTACAGTATATAATATTTATTAGGATTATATAAGGTCATTAATATATTAGGATTATATTGGGTCATTAATATATTAGGATTATATATGGTATATTATTGTATTAGAATTTTATATGGTTACAATTATGTTAGGATAATTGTATCAGTGGCGATTCTTTTGAAGAACCGGCACTGATACACTTATCTGTGGCGGTTAGTATAAAGAACCGCCACAGATAATATATGTATCAGTGGTAGTTCTTGTGAAGAACCGCCAAAGATAAGTGTATCAGTGGCGGTTCTTTAAGAACCGCCACAGATAATATAAGTATCAGTGGCGGTTATTATTAAGAACCGCCACGATATAACTACATATAAAAGAAGATCAGCGATCACTCTTCTCACCGTTGCCTAAACCTAAACTTCCGCCGCTTCACTCTTCTCACCGAGCCCGATTTGCCACTGCCACGCCGCCGCCCAGCGCCGCCCGACGCCCGCGCCCGCCACGATGCCCGTGCCCTCTGAAACACGCCCGACGCCGCTTTGGCGCCCGCCCCGCCCAGCGCACCCGACGCCGCCCAATGCCCGAGCCCGACGCCTCCCGATGCCCGCTTGTTCTGTAATCATCCACTTGCCCTACTCGCTTCACAGCACGATATTGCCAAACCCCTGCCAGACTTTATGTTTATGTGTTTGATTCTCAGAAATGGATTATTTAGTATAATATGCTATTATTTGTTAAGAAATGTATGTGTAAGTTTGTGCTAAGTATTCTTCTGTGATTAAATGGTATGTTTTTTAGAGTCTTTGTGCACTGAGATTGTGATAAGCATTCATGTACTGCCAATTTGGATACTCGTTTTCAAAACAGAGAATGCATTATTTGATGGTATCTCATGCATAGCTTCTGTAATATGAGTCCTATCTTGCTAGTAGTTGTGGAGTGCCCTTCTGGAATTTATGTGTATATGGCATCTTATAAAGAAATTTCTTATGGTAGTCATTTTAGTTCATATGCTTTCATTTAGATGTATTAATATTCTGTTTAGCCAAGGATTTTGGACTGATAACTGTTATCATTTGCAAACTGAGCTAAGTGTGGGCTTGGTTATGTATCACTCCTTTTGAGAACATAATACTAGGAAGTTACTTACAGTTAAAAGTGATATATGGCAAGTCTGAAATCTGAGTATTGGATCACTCTATTATTATACTTTGATGTCTCTTTTGACTACTACCTTATTTTACTTCACACCCTGATGTTTAATCATGTATTACTGCTTGTAGATTACTGAATATGCCACTGTCTATCCATTTCCTATGACTTTTATAACTATACTGTGAAACTCTATTCCTGTTTGTGGTTGGGTATACACTTAATGAATGGTTAAAATCATTTATACTTATTAGACGAACCTGTTACTTCATTCTTCGCTTCTACCATATTTTAGGCCTAGCTAAGAATGCTACGGATCATCTTCCATTTGTTGCATCTGCATTCTTTGTTCTGTAATCATCTACTTGTACTACATGTTTTCATCTTCCACTTGTCCCACATGTTTTATTTCGATTGAGTTTCATTAATGCAAACCATGGGCGTTGCAAGGTGTATGTACCATAGCTACATATTGGGTCCACAAAATTTACAACCAATCAGCACTAGTTCAAGAGTTAATGCTTGCTTAATTAGTTTTGTTCTGAGCTAATTAAGTCTCTTGCTCTTGCAAAATCATTTTCATCTTAGCACCACACAATATTACACACAGGACAGTACATCTGTACTTTGGAATTCCATGAGATGATTTTGTAATAATTGACGAAAATTATGTTTCGAGTCGAACTGTAGTTCTAATGGAGCCTGAAACCGAGCCTATAGTGGAGGAGAGTCCGAGCAGGTACCTTGCCCTCCACCCAACCACCGAAGGTGCCGAGGCCTCCACCGCTGTTGCAGATGATGCTCCTATTGCAAGACGCCGAGGACGAGGGAAAACTAAGAAGCCTGAAGGCCGGTACACCATCTCAGAGGTCTTAGATACTGGGGTCCTTGTTGCACCGAGAAAATCAACAGCAAAATACAAGTCAACATGCAGGTACATCGTAAGGGATAAAGTGCCAATCACCTATTCAGATTGGCATAAAGTGCCCCGAGCCACCAAAGAGGATATGTGGACAGAGCTCAAAGAAACCTTTGAATTCCCCGAAGGAGCCGAAGATCTCGTGCGTCGCGACGCATTGATGACCATGGATGCGGCGAGGAGAAACTTCAAGGCGAGACGCCGAGGACGAGGGAAAACTAAGAAGCCTGAAGGCCGGTACACCATCTCAGAGGTCTTAGATACTGGGGTCCTTGTTGCATCGAGAAAATCAACAGCAAAATACAAGTCAACATGCAGGTACATCGTAAGGGATAAAGTGCCAATCACCTATTCAGATTGGCATAAAGTGCCCCGAGCCACCAAAGAGGATATGTGGACAGAGCTCAAAGAAACCTTTGAATTCCCCGAAGGAGCCGAAGATCTCGTGCGTCGTGACGCATTGATGACCATGGATGCGGCGAGGAGAAACTTCAAGGCGAGACTGAACACAAATTATGTGAAGCAAAACCGGTCAGTCATCGGAGAGTACCCAAGATTAGAGCCATATTGGGATGAGTTTACGGCGATGAAGCAATCCGGCGACAAGGAAGTCGGTGAGGACCACATTAGCATCGCAAGAAGGAATACTCACCCCACGGACTTGGCACGAGTGGGTGCGCAGTAAAATTGCTCAATGGGAGAGGCAGGAATTAGAAGCGGTCAATTGGTGGCACAAGTCCCTTGATCGGACTACCATACGAGTGAAGCACTACGTGCTAGCGAGGCGATATCTTGTCTACTAGGGTTTATCATTCAAGAGCGTGAAGGCGAAGCAATGACGCAAAGAGTTCATGAGTTTTACGCCTAGTCCACCCAAGGATCTTTTCACCCAGCATAGGAGAAAGACGAGCTAACAGCCCCCTAGGAAACAAAGAGCACCCGGTCGGACATGAGGCGTCGGGTCAAGGTTCCATGGAGGAGTGGATTCCCGAGCACGGAGACTCTTATAGGAGTTGGAAGAGAGCTAAAGAAGAGCGGTGGCGAGAAATGGAAATGATGAAGGAAAGGGTTCTGCGAGAAATACAAGGCACCATTGAAGAACAAATTGAGCGACAAGTACAACAAGCCTTGAGCGATCGCGAGCCCACAACATTTTCTCGACCCTACAGTCGTCGCGGCGATTCTGCGTCCACGCCATTGGCGGCGAACAACAACCATTATCCTGTGGGCGACATACGAGGACCCCACACCGTTAGCTCAACGTGCGTGATGAACATATTTATGCAGTGCTACAGGGTAGTTTATCCGTGCTAAGAAGGGGGTGTCCTGCACAATACCCCGATAGCGCCAGGTTATGCAAAGGTCCAGGTGGAGATAGTACTTGCACAGTTTGCTGACATCGGGTTAGAAAAACCCACCAATGATGAGATAACAACTCTAGGAAGTGCCGTCCACTCATTCATCCAGTGGCGCAAGCGTGACATCTTCTGGACCATGCGAGTGCCGACCTCTCTGCGATACAATCCTCGCATCCGTCAAAGAATCGAGAGTGAAATGGTGAAGAAGCAAGATGAGGTAGAAAAGAAATCCATTGAGGACCCCATAAAGATGGCCACTGTTAGTACTCCAAAGCAGAAACCTATAACACCTGGTACTTCAAAGGACAAACCTGGAACCCCTGATCCCAAAAATTGGCACATTAGACAAGCCGTATCAGCCAGATCAGGCGAAGCCAGGACCGAGTATGATGTCGTGCGACAAAAAAGTAAGGGCAAGGCGAAGTCTGATGACCAAGATAATCAACAAAGATTGAAATTCGAGGTAGGGAAGCCCTTAGTCACCGCTTTGATGTTAAAGAGTCTAACACCCATGATGCAGTGATTACATGCATGGTACATGGATCGATCCAACCAAGACGTACTCCCGAAGGTGATCACTGCAATTTTCCGTGAGGAACATTTTCACCATGCGGGCCATGGCTACTTCTTAATAAAATTTGATAACTTGCACAACTTGTTCTATTACGACGCCCTCGACATATCTTTTTTGAGATGCTGGTCACTGTAAGTGTCTAATATATCAATGTTGGCCTACATTCACGTAGTACCGATAATTGTCATGTCTAACTATTTTGTTATATACATATGAGATGATTGAATTACGAAGAACAAAGGGGCCAGTGGGATTCCTCGACCCGGGAACAGTTTGCCAATCTAAAATCAAAAGAGCACCAAAGGAGGTCGAGGAGTACATATATAATGTTTTGATTAAACTACAAGACAAGGAGTTTATACTTTTACCATATCATTTTAAGTAAGTTCCTCACTAGCTAGTTAAATTACTCATTGATTTCGTTATTTACTCTGATGTAAGGACTAATGACTATGGCATCATGCATGTGTATGTAGCTTCCACTGGATTCTCGTAATAATTCATCCAGAAAAGAGCAAGATGCTGATCAAGGATCCACTGGATAAACCTCAAAAAGACTTTGAAGTGATGACACAATTAATAAATGAGGCGTTCAAAAGATATTGTCAGAAGAGCTCGAGATATCGCCCATACCACAAGTCCCTTACAATCCGTACTAAGTTTCCGGTACGCACGCAAGGAATATTCTTATATCATATTTCATAGTAAATAGCTCTTTCGACGACATCTTAGTTCATTCGATTTTTGCGGGGTCTGGCGACCGCAAGGAACAAATTTATGTGGGTACTTAGTGTGCGAAGATATGCGAAATCTTATCATGCACAATAAAAGACAATGGCGTAGAGGTCGATCCACGCGACATGACACATTGATTCACACCACTCAATTTCTATATACTCTCTTAATTTTGTTTTTTATACTTATAGCGCCTTAAGTTGTCTACGTTAGGACTGCTTCCTTCTGAAATCCAAGCCATTCAGGGCCAGCTCGCCTACTTCATCATGAAGGAAGTAATCAACAAAAAAGGCGAGTTTCATGACGAAGACAACAACGATCCAGTCATCCATACTCTTCTCTCACATCACGTGTCTCCAACCTCCGAAGACCCGTAGGCTTCTAGTTTGCCTCCACTAGTTTAGGATTTTGTTACTTCAATTCTGTTTCATTACAAAGTGTAAATAACTCTTTGTTGCTTTCAAATGGGAACCCCTTCTTTTGTCAATGCCACTTCTTTTGTCAGTGGTTGTGCTAAACTTGCATGTACTTTTGTCTTCTTCAGGAACACACACACATGCGAGTGACACTTCTAAATATTTCATGTGTTTGCCTTACATGGTTATTTTTTCATATGAAGTTATTTCATGTGTTTGTAATAGTTTGATAAACTAACCAAGTGAAAAAATTACTAAAGAAATGCGTGGTTTTCTGAGTGAGTCATGCTTTTCTTGCTCATCATGCTGGTTTCTTCTTAGAAACAATTGCTCATCAGGATCAAGTGCTTGAGAAACTCATGGCTCAAAGAACCGAAGGACGCACTACAAATGGGCTTAGTGTCATGGTCATCGATGAAGATAAACATCATGCGAATTTAGCAAGGTCTATGCTCTGTAAACTCAACTTTTATGGTAAACGCCATCAATTCCTTCCAGCAATCCATGTTCTTTTTAAGAAGTAGTCCCACCAACTTTTGAATGTTGTGCTATACTATGGGTTACTTAGTTGTCTCTTCTTGTCCAGTAACACTATCTTGCAAATTCTGATTGGTTTACTTTGCTCTTGCAGGTAGTATTCTGACTTCTCAAAGTATTTCTATGCTAGCTCAATTGATCATAATTAGTTCCGGTTCTTTACTTTGCTTTTACAGGTAATGCTCTGACCTTTAACTACAGTTTTATTCAAAATTGGGAGGTAATTTAGTCAAATTGGTAGAGTTCGGTATTGTATCCAGATTTCATATGAAAGCAAATATTTTGACTTACTCTACTTAGCATAATTGAGCTAAGGTGACATCTCTCTCTCCTGGTTCTATTGATTTTCTCAAGGTGTGTGTTGTTCTTGATCCTTTCTTTTTTATACGTCTTCAAGTTCAGTTACCATATACACATGTGCTACTTTATTTTGCTGAGGTCATAATTCTAAAATGTTTTTTTCCCTACAGGACATTGTAGAGAGTAAAGTTCCTTCCTTACAGGCACAATCCTTCTCTACTTCTATGTGTTTTTCACTTGGCCTTTTTGTTGTATATTCTTTCAGTATTGCTTAAGGTCACAACTGATGTTAGAAGTGCAGTAGATTGATAAAGAGAGCAGGTTACTAGATAAACTTAATGTTGACCTAGATATCTTTAGATATGTAGCCTGCATAAATTTCTTGTTTATTCACTGTGATTACCATTTTCTACAGAGTAATTAGAAGAAATTCAAGACTGTATGGATGATTTACAAGTACTGTGTTCCTTTAAATGATATTTTTTGCTATTCTGTGAGTAAATGACCCCTACGATGCGCCGATCTTGCAGTACACATAATCAATCAAATACCACCATATTTACATTGCTTCTTGAAGCTGTTAGATCTACTTCTCGAAGCACCAAATATAATAATCTGCTTTTCCATATCTATGTGCCATCGAAGTATAAGGAGTCTGAACATTTAACTCTTCAACCTTAGTAAATAAGGAGATTGTCTTCCTTCATACTTCTGTTCTTATTTATGTAAGCAAATAAAACATCGATGAAATATGGTTGTCTAATGCAACGATGTCTTTGCTGTTGCTATGATCATATGTTTTTTTCCATGTTCTGCTTAAATTAGTTCAACTGTTTATTATTGATCAGTCGCACGTATTCTTGCTGATAATGCAATTTGTGATGACAGACTAGGATTTAATTTGATTATGTTTCCTCCTTAATTTCGATTTTACTGAACTTTCCTACTAATTTTTTTGTACTTTCTTCTTTGGTGTGGAAGGGTGGTATATGCTATAAGAATAGTATTTCCCATGCTAAAATGGTCATATACCCATTTACGTTCACTTTTAACTAAATTGTTCATAGAGGTGCTCCTCATATTTCCTTTTTGTCAATTGTTTCTTTTTTAGCGTAGGAACTTCTTTAGTAGAAATAAAAATAGTTTGTTTAGTTAGGTAGGACAAAAATTATTAGTATGTGCTTGCTTAGTGTATCTTTGACTTTCTGTAGGCATCATGGTCTTCAAAGAATTCATGTTCTTGATCTTAATTGGTATTGTCACCATTGTATATGTTTTTCGAATTTGACAGATCAAATAGTATATTGCTATTGTTGTTAGCAGGTATTTACTACTCTTGTTATACCTTTTGGCTATGCTTTTTACAAGCCAGCTCCTGTGTTTTAATGCTTATCATCTTTGATTCATTTTTGCTATTTAGATTTACCGAATCCCATTAGCTGCAACAACGATATAACATTATAGCTTTATGTTTTATTTGCCTTTTCTTTCTGCAGGACAAACAAAGGATAGTTACAAATGTAGGAAAACAATGCCTTTTGCTTCAGTAGAAGCACTTTCCATTTCTGGTGATGTGTGCCTTATCATTACTACAATCTACATTGTTAGTCTTAGTAGATCTTCCATATGCATTCTGTTACCATTTTTACTCCTCTTTATCAGGGTTGGAAATACTGTGAGACTGGCCTCTTGTTAATTTTGTCGATAAGGAATTTCTTACCATGTGCAAACCAAACAATTCTAATTTGCTCTGCTGCCTATAGGTCTATTACTCTTTTTGTATGATATCTATTAGTCTGCCTATCTGATATAGGATGGATATAGATGTTTCAATATTGTACAGTCATGAAGGACCGAGATGGCGAACAGAGAGGGGGGGGTGAATGGTCGCAAATAAAATTTCCCCCAAAATACTCCAACAAAAACCTCGACAAGATTGCTCAAAGGAAATCGTGAAAAACCTGAAAAACTAGACAACTATGTGTACCCCAAGCTTGCATGGATAAGTACCACAAAATATGTGGGGATTTTTGAGTCACAATACTGGTTGTCTAGTGTCCAAGATAAAGAGGAATCAATTCAAACTCTTGCTTTTAGAAAGGACATCAATTCAAATCACAAAAGTCACTTTCAGAAAAGCAAAAGCAGAATTTCCAGAACTTATCCTCAATTTGCACAGGAGGTTGGTGGTTTCTGAAGCTCACAAAATTTTCAGACTTTTTGTCCCTATGAGCATCAGAGTCGTGAAGAACTCCACCAAATTTATCCTCAAAAATCCATACAGAAAAAACAGAAAAAATCTAAGAACACAGTCTGGTCAAGAACATCGAGCAGAAAGTTTGGGGCTCGGTTTTCACCTCATGGCGCCCAAATGGTGCAACAAATGAACTCCAAAATTTTTTTGCAAGTGGATACCAGAGTTCCTCACCTCCTCCAATAAGAATCACTTGAAAAAGATTTCTCTAGATTTTTATAGAAATAAAAAACTGACTGCTGCGCGAAGAACAAGTTCTGAACAAAGTTGGAACTTGAAAGAAAAGATGTTCTCTACTCAATCCGAGAGTGCAAAAGAGATTTAAACCATATGAACACACTCAAAAAATCCAAGATCAGCAGCATTTAGAAGGAGGGGAGGCAAATCCAAATTACATGAAAGTAAATTGCGAGAATGTAATTGCGGGAAAGTAAATGCTGAATTTAAATTGCGTAAAGTAAAGACATAATGTAAATGCGCAAAATAAATTCAGAGGTGGATGGATAAAACTTTTATTTCTGGAAGGAGAGGTTACAAAGCCTCACTTTCATGTGGGCAAAGCTCAAAGGAGCATTCACAAACCTGAAAACCTTCAAAAGAAGGAGGCTACCCCTCCACCCCTATTTATACTATTCTTGGGCCACCTACCACCCTTGGATGAGTCCCTCAACCCTAGAGCACTAATCTAAGGGCTAGGATTAACCCACACACACAGCCATGCAAGGGCTAACCCAAAACCCACACACATACCGGGTTTTCTTGCACGGTTTTCAAAGCATACTATCTAGATCCGCTAACCTATCAACTAGACCTCAATCCGACGGCCCTCATTGATCCACGCGGCATCTAGCTAGCATCATCTCCTTTCCTTGTCTTCTTGACTTGCCCGGACTCCGTCTCCGATCATCTTCCGGCGATCTCCCAACCGTCTGGACCTCCGACGCTCCTCGCCTAGTCCCGGTCATCCTCCGCCTCACCATGACCTAGCACCGTCGCCCTGCAACCATCAAAGACAAGGAAAAACCTTTCATAGCAATGCCCACAATGATATGCAATAAACCCATCCAACTCATCACTACCGCGCCCATACGGTCGATACTGCCACTCCTAGGAGAGACAACTCAAATTGCTTCATTTTGAAAATCAATCCAAATCAAACTCAAACTTGAGCACACCTTGCTCAAATAAAGTCAAATACTCATCACAAACATGGATGGTCCTCCACATGGTCCTTCAATCTCCCCCTTGATGAGTATATTGACAAACCACACAAAAGGCATAAATATGAGTTTGAATGAGAGAAGAAGAAAACAATTTGATTGCAAAGCCAAACTTGGTCCAGAGAAAAAAATATAAAATCATGACCAAGTTGGCAGAAAGAATTTAGAGCAAGACCATGAAAAGAGCAAGTTTTCCACAAAAGCTCTAAAAACCTATCATAAGTGCCAAATGTGATTATGATCCATAAGAAATAGCAAAGATTTACAAAGATCATAAGAACCAACAAGCTTTCACATTTTTATCTCTTTTTTTTAATGATGCCTTTTCTACATTTTCTACCCCTTTTGGCAATATAGGCATCAAATTGGAATTTTCTCCCTCTTTTTATGTATGCATGAAATGCAACCTAAGGGAGCTTTGAAGATTATCCAATTGATCACAATGACAAGATATGACACCAAGCTAGTCAATTTTAGATTAGACTAGTCTAAGACATATCCAAGTGCAAATCTGAGCTTAGTTTTGAATATTTTATTTTTAGCAAGATTTGACAAGTGCAACACTTACTTTAGTTTCAAAAATAGAAGAATAGCCACTCTAAGGATCAAAAGGAAAACCTAGAGTTCAACCTACTCAACACTTTTGGGGAATCTAGAAGAGCATACAAGGTCATTCGGGCTCATTTATCAATTAATACAAATTTTGATTTGTCATCATACAAGACATAGCGGGGTGCAAATGTTTGACATTATTTGCATTCTTTACCCACATATGTCTTTGTTTTTTAATTTATTTGCATTTTCTTTTGACAACCAATTGACTCAAGCCATATGCGACCATCTCAAGATGAACTCTTAAGAGGATGGTCTAGGTCAAACACGATGTATTCCAAGTTCATCCCAAGTGCAATGGGAAGCGGTCTTGTGAATGCAAGGTGTTGAGTCATATGTGCACAAGAAGAGTCAATTTTGTTTAATTTTTATTTTTAGCACAATGATTCATGAGCAATTGAAGGACTCTAGCATGGATCAAACTAGTTTCACCCAAGTTGCTATAGGGATTCTAGAGAACTCCAAAATTCCTCAAATTATGGCACAAACCTCTAGAGAAGAAACCTAGCAAGTAAAAGCAACAAGTTTCATCAAGTTTTTCATTTAAGGCCTTTTTTCATTTTAAAGCTTAGCAAGTTAAATGAACTTGGATATATCTGAGCTAGTGATTTCCTCCATATGATGCAGCATGGTGTATAGCATGAAGAAGAAATCAATTGCATAATAGACAAAGCTCATTAAACAGGAAATACAGTCTATATGCAATGCACGAACAGATTCCCAAACTCCCCCTCAACAAATGAATCAATTTTAAGCTCAAATCTGGTTAAAGTTAAGTTATTATCAAGATTAGGCACAAAGTAAAACCGAAAGAACTCAATAATAAACAGAAAAACAGAATGAGGAGAAGAAGTTGAGAAACTGCAAAACTGGATGGCTATTGAGCATAGATAAGATAGAAGAGACTCACTACAGCTCAAACTCGCTCTTATCTTCCCCAGAGACTGACATAGGGAAACTGACTCTAGATCCCAACTAAGGAGTGCACAGACCTGTCTACCCAGAGGCCCAATACCGCTAGACTTATAAGGCTGTGAGGGAACTCAACCTAGAGAGAAGAGAGAACAGCTAATCACGCATGATAGCAACCTAAAACACAAGATAAGAGGTCCATGCAAGGCATGCCAGAAGTTTAAGTGAGTGAACTCAACTCAAGAAGAACAAGCCCAAAGTCACCCATAAGAAGCACAAAGAAAAGAAAAGTGGAAGAAAACATATAATACATAATATACAAACCACCCCCTCACGAAAGGCCGTAAGGGCTCACGACTCAAGCTCACTCCTCAAGGCAACAAATCTGGAGCTATCCAAAGGCTTGGTGAAGATATCGGCTAATTGAAGGTCACTCTCTGAATGAGCGCGATATCTCCCTTCTCTACATGGTTTCTAAGGAAGTGATATCTAATATCAATGTGTTTGGTCCGGGAATGTTGCCTTTGGGTTTTAGCAATGCAAATAGCTGAAGTGTTGTCACGGAAAAATGGCACACTCTCTATCTCTAACCCATAGTCCCGTAAGGTCGATCTCATCAAAGCACTGCTACAACAGCATCTCTGACAACATACTCGGCCTCGGCGGTGGGTCAGGCAACCTAGGCTGCTTCCTAGATGACCAAGAAACAAGAGAAGTGCCAATGAATTGGCAAGTGCGAAGTGCTCTTCCTATCTATCCTCTGACCCGACAAAGTCGGCATCGGAAAAGGCTCTAAGAGATAGACAAGAAGGCGAAGAGTACCAAATACCATAATCGGTGGTAGCATGAAGGTACACGAAGATGTGCTTGACCGCTGGCGGAGAGGCGCGAGGAGAAGCTTGAAATCGAGCGCCTGCACACACAATAAATGTATGTCCGGCCTCGAAGCGGTGAGGTACAAGAGGAGCCGATCATGCTCCGAAACTCCTTTTGATCAGCAGGCTTACCATCCTCATCGGGCTCGAGGACAGCAGTGGTAGCCATAGGAGTCATCACCGGCTTCCCATCAGACATATCGAAGCGCCTCAGGAGGTCACGGGTATACTTGCCTTGATGCAAGAAAGTACCCCCCCGAGTCTGCTTGATTTGGAAGCCAATAAAGTAGCTCAACTCGCCCATCATACTCATCTCAAACTCTGTGCTCATCACCTCAGAAAACTGAGACACAAGCGAATGAGATGTGCCACCAAAAATGATATCGTCCACATAAATCTGGACAAGAAGAAAATGAGACTCATCGTGTTTGATGAACAGAGTTTTGTCTACTATGCCCATTTTGAAGTCATGGCTGAGAAGATAAGACTTGAGCCTCTCATACCTTGCTCTGGGGGCCTGCTTGAGTCCATACAAAGCTTTGGAGAGCTTGTATACATGACTCGGAAACTTGGGGTTCTCGAATCCTAGAGGTTGTTTGACATAAACCTCTTCCTCAATATAGCCATTGAGGAATGCACTCTTGACATCCATTTGATAGAGCTTGAAGCCACGGATGCGAGAGAATGCAAGCGGGATCCTAATAGCCTCTAGTCTAGCTACGAGGGCAAAGGTCTCCTCAAAGTCAAGACCCTCAACTTTGAGAAAGCCCCTGCAACTAGCCTAGCCTTGTTGCGAATGACAACCCCATCCTCACTCTGCTTGTTTTGAACACCCACTTGGTCCCAATGACATTATGACCAGATGGGGGCTCGACAAGCTGCTATACCTTGTTCCTCTCAAAGTTCTCAAGTTCCTCATGCATAGCATTAATCCACGATTCATCGGATAATGCATGAGAAACATCCTTTAGCTCAAAGGAGGCAACGAAGGCGAGTGGAGGCGGCTGGACAAACCTAATTTTGAGCGAGTGACCTGCTCAAACAGATCACCAATGATCTGATCAGGTGGATGAGCTTTCTGGATATGTCGGGGAGGACCAGAAGCAGAAGTGGTCTCTATCTCATGCACAGAAGAGGTAGGAGCAGAGCCACTCACTGAAGGAGAGTCAGAAGGCAAGGGCTGGTCTCCCTGAGGTGCAGAAATAGAAACAGGAGGCACCTTAGATGTAGAGGGAACTGGATCCGGTGGAAACACCATCATCTCGATCATCCTCATCTTCTACAAAGATGGTCTCGGAGGGATAAGAAGAGTCTGAAACATCAGGTCTAGCTCCTAGGCTAGCCTCATCAAAGGTCACATCACAGGTCTCTATGATCCTATGCGCATCAACACTCCAAACCCTATAGCTACAAGAAGAAGTCGAGTAACCTAAAAAGATACCATCAGAAGAGCGAGACTCTACTTATCTAGGTTACCAGACTTCAAGATAAAACACTTGCAACCGAAAACGCGAAAATGAGAAACACTGGGCTTTCGCCCATACCTCAACTCATAAGAAGTACGATGCAGATGTGCTCTCAAAAACACGCGATTAGAAACATGGCAAGCAGTAGCTATAGCCTCAGCCCAAAACTTCCTAGGAGTATTGTACTCGTCTAGCATCATCCTGGCCATCTCAACCAAGGTCTGTTCTTCCTTTCCACTCGCCATTCTCGCGAGGCGTAGGGAGAAGAGAACGATGCTCTAAACCGACTCCACACGAAACTCTCAAAGTAGGAATTCTTGAACTCCGTGCCATTATCACTGCGTATAGCTCGTAATGCACCAGGAGCTCAATAGACAACCTCTTGACCAAACCCTGAAGTGAGAAAAGTCTCATCCTTCGAGGCCATGAAGAATACCCAAGAGTATCTAGAAAAATCATCAACGATGACAAGAACATACCACTTCCCTCCTGCCGTTGCACTCTAGCCGACCAACGGTGTCCATATGTAAAAGCTGTCTGGTACATCACCATCACTACGGTGACTAGAGGATGAGAAGCGATAACCATCTTGCCATGTCGGCAAGGAGAGCAAACTAAGTCTTTGACCATCTTGAGTTTGGGCAAACCCGAATGAGATCGTGGTCGCTAACTCGGGTCAAATGATCAAAACCAATGTGACCAAGTCTCCTATGCGGAAGGAGAGATCACGGGACTCGAAGCAATCAAACATCGAAGAGAGTCTCGGAAGAAGCGAGAAAAATCAGCACGAAAGACTCTCCCAAATCTAGAAATCCATAAACTAACCCTCCCGATGAATCAAGAATTCTCTGAGCATTACTCTTGAAGCTTACCTCGAAAGAGTCATCGATAAGTCGAGAAACAGAGAGCAGATTGTATTGCGACTTACTTACTAAGGCAACATCTTTAAGAATGAAATTTTGGTTAATGCGGATGGTACCTTTAGCAATGACTCTACGAAGATGCATCCCCAAAGTGATTAACTCATCACCGGGGCTCGGACTAGGAAGAGAACCAACGAGAATCTCGGTCATATGACGAGAACAACCGAGTCAACAATCCAAACATCGCCTTTCCCCATCCAACGAACCTGATCAAGACACAAGAGAGAAAGATGACTCGATCTTTGGAATAGAGTGAAGACTTAGGAACCCAATCTTGAACCATCGACACCTCAGTACCGACCACGTAAGAAGATCGGACTCGAGTGTCTCTCTGACGCTCAACTCTCACGATCGGGAGCAACTCGTAGATAATCTAGGAGTCAAAGCGGGTTGTACGCCGTGGTGCAAAAGCCGACCATCCCGAAGGTTGCTGGATCTCCTACCGAGAAAACACCTCACGCCGATATCTACCTCGATGGGAAAAGCGAGGAATATCAAGAGGGCGGCGGAAAGATCGACTACTGAACAGCTCCGGACTAAAACTCAAGAACTAGCATGAAAACTAAGTCCTGGGCGCTGCCCAAAAATAGGCGACTCTCTAACTGTCTAGAAGCGGTGTGTGTCTTAGGAACACTCAAAGTGCGGGATGACCACGAATACCCCTAAGAGCGACAACACGCTCACGCCGAGTGATCTTGGCACGCTGAGCGAAAATCTACTAGGTGACCATCCTTCTTACGGAAGGTGCATGTGTACCGCCTTGCTAGAGGCGAAGCAATAGGAGTAACACCCTTACGGTCGAAATCCTATGGACAACCCAGTGGACCTAAACACGGTGGTACTCACTCAGGGAGCTACCACAATCTCACCACTATTGGAGCCGCGCACAATGGTGGGAGGATGCGCCCGAGCGTGCTCCAAGGGATCAAATCCTAGACCTTGATTGAATCTACTAATCTTGGATTGGTCTAGAATAAGATTGAGCTTCTTCTTGCCTCCAACAAACTTCTCGAGAGTGCTCATTAGATACTGGCAATCTCGAAAGAAAGAAGCACAAGAAGAAAAGGGGGAAGGAGAGGAAGAAGAAGAACCAGAAAGAGAAAAAGAAGATCTCTCAGCACGTGCTTTTTGTTCCCCTAGCACGGCTGCCTCAATCTGGAGGGCCTCACAAGAACGCAAGGAGCATCTCTAATCCTAAGGGTTTGGTCTTTTAACTTCTTCCTAAGCTCGACATGGATTTGATCCACATCATCCTTAGCCCCAACACACAGCAAGCAACCAGTTTTTAACTTAACTAGTAAGTCCTTAGCAAGTTGATCACACTTGACATTCAAAGCATCATTGTCAAGTTTTAGTTGCCTACAGCCCTCACATGAGCTGACTGGGTCCTTAGAAGCATGCAATTCAAGTTCATCATTTCTAGCAGAAAGCTTTCTAAGGTGTTCGCTCATGGCAACAATTTCGGCAAGCAATTTAGGGCAATTAGCACATGTTGGAGTGGAGTGAGCATGAAGAAAACTAGCCTCAACAGGAATAGCATCAACAGAACTAGTGCTAGCATTCTTCAACCTAAGACCATCAAGTTCAGCAAGCACACTATCATGTATGGTCCTTAGGTTCTCCATCTCCACAAGAATAGCATCACACAAAGAGCAATCATCAGTGACTTGGGAGGGAGAAGATCTAAGTGAAGCTAACTCCCGAGTCAAGGTACCTACTTCCTTCTCAAGCTCCGTACACCTAGCTCTAGCTCTAGCATGAAATTTTCCTAATTTGCAGAAAGCTTCGTTGAGCTGGTCATAGGAGGGTACCTCATCCGAGAGTCATTTGTAGAGCTCGAGTCGCTGATGTCATTGGTGTCGGCCATGAAGCACATGCCAAAGAAGTCGTCGCCTCCCTTCTTCTCTTGCGGATCATCCTCGCCCTCATCGCTCCATGTCTCCGTGTCGGAGAGGCTGATGTCGTCAAGCGCGGCGAGGACGCGGTGGAAGAGCTTCTTGTTCTTGGAGAAGTTGCGGTACTTCTTCTCGTGTGCCGGTTCTGGCTGGAGGCTTCTTGTTGCGGTTCTTGTCGGTGTAGTCGTTCTTGCCCGAACCGCCAACGTCGTTCTTGCCCTTCTCCGGCTTGGGACAGTTCGCGAAATGTAGTTGGGGCCACCACACTCAAGCGGTGATCATGCCACCTCTCTTCCTCTCTCTCCCTCTTGTATGCATGAGAAAACTTGCGGCGAGAAGAGCAAGCTCATTTTCTGAAATTTTTCCAGCTTGGTCATCGCTTAGCTCGCAAAGGGTGGAAAGAGAGAAACCAATAGAAGGATCAGAAGAAGAAGGTCCAATGGGATCGGTGACCAAAGCCATCGATGAGATTTCGTCTTCCGAGAGACGACATCGATCTCATGAGTCTTGAGGCGGAATAAAGCCCATCAAGAGTCGAGTCGATAAGTCGGTGGTGTCCTTGATGGTGGTCACCTTCATCTCCCAAACCCGAAGGTCGAGTGCGGTCAAGAAATGCCGAGCATTGTCCGAGTCGGGTATATGCAACCAACCGCTCGGAGGTCACTCAAAATCTTTGTAAACCGACCAAAACACTCGTCGAAACTCTCACGGTAGCGTTGATCAAACTTGTTGTACTCGCGCTGAGGCTGTCTGCCTCACGCCTTGATTTGAGTAGAGCCCTCATGGTAAGCATCGAGGTTACCCAAATCTCGTGGCGGAGCGAAGGTGAGAAATCTATCATACTCACTACGGCTAAGACCACAGTATGAGAATGTTCCTTGCCTTAGAATTCGCCTCAACGTCAACCATATTGATGGCCGTGACATTTTCATCGCCAGGAACCTCATACGGAGTTTCACCTTTTGCCATATCAGGTAACCCTGGGCAGTGATGTATGACTCCATCCGGGACTTCCAAAAAGGAAAATCAACTCCATTAAAGATGGGAGGCTTGGTAGAATATTTGTCCATCGCCATGGCTTTTGAGACCGGTCAAGATCTATGGAAGAGCAAAACCGGCTCTGATACCAATTGAAGGACCGAGATGGCGAACAGAGGGGGGAGTGAATGGTCGCAAATAAAATTTCCCCCAAAATACTCCAACAAAAACCTCGACAAGATCGCTCAAAGGAAATCGTGAAAAACCTGAAAAACTAGACAACTATGTGTACCCCAAGCTTGCATGGATAAGTACCATAAAATATGTGGGGATTTTTGAGTCACAATACTGGTTGTCTAGTGTCCAAGATAAAGAGGAATCAATTCAAACTCTTGCTTTTAGAAAGGACATCAATTCAAATCACAAAAGTCACTTTCAGAAAAGCAAAAGCAGAATTTCCAGAACTTGTCCTCAATTTGCACAGGAGGTTGGTGGGTTTCTGCAGCTCACAAAATTTTGAGACTTTTTCTCCCTATGAGAATCAGAGTCTTGAAGGAATCCACCAAATTTCTCCTAAAAAATCCTTACAGAAAAAACAGGAAAATCTAAGAACACAGTCTGGTCAAGAACTTCGAGCAGAAAGTTTGGGGCTCGGTTTTCACCTCATGGCGCCCAAACGGTGCAACAAATGAACTCCAAAATTTTTCTGCAAGTGGATACCAGAGTTACGCACCTCCTCCAGCAAGAATCACTTGAAAAATATTTTTCTAGGTTTTTATAGAAATCAAAAACTGACTGCTGCGTGAAGAACAAGTTCTGAATAAAGTTGGAACTTGAAAGAAAAGATGTTCTCCACTCAATCCGAGAGTGCAAAAGAGATGTAAAACCATATGAACACACTCAAAACATCCAAGATCAGAAGCATTTAGAAGGAGGGGAGGCAAATCCAAATTACATGAAAGTAAATTGCGAGAATGTAATTGCGGGAAAGTAAATGCTGAATTTAAATTGCGTAAAGTAAAGACATAATGTAAATGCGCAAAATAAATTCAGAGGTGGATGGATAAAACTTTCATTTCTGGAAGAAGAGGTTACAAAGCCTCACTTTCATGTGGACAAAGCTCAAAGGAGCATTCACAAACCTCAAAACCTTCAAAGGAAGGAGGCTACCCCTCCACCCCTATTTATACTACTCTTGGGCCACCTACCACCCTTGGATGAGTCCCTCAACCCTAGAGCACTAATCTAAGGGCTAGGATTAACCCCCAAACACAGCCATGCAATGGCTAACCCAAAACCCACACACATACCGGGTTTCCTTGCACATTTTTCAAAGCATACTATCTAGACCCGCTAACCTATCAACTAGACCTCAATCCGACGGCCTTCATTGATCCACGCGGCATCTAGCTAGCATCATCTCCTTTCCTTGTCTTCTTGACTTGCCCGGACTCCATCTCCGATCATCTTCCGGCGATCTCCCAACCGTCTGGACCTTCGACGCTCCTCGCCTAGTCCCGGTCATCTTCCGCCTCACCATGACCTAGCACCGTCGCCCTGCAACCATCAAAGACAAGGAAAAACCTTTCATAGCAATGCCCACAATGTTATGCAATAAACCAATCCAACTCATCACTACCGCGTCCATACGGCCGGTAGTACCACTCCTAGCAGAGACAACTCAAATTGCTTCATTTTGAAAATCAATCCAAATCAAACTCAAACTTGAGCACACCTTGCTCAAATAAAGTCAAATACTCATCACAAACATGGATGGACCTCCACATGGTCCTTCAAGTCATTTATCTATTTTGCTTTTGAATACTTAAATGCATCAAAACTAACCGCATGTAGCGTAGCGCGTGAAACCTACCTAGTAAATCTTACATTTGAACTAGTGATGTCTACTGAAACAACAATGTACATAATGAAAAGGCATGGCTAGCTAGCGCTGCCTGAGGCTAGCCACAAATGCCAGTTTTTTATTTTTATGTGCGGGATTATCAGTGGCGGTTTTGGCCCAAAACCGCTACTAGCGTAATATCAGTGACGGTTCTATCAAAAAACCACCACTGATACTAGGCCTATCAGTGGCAGTTCTAGCCAAAAACCGCCACTAATAGTCGTATTATCAGTGGCGGTTTTTGGGCTAGAACCGCTACTGATATTTGAGTATCAGTGGCGGTTCTATCAAAAAACCGCCACTGATACTTAGATTATTAGTGGCGGTTTTTGGATCGGACCGCCACTGATACCCGAATATCAGTGGCTGTTCTAGCCAAAAACCGCCACAGATAGTGTTATCTGTGACGGTTCTAGAACTGCCACTGATAATCCTCGATTATCAGTGGCACTAAATTTGTGACGGTTCAAAAACCGCCACTGATAGCAGTTATGAACCGTCACCGATGGCCTTTTTCAAGGTAGTGCAAATTGTAACATTATATATGCAGATGCAGTCATGGGACCATTAGATTGTATAGGCCCTGTCAAACACTCCCTTATTGGTCAACTTCATCTGTTCTCGTTGTAGCCCTCACCGATATATTTACAAGATCTATTTAGATGTCTTAGCGGCTGACATCCGAACAAGCCATCGAAAATTCAACGTGCAATAAGAGGCACGCGTTTCTTGGGCTATTCTTCGAAAAGAGCGAAAAAACTTTGATGGCCTCACTTGACCTAAAAAAGAGAAGCTCTTGGTTTATTTCCTTTTGTATGTTGGCTTTCTTAATTTCTTGCTTGAGCTCAGCTGGTGTATAATATACCGTGGGGACCGTTTCTTGTTGTTTCGTTCACCTACAAAGTGTAAACGGCAATTACACCTTCAGAACTTAGAAGTCAACGATATGCGCATACCTTTTTACGTTTTTATTTTCAATCATACGAGGACTTACCAAGCATCACACGCAAAAGATCCACACAACTTGTTGTCCACGCCAAAGATCCAACACTTTGACTCCAAGCTGGAAAATATTTTCCTTGCTTAATTATCTTGCACTACTACAGAACTGGGCATCACAACCGGCCTATTAAAAGCGGTTTGATGCGAACCCGTTGTGATGTTCGCACCAGAAGCGGTTATTTGGCAACAGTCCGGAGAGGGATTTCAGAAGCGGTTTGAGACACGAACCGCTTCTGGATGTCGCGTTCTAGAAGTGGTTCTAGTCTCAAACCGCTTCTGATTTTCAGAAACGGTTTGAGGAAAGAACCGCTTCTAGAACGCGACATCCAGAAGCGGTTCGTGTCTCAAACCGCTTCTGGAAGCCCTCCCGCGCAGCGCATTTAAACCCTTCTTCCTCCATGAGCGAGCAGAGGTACGATCGGACAGAGAAGGCCGGCCCAGCGCTGTTCTTGGGGAGGTGCTGTCCAAATTTTTAATTGGAGGTGATTAGCTCCAAATTTAGTGTTTCAAAGTTAGTAACATCATGTGAACATCCTTCTCACCTAGATATTGCTATTTTTTTTAATGGTTGTGGAGAAATCTTGAACTTTTTAAGCATGATCGAAAATTTATTTTCTATGCCTTGTTTTTGTTGTTGTATGAAGATGTAGGGTGGAGATCTAGTTCAAAAATTGACATTACAAGGTAAAAGTGATTGGAAGCTTTAGATCTAGGTGGTTGTTAGCTTTAGAATCTTAAATATCACAATAAGTTGGGGGAGATCTAGGTACAACATTGAAAGAAAGTAATTATTGGTGTATGAAATAAAATAGAAAAACATGTAGAAGGATAAAAAATAATTACAAAGGTAGGAAGGGATACAAAATAATTAGAAAGGTAGGTCTTTAATTGGATGACGGTGTAGGTGGAGCTTTTTTTTGTTGGGTTTAAATGTAACAAAATTTAAGTTAGGTTTATGAAGGAGGCAGGACTCAGTTCCACAGCTGCAGCTCTTGGATTAATAGATGATATCCCAATGGCAACAGAGGTCAGATTGCAATTTCAGTTGGGCCGGGAGCTGATTGACCCAAATGAGATAAAGGATCTGCCAAACAAGATGCGGCAATTTCACGGATGGTACATGACAGAGTCCGCTCAAGGAAGAACGATGTTCCCCCTCCGTATCAAAGAAGATGATTTTTATCGCGGGGACAACACCATATGGCTCAAATTTGACGACTTATACAATATTTACCATGCCGACGACATCAACATGTCTCTCATGAGCTGCTGATGCCTGTAAGTGTCAAGCTCATACCTTTACCGTGTGCTTCCTCGTCCAATAAAATTGCAACTCTTAAACTTATACCTTTCTATGTAGAATGGAGATACAACGATGTAGAAAAGAGAATATCTTCAACGTGGGCTTCATCGACCCAGAGATTGTTAACGAGTTCGTCTTTGGATACAACCGAAAGGATGTTGAAGATTACATTCTCGATGCATTCTTGGGACAGCACTACAAACCGTACATACTTCTGCCCTTCAACTTCGAGTACGTATATATACAACCTCTCGTTCTTATATTTTCCAAGGCATTTATAATACTACTAGCTAGTTACATATATGTTGCAATACATGAATAGGTTTCACTGGATCCTTCTTGTCATCAAGCTTGATAGCAGACAAATCGTTGTTCAAGACTCAAAAAGGACTCAGGTAAAAAAATATCAATTTATCATTGACACCCTAAACAGGTATATAGCGCATATATATACGATAGTTTTCCTTATTATATATATTGAAATACCTTGCTGATTCCAACTCTGATAATTACTATTCACATATACTAACGCATCACACAGGGCATTTGCAAGGTTTCGAAAGAAGCAACAAGGACATTTCGAGAACGAATTTGATGTACAAATAAGCACTCGAGTACGTTAAAGAATATTAATATGCCGTAACAGTTTTTCATCCCCATAATCGTTTTCTTTTCAAATTTCATCGCAGGTTCTACAACTGACGGGTGGAAACAACTTATGTGGCTATTATGTGTGCCACTATATGCAAAGTATTACCCACGGTGATGTGCCGACAACCAACGCCGAGGTAGTGTACATGTCAATTTCTTAGTAATTACACTTTAATTACATGTCCAGAGATTTATTTACTTCCCGCTTTGTTAGCCCAACATCGATGTGCAAGGCGTGATCCCGCCGCACCGTGTTGCAGCAATCCAAGAACAACTCATCGGCTTTATTGTCGACGAGATTGTATCCACCAAAGGCGAGTTCCACGCAAATGGTTGGAGAGATTGTCCTGAAATAAGGACAGGTGAGCTGACATCGACGTCGACCAAGGGCACAAAGAGCGACGCACGCAAGAAATGAGCTCAAGATTCGCCCTTTTATTCTTTTAAACTTGTAAAAGTGGCTTATTATTTCATGTACTCATCAACTTGTTCATTTTTTAGTCTATTAAGTTCATATTTTTTTGTAAATGAACATGTAATTATCTGAATGAGTACGCATGAATAATATATATTTAATTGTGTCAAAAAAAACTCATGTAGTTCTATTTATTTTAATTGTTAAAATCTATATCAAAAACCCCTCTGAAAACATATTCTATATTGAATATATAATCAAAACGCTATGCTGTCAGACTCTTCACAAGCGGTTGGTAACTCCAACTCCACAAGCGGTTCGTAAGACCAAATGCTTTTGGAGAGAACCTCTCCACAAGCGGTTGGTAACACCAACCGCTTGTGGAAGTGTTGAACCACAAGCGGTTCGGGGAACCGCTTTCAGAAGCGGTTTTTGAACCGCTTGTGCATGCCCGATCCGCAGTAGTGTTGATCACATAGCTAAGCAAAGCCTTTTAGTTGTGGATGTATTAAACTTCTGTTAGAGATGTGTGTTGGTTGTGATCTCGGCTAACTAATTGAACCGAGATTTTTTAGGGGCTAGGCCCACCTCACCTACGCTTTGATCGGTAACGCTCCAACAAATTTTGGTTCGGTCCCGTCAGCCAGCACGAGATAAGAAGGGGTTAAGGCCGGCACTCGTGATAGTACGATCTACTCGAGTATCGCTTCTTCCTCTACATCATCTGATCCTAAGGCTCGCGCTTAGGTTGCCGAAGGCCCAACCATCACCGTGAGAATCACTGTGTCATCTTCATCACCAACACACAAGAACACCGGCAAGAACTCTAATGGCTTCCGCTTCTTCTTCAGGTCAGTGCATGTCGAGACCCGAATATGCAAATCCGGACCCTCTGTGTATACCGCACTAGTGCAGGGTCACACTAGTACCCACAGGCTCAACATAGATGTTATCACAATCATACACAACAGAATAAGATAATAGTTCCATTATTTAGTAATAACTGTTGTGTCTTACATGATTATTGCCACGCAGGACTTAGACTAGAAATAGAAATATGCAGCAGTGGAAATAAAAATAAGCGTAGCAGCTCTCCAGTTCACCACAGGCAACTGACGAGGTTCGAACCCTAAGCATTCGCATCATCTTGGTACTCCTCCATAGCAAGGATAGACTTTTCATCTTCTGGGGTTATTGTTGTTGGGGTGAGTACATAAGCACTCAACAAGTTGTGCACAATATGCAATTCTACCATAACTATATGCAAGGCTTGTTCCAAAGGAATGACTAACAAGGCTAATTTGCAGCAAAGCAGTATTTAATAAAGAATATAGTAATTAGATTGAAAGCGGTAAAACAACTATCAATATAAATAACTTGCAACATTTCTCAAGTAACATGGTTTAACTCTTATTCTTTTTTTTCAATTTCCAATGGCGAACCGCCATCCCCTCCAGGTTTTATTAAACAAAAGTTTAACCCTTGACTGTAATTCCCGAGCATTGCTCAATACCGTGAACATGGCTATTCGAATAGATTATACACTCTGCGGAGGTTATGCACTTTACCCACACGATACAACCAAATCACCAAGGCGAGAGATTGTAACCAAGCCTTTACAATGCTCCATTTAGACCCATTAATGCTCGCTAAGGTTTCAACACTGAAGGGTTAAACCACCACAACATGGGCCCCCTCTTACGCCATGTGAGTTAATCTATAAACGAAGGACTCACTAATCACCACGATAGTACCGAAATCTAAACATCACAAATTAGTCAGCTAGGCTGTCCCATTCCAGACATGTGGTTGCAAGAAAGACTCAGGTCAAAGGCTTACAAGGTTAAGTCCTTAGGGTGACTAAGGCAAGACTTCCACATACCCCTTGCCATTCCTGGCCCACCTTGGCACACTGCCCCTCGTCACTTGCCCCAATCTAAATCTTTCCCACCCCAATTGATTACCAAGCACCATGTGCCATTAACAATTCGATCTCGTTGTATGACCTCACCACCACTACAACTCGACATCACCGTGTGACCACACATGACACACAAGTTGAAAACATTGTTCCATATTCCATTAGTCAAAATTAACTTTCAGCATTTCGAATGTGTGACAGGTACGTGGCATGACTAAGCAAACTATCACGGTCTAACCAACCCATGCTGATTGCTAATATTAACCAACTAGTAATTTAACCATCCTATGGTAACAATTAGATTATGGCATACAATTGACAAGGTAGGGTCACTAATTCAACTTTAGGCATAATAGCTAGATCCCAAAGTAATCGAAATTGTTTGTACACATAAAATATTATGCAATATTTTGAAGACAATATAGCAAATTTGTAAAACTATGTACAACATGATCAAAGCCCAACTTGCCTTGGAATAGGTCCTGATCCTGCTCTGGACTTGGGTCTTGAAGCATCGAATTCTCCTCCGTATTATCGAACAAAGCAATGTCTACGCGAATGGCGGCAAGAACAGCAAGTAAACACCAAAACAGAGAGTAAACAACTCCAAAAATAAAATATAAATTCACCATTAAATAGATCTTGATTTTACAAATTTTTAAAAATTTAAATAACTCAAATCCGAGTTATGCAAAAGTTATAGCTATTCAAAGTTTGAATAAATTCTGGAAATAATGAAAATAGAAATTCTGAATTTCCTGAATTATTTATAAAGAAAAACCGCATTATTGCGCAAGCGACATGTGGACCAACCAGAGGCTGACCGTGGCTTCGGCGCATGGACTCAATCCACGAAACTTCGCTGGTCCACCATGGACTCGAGGCACTGTGCTTGTGGACCGGCTGATGTCAGCATGACGTCATCGCAACACATGAACCAATCGGATTCCGCCACGTTGCTCAGTCTACGGACCGCATACACGACACAACACCTGTCCACCGTGCACCCAACGCACGATGCCTCGGCTTCTGTGCCAACACGCGCTGCACATCCACGCAATGATTAGACGGTCACCGATCTACTCCTACGCGGCACTATCCGGACTGCTCATCTTGGATGAACGGTCCATCTTACCGGAGAGGTTCACTATTGATGAAGATGACGTGGCGCGATCTGGACGGTTCAAAGAAGATCCGACGGCTGAGTGAAGATCCGAGGCGTAGATGGTAAGACGTGGCGCAGCTTCACCGGACGCGAGGAAGAAGACCATCGAAACGGCGTTTCGGCGCGACTCCGGCGTGATGAAGTGGCAGCTTCGACGCGGCTCGACACGACGAGTCCGGATCTGAAACTCACACGGCGAAAGGAGGTTCGATGGCGACGAAAAACGGAGAAAACAACCGGCGGTGCCTTCGGGAACTACGGCGAGCTCTAGCGTAGGAATGACGGCGGCTCTCACGAGGACTTACCGATCAACGTGTGCGGTGCAAACTGACGAACCTCGGGGTGCGGTTGGCTCCTTAAATAGCCTCGGCATGCGCACGAAAAAGGAAAACCTAAATCACACGACGGCGGATTCGGAAACCGAATCGGAGATGATGAACGAGGACCATCCAATTTACGATCAACAGCTGAGATTCCATCCGTGACGATACGATCTGATCCGCACTTTCCAAATCCAACGGATACGATCTAATCTTTCCAAAACTAACGCGAAGCGGCTTCCGTCGTTTGATCTTGATCCGATGGCTCGCAGGCACTAGGGTTTCCGGCCTCAGCCTCCCATCACTAGTGTTCCTTCGCAATCCAACGGCCGATCCCACGCACACGACGTGGCTTGATGAAGACCGCGCGATGAAGATCCAACGGCCGACGCTAACCCTAACCGAAACAGGCCGAACGGGCCACGCATTAAATGGGCCGCACATGCGCACAGTGCTGGGCTCCGGCCTAGTACTATTCATCCTGATTTTTCTCAATTTAACTTGTAAAATAATTACCAAAATTATTTTAATTCATTTTTAGGCTATAAAATATCAGGAAAAATCCAAGAAAATTCTCAGAAATGCTTTGAAACATTCTGGATCCAAATAAATAGTTTTGGCAAAAATTTATATAAACTTTATATATATTTAATTTGTTTTCACAAAAATGGTCAATAAACATTATTTGAAATAGGCACAATTAAATTCCAGGAAAATCCAATAAATTCTAGGAAATACAAAATGCACACCTGATATTAAAATAATATTTGGGAAAAACTTTCGGGATGTTACAAACCTCCCCCCTTAACAGAATCTCGACCCCGAGATTTTTAGGGTTATCTAGAGAATAGGTTAGGAAATTCTGCCTTCAGGCTCTTCAATCTCCCAAGTTGCTTCACTTTCGGAATGATTGCTCCACTGAACTCGGCAAAAGCGAACTGACTTATTTCTGGTCTGGCGATCCATGACATCTAAAATTTTCATTGGTTGCTCCTTATAGGTTAAATCTTCTTGCAACTCTATTGCCTCTAATGGGGTCTGATCTGTTGGTACTCGAAGACACTTCTTAAGTTGTGACACGTGAAACACATCATGCACACCTGCCAACGACTGCGGCAATTCCAACTAATAAGCAACCTCCCCACAACGGCTCAAGATCTTGAATGGACCCACGTATCTAGGAGCAAGTTTCCCTTTCACGTGAAACCTTTTAACACCTTTGAGAGAGGTAACTCTAAGGTACACAAAATCATGTGGATCGAAACTCAAATCACAACGACGATTATCTACATAGCTTTTCTGCCTTGACTGAGCTACTTCAACCTCTCTCTGATCATAGCAACCCGCTCTTTGGCTTTTTGGAGAATATCAGATCAAAAAACCATACGAATGGCCGCAACTGAACTGGTTGAACTTAAGAAGAAAATTAAAGAACAATTGGATAAAGGGTTCACTCGCCCCAGTTCATCTCCTTGGGGAAGCCCAGTTCTGTTTGTTAACAAAAAGGATGGTAGTCTACGCATGTGCATAGATTATCGTGCTTTAAATGACGTCACCATCAAAAATAAATATCCTCTTCCTCGCATTGATGATCTATTTGATCAATTGAGTGGTGCTCGAGTCTTTTCAAAGATTTACTTAAGACATGGGTACTACCAATTAAAAATCCGACCCTGTGATATTCTAAAAACTGCATTTACCACTCGATATGGTCTCTTTGAGTATGTCGTGATGTCCTTCGGACTAACCAATGCTCCCGCAAGTTATATATGCCTTATGAATAAGGTCTTTATGGAGTATTTGGACAAGTTCGTTGTGGTATTCATTGATGATATTCTCATCTATTCCAAATCTGAAGAAGAACATGGGCAACATTTGCACATGGTTCTTGAAAATCTTCGAGTCCACCGACTCTATGCCAAATTTGAAAAATGTGATTTTGGGATGAAAGAAATTGCATTCCTTGGGCATATTCTTTCAGAAGAAGGAATTTTTGTTGACCCCAGTAAAATTCAAGCTGTTCAAGCCTAGGAACAACCCAAGTCTGTTCCTCAGATTCGAAGTTTTCTTGGTTTAGTGGGATATTATCGCCGCTTTATCGAAAACATCTCCAAAATCGCTAAACCGATGACTCAGCTATTAAAGAAAGAAAAGAAGTTTGAATGGACACCCGAATGTGAATTAAGTTTTCAAAAATTGAAGAAAAGGCTAACTACAACACATGTCCTTGTGTTGCCAGACATCCATAAAAATTTTGATGTCTTTTGTGATGCATCACGACACGGTCTTGGATGTGTGTTGATGCAAGAATCCAGAGCTGTAGCATACGCTTCTCGGCAGCTCCGTCCCCATGAGCAAAATTATCCTACCCATGAGTTGGAATTAGCAGCTGTGGTTCATGCTCTAAAGATTTGGCGTCATTACCTCATTGGTAATCGATGCAATGTATACATTGATCATAAGAGCCTGAAATATTTCTTCACTCAATCGGACTTGAACCTTAGAGAGAGAAGATGGTTGGAGCTAATCAAAGACTATGATCTTAGCATTAATTACCACACAGGTAAAGCTAATGTTGTAGCCGACGCCCTTAGTCAGAAACTCCACTACATCTCCATCTCGGCTTTTACTGAACAATCCGAATTGCAAAATGAATTTCAGAAGCTTAATTTAGGAATTATTGAAAAAGGATTTCTGGCCACGCTGGAAGTACAACCAACCTTGAAATTCCAAATTAAAGCTGCCCAACTTGTGCATGAAGCCATCATAAAAATCCGAGAAGAATTAAAGCAAGGCATTGAATCAGAATTTATGAAAGGTTCTTACGACCTTCTTATGCATAAGAAACAAATTTATATTCCCAATGATTCCGAGCTTAAGAATTTGATCCTAAAAGAAGCTCATGAATCACCTCTCTCAATCCATCCCGGGTGTACAAAAATGTATCAAGATCTCCGACAAGAATATTGGAGGCCCGACATGAAAAAGGATATCGCAGCATATGTTGAAATTTGCAACGTGTGCCGATGAGTCAAAGCCGAACATCAACGTCCTGCTGGACTCTTTCAGCCTTTAAAAATTCTTGAATGGAAATGGGATGATATCAGTATGGATTTCATCACTGGTCTGCCTAGGACAAGGAAAGGAAATGACTCTATATGGGTAATCGTGGATCGATTAACTAAAGTAGCCCACTTTATACCTGTCAAGACCACTCATTCTGGAGATAAGCTTGCCGAGCTATATTTGGAAAATATTGTCTGTTTGCATGGTGTCCCAAAGACCATTGTCTCTGATCGAGGATCCCAGTTTACATCCCGTTTCTGGGAAAGTTTGCATGGTCTTCTGGGGACTAAGCTAAATTTCAGTACGGCTTATCATCCTCAGACATACGGTTAAATAGAAAGGACCAATCAAATCTTGAAAGACATGTTGAGAGCTTGTGTACTGTCTTATAGTACTAATTGGGAAAAGAGTTTAGCATTCGCTGAATTCTCATACAATAACAGTTTCCAAGCCAGTCTCCAAATGTCACCATTTGAGGAATTGTATGGAAGAAAGTGTAGAACACCTCTCTTTTGATCTGAAGTAGGTGTAAGAAAATTCTTCGGACCAAATCTCCTTCAAGAAGCTCAAGAGCAAGTGGATATGATCAGAAGTCGATTAAAAGAAGCCCAATCTCGCCAAAAGAGTTACGCCGACAATCGTCGATGTGAACTCAGCTTTGAAGTCAGTGATCATGTCTATTTAAAAGTCTCACCGCTTCACGGAGTCCGTCGTTTTCACGTTCGTGGAAAGTTAGCTCCTCGATATATTGGTCCATATCAAATCCTTGAGAAAATGGGTGAGCTGGCTTACAAATTGGAATTGCCATCCCAATTATCTGAAGTGCATGATGTTTTCCATGTGTCCCAACTTAAAAAGTGCCTTCGTCTTCCTATTGAACTCGCAAATCTGGAAAACATCGATCTTCAACCCGATCTATCCTATCGAGAGCATCCAATCCGCATTCTTGAGAAGGCAGAACGCCACACAAGAAATAAGTCCCACAAGATGCTAAAAGTCCAATGGAGTAACCATTCCGAAGACGAAGCCACATGGGAACGTGAAGATCAACTCAGGAAGGAATTAACAGACTTCTTCTAGCCCTCGCCAAATCTAGAGGACAAGATTTTTTGTAAGAGGGGTAGGTTTGTAACATCCTACAAATCCAATACAAATAAAAATCAATTAAATATTTAAACCAAATTTTATATTTGCCTTTTTATGGTTTTTCCTAAATTTTCTCAGAGTTTTCTTGATTTCCTTTGATTATTGCTTGAAAGGAAAACCTTTCTTTATAAACCACCAAACCTTACTTGAGTACTAAGAAAATATTTGTAAGACAGAAAAATAAGAAAAATTTCTGTAAAATTCGTGGAGCTATCCAGAACACAAAAATATAATTTTAAAGTCTTGTCAAAGTATTAAAAGATGAAAATAAAGGTAATTTAATGAATCATGACTAGCAATAGTAAAAATGTCAGAAATTAAATTCCATAATTTCGATGTGAAAATTTTTATATTATCTTCTCCATGGTTATATTCATATTCAGTAAAAATATCAGAAGATAATCTTTAGGTTTGATATTTATAAAAATTCTAAAACTGAAAAGCTAAAAATTTGGAAACTTCAATGTCAGAATTTTATTAAATAAACTATCAAGAATCTGAAGATGAAAATTTTACAGGAGGTTAAAGTATCCATAAGGAACCTTAAAAAAAGTTTCTAAATTTGATAATAAGATATATGTTCCCAAATAAATATAAAACAGAATGCATAAATTAGTGCAAAGTGCATTGTCAGAATTTTTGTAAATTCTACAGACGTCCAATAGGTCTGAAATGTTTATGATAGGTTCTAAACTAGTGCGGGTACACTCAGTAAACTCCTCATTAATTTACCAATTAGATTGAAAATGGATTCAGTGAACCCAATTTAGCCTTGTCGCAGATCAAACCGGAGTTCTCCTCTCTTTCTGCCGCGCGGGCCCGATTCACTGTGTGGTCCCACCTATCAGCCGTTGTCACCACCTTCTCCCTCTCCTCTCACAGGCGAGCTAGCGCGTGACCGGAGCAGCTTCGCCACCTCTGCCATTCCGCGACTCCCGAGGAAATAGCCTCATCAACACTTCGCCACGCATCGTCCTTGCCCCGAAATTCCGCTGTGCTGCCCATTCCTTCTCCTGTTCTGGCGCCGCAAAACTCAGCCGAGTTCACACCAGGTGATGGGCTCGTCTACAGCGAATCCTTTGCCTATAAATACCGAAGCATGATCGCCAAAGATAGTGCTTCAAAACTGAAAGGAAACGCGGTATGCTACGCTAGCACAAAAAAAAAAACTACCGCGCAACCAGAAAGCTACTCGCAAGAAGGGGATCATAGATAAGATTACCACTAGACGCGATTGCGGAATCCTTCGCGTCGATGTAGTGGTTCGTCCTCGCCGCGATCGTTGCGTCGATGTAGTGGATCGTCCTCGCCTCCGTGGATCGTCCTCCCACGCCGCATCGCAGCAGCGTCACCGCATGAGTCCACACGTCCGAGATGGAACGCCGTGCGTCGTGTGCAAGCACCTAGTCGCTCGGCGAGGCGGCGAGAGGAGGAGGCTAGGGTTTCAAGTGAATCAAACCTAAACCGTGGAAAGCACACCTGCGCCTCCCTCCTCCCTCCTTATATAGCCACGAGATGAAACCTAAACCAGGGCCCACCAAATGCTAAGCCCACGAGGTTCATTAATTACGGATCCAATCCAAATTAATGCGTCCCACCCATTAAGTGTGTGACCTGCGGGTTCACATACGTTTGGACATGGATTCGAAAACTCCTTTTCAATCTAATAGTTGGTAGCGGCTTCTTGCAAAGTATACCAACTCCCAAACATACTGTGATCAAATCGAATGAACCTATCAAAAGAACTCATGTAATAATCCCTTTGCCAAGTATATGAAGATTGATCTCAAGGCGAGAAGCATGTCATCCTTTGATGATTCAATCCATCTCTCGTATCCGTGATATATTAATAAGTTGTGATTGACTCCTCAATCACGGCATGGCCATGCACTTTCTTAATCATATCACACGAGTGGCCTTGTCATATATCTCCGTTTCATTGGAGTGGCAAATTCCATCTTATTCGCTCACTTCCCTCTGCACGTTTCATAGTAAACATGAAAGCTACCTTTATAACTATCCGGTTAGGAAGTAGTGTTTGATAGCCCCAAGGAAAACTATTACACATGTAGGGAATATGACAATCTCGGTCTAAGGATCATACATCTTCTAGGTATGAGATACATCGATGACACATAAGAATGAAACATTCTCGCAGTGTCCCATAGCGGGTCTATCTAACCCATGTTCTTCAACATGGTCCACAATGTAGAGATGATATCTCCATATCCCATGATCTATGAAGCATGATCATCGATCACTACATGTGCTGATCTATTCATCGTAGTCCTATACGATGATATCCGATCAGAGATATTTATCGAATTACATCATTAAGTAAAGAGCTTCATAATCAAGTCACATACTTGTTGATCAATACAATGATATACATTCATTGGACCAATAATCATATTATTATTCATAAACATAGTCATGTTACAATCATCTAAATGATTGCCTCAAGGGCATAACACTAACAATCTCCCACTTGCACTTGAGTCAATCAATTAAGTATCTAATACCAATAGACCTTGTGTGCGCCTCATGCTTAGGTCGTGGCGATGGCTTTGTCAACGGATCGCCACATTGGCTTCCGTATGTACTTTGCATATTCGACGTCACCTCTATCCACAATCTCGCGAATAAGGTGAAAGCGACGGAGTATGTGTTTAGACTTTGATGTGATCTAGGCTCTTTTGCTTGTGCAATGGCACCACTATTATCACAATAGATGTCCATTGGACTAGAGACACTAGCGACCACACCAAGCTCGTGATAAACTTCTTAATCCACACAGCCTCCTTTGCGGCCTCCGGCCGCAATGTACTCCGCTTCGTCGAGAGTCGGCCACCGTGTTTTGCTTGGAACTCTTCCACCATCGCTCCTCCATTAAGTGTAAACACAAACCCGGATTGCGATCGAAAATCATCTTTGTCGGTTTGGAAGCTTGCATCGGTGTAACCCTTTGCAACCAGATCTTCCTCACCTCCAAAAACAAGGAACATACCCTTAGTTCTTCTCAAGTACTTGAGGATATTTTTACGACTATCCAATGACCATCACGAGATCCGCTTGGTATCCGCTCGTGACACTTAGAGCATATGAGACATCCGGGCGTGTACAGATCATGGCATACATAATAGACCCAATAGTGAAGCATATGGAATCTTGCTCATCTGTCTCGCTCATCGATGTCGAAGGACACCGATTCTTGCAGAGATCGATGCCATGTGACATTGGCATGAAACCTCTCTTGGATTCATGCATATTGAACCTTTTCAATATCTTGTCAATGTACGTTTCTGACTTAATCCAATTAACCTTTTGATCTATCTCTATAGATTTTTATGCCCAAGATATAGCATGCTTCTCCCAAGTCCTTCATTGAGAAACTCCTTTTCAATGAAGTCTTAACATCTTCAAGCATAGGAATGTCATTCCCGATTAATAATATGTCATCCACATACAAAATCGTAAATACAAGTGCGCTCCCACTAGCCTTCTTGTAAACACAAGGCTCTTCTTCATTTTTGATAAAGTCAAAACCTTTGACTACTTCATCAAAACGAATGTTCCAACTCCTAGATGCTTGCTTTAACCCATAAATGGATCTTTGAAGCTTGCATACCCTTTTAGCATATTTAGGATCAACAAAGCCTTGAGTTGTATCATGTATACATCCTCGAAAGATTCCCATTAAGGAAGGCTGTTTTGACATCCATCCGCCATATTTCATAATCAAAATATGCAGAATAGCTAAAATGATCCTGACAGACTTGAGCATGGCTACGGTGAGAAAGTTTCATCATAGTCAACTCCTTGAACTTGTTTGAAACCCTTTGCCACCAACCGTGCCTTATAGATCTGAACATTTCCATCTACGTCTATCTTTTTCTTGAAAATCCATTTGCACTCAATGGTTTTTACACCATCAGGTGAATCGACCAAGTTCCAAACTTGATTGTCATGCATGGATTGAATTTGGATCTCATGGCTTCAAGCCATTTTTGGAGTTTGGGTCCATCATTGCTTCTTCATAAGTCGTGGGCTCATCATTGTCCAACAATAATATGTCATTCCCATATCTAATAGGTACATGACGTGGCCTCCCCGACCTACGTGGGGCTGGAGTCTCTTCCACAGGTTGTACAACACTTTGTACATCTTGTGAAGGTTCAGAGGTAGCTTGAACATATTCATGTGATTCTCGAACTTCATCAAGATACACATCACTCCTACTGATTTCTTTTGAAAGAAACTCTTTCTCCAAAAAGACACCATTTCGAGCAACAAAAACTTTGTTCTCGTTTCTTTTGTAAAAGTAATATCCTTTTGTTTCTTTAGGATACCCCACAAAAAAGCATTTTTCTGATTTAGGTGCGAGTTTATCTGATTGTAAACGTTTTACATAAGCCTCACATCCCCATATCTTGAGAAATGACAACATGGGTCTTCTCCTAGTCCATATCTCATATGGCGTCTTCTCAACGGATTTTGATGGGACCCTATTCAAAGTGAACGCAGCTGTCTCTAGAGCGAAACTCCAAAAGGATAATGGCAGATCTGTTTGGCTGATCATTGACCGAACCATATCTAATAAAGTCCGTTCGTCGTTCGGACACACCATTCCATTGAGGCGTTCCTGGCGGAGTAAGTTGCGGAACGATTCCACATTGCTTTAAATGATCACCAAACTCTTGGCTCAAGTATTCGCCACCACGATCGGATCGTAAGTGTTTTATTGTTTTGCCAAGTTGATTTTGTACTTCGTTCTGAAACTCTTTGAACCTTTCAAAAGTTTCAGATTTATGCCTCATTAAATAGATATATCCATATCTACTGAAGTCATCGGTAAAAGTTACAAAGTACTGAAACCCACCCCTAGCAGTCGAGCTCATTGGTCCACATACATCTGTATGTACTAGGGCCAATAATTCACTTGCTCTCTCACTAAAACCTGTGAAAGGGGCTTTTGTCATCTTACCAAGTAAACAAGATTCACATGTTTCAAATGATTCAAAATCAAATGAGGTTAGAAGTCCATCACCATGGAGCTTCTTCATGCGCTTCTCATTTATATGACCTAGCGACAATGCCACAAAAGGTAGGGTTCAAATCATTAGGCCGGTGCCTTTTTACATTAATATTATAGACAGGTTTTTCTTCGAGTTCAAGGACGTACAACCCATCCACCATGGGGCAACGACCATAATACATATCATTCAAAAATATTGAACAAACAAAGTTCTTTATTCTGAAATCATAACCTTCATGTTCCAAACAAGAAGATGAAATAATGTTTCTACTCAAAGATGGAACAAAATAACAATTATTGAGTTCTAAAACTAATCTCAAGGCAAATGCAATGGGTATGTGCCAACAGCAAGACCAAAGAACTCTTGCTTTATTCCCCACGCCAAGATCCACTTCTCCTTTTGCCAAGTCTCTACTCTTTATCACCGCAACGAATTGCAAATGTGAGCAACCGAACCGGTATCATATACCCATGAGCTGAGTGAAGAAGTAGCAAGATTAATTTCTATAACATTAATACCTGAAGTGGAAACCACATTTCCATTCTTCTTATCTGCCAGGTACTTTTCGCAGTTCCGTTTCCAAT
Organism: Otatea glauca; assembly: GCA_036346275.1. NCBI lineage: Eukaryota > Viridiplantae > Streptophyta > Magnoliopsida > Poales > Poaceae > Otatea > Otatea glauca. The sequence goes on along the minus strand of CM070723.1, from coordinate 33,376,688 downwards.
GCCCTGATTTCTTGCAATAGAAGCATTGGGTATCGTGTTGAGGGCCAACTTTAAGCTTCAAGCTTAGTTTTGAGGCTCGCGATCTCATCTTGAGCCTTGCCCTTGCCCTTGCCCTTGCTCTTTCCGTTCCCCACCTTAGCCTTTCTCTTTTTGAAAGCGGTTGTTTTCAACCATCATCACATGATTGGGTTTTTCTTAATGCTTTCCTCCAGCCTTGAGCATCCCATGTAGCTCGGTTAGGCTCTTCTCCATGCTATTCATATGAAAATTCATAATGAATGGCTCAAAGCTCTGAGGCGTAGACCGGAGAATAACATCTGTGGCCAAACCGAGGCTAAGGGAAACTCAAGTTTTCCAATCTCCCAATGTAACCAATCATCTTGATCACATGAGGATCGACCGGATCGCCTTGACCACTTACAAGCAAATAAAAGCTTTGAGATACCATACCTCTCAGCTCTTGCTTGATTCCCAAACATGCCCTTCAAGCCCACAATCATATTGTAAGCATCCTGGTCCTCATATTGCTTTTGGAGCTCGAGTCCATTGTGACTAGCATGAGACAAATGACCTCTCTGAAGCATTAACATGCTTTTCATATTCAACCCTCAAATTGCGGCGGATTTTCGGTTAGTTCATCAGAATTGGATTCTCTAGAACATAGTCCTTCTTTTCATGCTTGAGAACAATTCTCAAAGTTGCGATACCAATCAACAAAATTAGTTCCATTCAGTTTTTCCCTTTCCAAAACCGATCTCAAAGCAAAACCAGGTGTAGCAGGAGTAGGAGAAGGTGCCATTGAACTACAACAAAAATATGCAAAGATTCTAAGCATATGTTTATGTAAAACTTTTATTAAACTTTTTAATTAAAGACACTCCTATTTTATGTCCTTTTATAGACACATAGTGAGTATTCAAGATCCATATTCATTAAACACTAGTGAGCTTTGGCATCACTGCTAGAAATTTAATGACATAGGTAAGCAACACCTTTGCTAATTACATCATATGTAACTCTTGTTTGTTGAGTATGAAAACAAGTAATGAATGCCTCCATCAACTTGACTCATGGCCAGTCAACTCGCCCCAAGGGCTCACATGAGGAGGAGCACTTCCGTATTCGGGTGCCAATTAAGAAACCTGCCTCATGTGTGTTTTCCTAGACACCAATTGTCTTGTATAGGTTCCTTCATTATGAAATCAAATCCCAACCACTTATGTCCTCAAGCCCAAAACCGTTTTGATAGCTCGTTTAAATCGCCATTGTTATGCGTGATGTGTCCAACACATCCCTATCATCTATTGAGATAGCCATTGATATACTACTTTGGCGATCATATCAATAACGATCTAAATTCTTGATAGGTGCAACAATTGGATGGACAATTTGATTTAAGATTTTTAACTATAAGGATGAACAAAGATTACTATGAACATAGCATCACATGCAATGAGCATAAAGAAAATAGCAAGGATAAAACACACATCCACGTAAAATCAAAATAAGTCGTGAAATAGCATGGCCCTTAGCATTAAGATCTCCATCATCATGCTTGGTTGTTCACCTAGCCACCTTGCTTGATTTGTTCACCTAGCCATCGTCTTCATCATTATGGATGCAACTCCTTACAACTTTTGATAATGAATTTTACATGAGGGTTTGAAGCATCACAAGTCGACACGCAGGTCGTTATACAATTTAAATAGCCTTATGGCTTAACACGCACGCAGCCATGTGGAAATTACATGCATCACATACACATAGGCCATACTATTTCACATAATTCCTGCAAAACGAGTTAAACAAAAGCAACCCTACGACTCAGGGTCCGAGGCGCGCACAACAGGGGTCCAAGGGGCGAGCCTCGCGGCGGTCCTTGAAATTTTTTAGAGGCATGTCTTCCGCCATGGGAAAACACCTCAAAATTTCCACGGATCAACAGATTGACCCAATCCGATCTAATATAATTGGCTTGGTCCCATATGGATACGTTTGAAACCACGATGGCGGTAACCCGACCGGTAAGGGCAACGCGTCGTACCATGAACGGACTCACCCAAATCAATATTGAATCTGTTTGCGCTTACCATGGATCAACAGATTGACCCAATCCAACTCGATCCGATTGGCTTGGTCCCATATGGATACGTTTGAAACCACGATGGCGGTAACCCGACCGGTAAGGGTAACGTCGTACCATGAGCGGACTCACCCAAATCAAGATTGAGTCGGTTTGCACTTTCCTCAAACCCTAAATCGATCGATCTCATCGATGGCTGCCGTCACCAATTCATCACATGAACTGGCCAACATGTAATAGATCCAATCTACTAACCTCACACATCATATGTGCAACATCCGATCACAAAACTATACGAGATGGCTCGATACCACTCAAGGGAAGCGCGGTATGCTACGCTAGCACAAAAAAACTACCGCGCAACCGTAAAGCTACTCGCAAGAAGGGGATCATAGATAAGATTACCACTAGGCGCGCAGCCATGGAATCCTTCGCGCGTCGATGTAGTGGTTCGTCCTCGCCGCGATCGTTGCGTCGATGTAGTGGATCGTCCTCGCCTCGCCGTGGATCGTCCTCCCACGCCGCGATCGCAGCAGCGTCACCGCAGATGTCCACACGTCCGAGAGATGGAACGCCGTGCGTCGTGTGCAAGCACCTAGTCACTCGGCAGAGGCAATGAGAGGAGGAGGCTAGGGTTTCAAGTGAATCAAACCTAAACCGTGGAAAGCACACCTGCGCCTCCCTCCTCCCTCCTTATATAGCCACGAGATGAAACCCTAAACCAGGCCCACCAAAGCATGCTAAGCCCACGAGGTTCATTAATTACGGATCCAATCCAAATTAATGCGTCCCACCCATTAAGTGTGTGACCTGCAGTTCACATACGTTTGGACATGGATTCGAAAACTCCTTTTCAATCCAATAGTTGGTAGCGGCTTCTTGCAAAGTATGCCAACTCCCAAACATCTTGTGATCAAATCGAATGAACCAATCAAAAGAACTCATGTAATAATCCCTTTGCCAAGTATATGAAGATTGATCTCAAGGCGAGAAGCATGTCATCCTTTGATGATTCAATCCATCTCTCGTATCCGTGATATATTAATAAGTTGTGATTGACTCCTCAATCACGGCATGGCCATGCACTTTCTTAATCATATCACACGAGTGGCCTTGTCATATATCTCCGTTTCATTGGAGTGGCAAATTCCATCTTGACTGCTCACTTCCCTCTGCACGTTTCATAGTAAACATGAAAGCTACCTTTATAACTATCCGGTTAGGAAGTAGTGTTTGATAGCCCCAAGGAAAACTATTACACATGTAGGGAATATGACAATCTCAGGTCTAAGGATCATACATCTTCTAGGTATGATATACACTGATGACACATAAGAATGAAACATTCTCGCAGTGTCCCATAGCGGGTCTATCTAACCCATGTTCTTCAACATGGTCCACAATGTAGAGATGATATCTCCATATCCCATGATCTATGAAGCATGATCATCGATCACTACATGTGCTGATCTATTCATCGTAGTCCTATACGATGATATCCGATCAGAGATATTTATCGAATTACATCATTAAGTAAAGAGCTTCATAATCAAGTCACATACTTGTTGATCAATACAATGATATACATTCATTGGACCAATAATCATATTATTATTCATAAACATAGTCATGTTACAATCATCTAAATGATTGCCTCAAGGGCATAACACTAACAAAAACCCCTCTTGTTTCATCCAATTTCATCCCCCGAGCACTGCCAATTTCGCAATTTTTCGAATCAGCCGAAGAACCCTAGATTTCTGATCATGCTCGATTGAAGGTGGTACAAGCAACCATTCTTCAATTGCTTTCTATTATAGCATTCCCAGCTCACAAGCATCAAAAATCCTCTATCATTTTCAGGAAATTCCGACTGGAGCCTCGCCGCCACCAAGCCTCCTTCTTCTCCAAAACTGACGATCGGTGGTGAGCTAATCCATCACTTCTCTCACTTCCTAATTGATAAAAATGGAAACCCTAGGTCCCGTAGATGCTTTAGGTGGAACCGATTCCATCGGAGAAGCTCTCTGACGCCGGCACGGTTCGCTGCCTCCTCCGCCGCCGTATGTCTATGGTGGCGAGGTGGTTCGGCTAGTCATCGGTAGGAATGGGTTCCGTCCTTAGGTGCGCAATAGGATGCTGATGCTAACCGTGCCCTCGGCCGGACCGGAGCATCACCAGCTCCTTGTCGGAGGTGAGCCCTAGCTCGTGCCATGTTCGGTCTCACTGACAGGCAGGCCCGAGATGTCAGCGGCTCAGTCGGAGTTGAACAGCTCTGTTGGCGCGAAGCAAAAGACGTTTTCGGTATTTCAAAAATGTATTTTGCAATTTTTCATTATTTCCAGAACTAGCTCAAATTCAAACTTGAATATCTTTCGCATTTAAAATCCAAATGTGATGAAACCAATTTCTAAATTCATCTAAAATCAAGAGCTTCCAGAATATGCAAAAATATTTTGAAAAGCTACTCCAGAAAAATATTTTAATACAAAGGTGAATAGTACATATGAAAGTAGACTAAATGTAGAAACTTTGCAAATAAAGTTGAATTTGTGTGGAAACAATTTTATCATGATCCTTATTCTGCTATGAACCCATTAATATAAAAATATTTGGGTAACTAGTTGTTTTATGTCTTTTCTATTGAAGACTAATATTGTTAGTTTGATTATGCAATAATAAATAAATTAATAAGAAAAGAATTTCAGGAGATTGCTAAACATATTTCTTTTCAGCATGATGGCAGTATGATGTTAGGCTAGGTAAAAATATTGAGCCAACATTTATTTATGCAAATAGGATGTGTTCTAGTATAAAGAGCATAATAAGCATATGCATATATATATATGTGTATGTATATATATATGGGTATGAGGTCATATAAGACCATGCTTGCATCTAAAAATTAGTTCATGAAGATGTGGTAAGTAACTTATTGTGTCATGCCTACCTAATAAAATGGAAGCAAGAAATTTGGTGATAAATGTTTAATTCAAAAGTCTTTAAATACATTGTTTTTCATCTGAATCCTATTAACAACATACTATTTTATGTTATCATCGTAAGACAAATCTTTTTACTTCAAATAATTTTAGCATCTAGAATTCGTGAAAAATAAAATGATTAATTCACATGAAGCATGAAATACTTGATATCTTTTAATCCAAAAGCAGTAAAGGTAACCACCAATGAAAAGACAATATAACCCCATAAACATGAATCAAAATCTTACCAATAAATACCCATGGTTTTCCGAATAAGCTTTTATTTGGATTTTCTATCTGTCTTCTTTTTGCCCTTATATTGGTTCGCTATTTATTGTATGTTATTCTTGATGATCGACGAGTAGATTCCGACGAGCCTGAATTAGTAGACGACGACCTCGCCAATGATCTAGACTTTATACCCGACTGCGATCAGCACAGCAAGCACCCCCTTGACCATTTTGATCCTATTATTTCAAATATTTACTTTTAATGTTTGCAAAGCTATTATGCATGCGCGTACTTGTCATAAAAATGCTATGTTGGAATAATGGTAGATATACCTAATATTTCATGGAACTTCCTTGATAAGTATGGACATGTGAACCTTGATAACCATAGAAAAAGGGTAGACTTTACATAATGTCAAATTGGGTATACGCGATTAATAATCATGCTTAGCCATGCTCATTTAGCAACGGAGTAGATGATAAAATCAAACTGCTTCTTGGGAATTTGAAAATGTTGGAATTACTAAGTGTCAATTGTGGATATTTTGACTAAAACACAAAATAAAATTATGGTTTAGATGCGTGCAATTATTGGCAATAGCCGGTTGTGCAAGGGTTAGACTTGTATGTAGTGTAGGGAGAGATTATTGCCCGTGTCGGATTAAGGACTGAGCTATGGGTTGTTTTCAAGCCAAAACTTCCGTGCAACCACAAGTGCTGGGATGGGGCAGCCTTAACCTATTAAGTTGCTTGGGTCTAGCTTTACACATTGGTAGGCGAAGATAGTATGAGCATTCCTTTCTAGGTTTGCTTATGAGGGGCTTCCACACTTTATTGTAGGTAAATGCATATCGGTATAACGGTGTACGCCTTGGTATGGGAAGAAACTTTTACCACAGAGATTTACTGCTTCTATCGCAGGGAATTACTACTTGTATTACCACTTTTAATGACAAGGATATACTGTCATGTTTCTTCTCCATAACAAGGATTTAACGTCATCGGGCTGGTGCAAAGTTAGGTCTAAACAATATAACGGTTATGTCATGATCACCATGCTGACACCCCAAAGGAAGAGTGTCAACTGGCCTGGCAAAAATGGCAGATCATTTCTTGTGGGTAAAGCTGTACACCTCTGCAGAGTGTAAATCTAATTAATTAGCCGCACTTACGGTTAAAGTGTTAGTGTTATGCCCTTGACACTACTACAGAACAGGCAATCCTTACCGGCATATCACTGCCGGTTAGGACCGAGCCGACAGTGATAACATATCTCTGCCGGTTCGAAACTTAAGTTGGGGGGAGACCTTATCACTGCCGGTTCAAGCAACCATCCGGCAGAAATAAGCAAGATATCACTGCCGGTTTGAGACAACAACCGGCAAAGATATATCACTGCCGGGTCGTCCTTAAACCGACAGTGGTACTTGACTTTTCACTGCCGGTTTGATTCTAGAACCGGCAGTGATATTATTTTCCCGCGCAGTCCGAGCTTATCACTGCCGGTTCTGCGCAGAACCGACAGTGATTAGTCGTTTATATAACTGAGACCCCTGCCTCCCGACCGATCGAGCAAAGACAGAGAGGCGCTCTGTCTTTGCTCGATTTGTAAATTGCGACGATTTGCTGCTGAAAAATTTATTAAAATTCATATTGTACTTCTTTTCGAGGTTAGTAATTTGATCTCTATTTTTGTAAATAATAAAAACTTGCCACATGGATATTTACATAATGAAAAAAGGTTCATGTATTTTCAAATTTTGAAATAATAAAAACTTGTTAGATGGATATTTACCTAATGTAAAAATGTTGATGTATTTTAATGTACTCAAAGTATATCCTAAGTATTTACAATTTTTTCCAAAATTTTAAATAATAAGAAATTGCAAGATGGATATTGACGCAATGAAAAAAGATTGATATATTTTAATATAGTCCAAATATATCCTAACTATTTACAATTATTTTCATTTTTTAAAATACTAAAATATTGCTACATGGATATTTACATAACGGAAAAAGGTTGATGTATTTTAATATAGTTAAAATTGCTACAAAGGTTTTTAAATCTAATCGTTTACAATTATTTGTTATTTGCAATTATATGCTTATGTAATGTTTGATTTAATTAATTGTAGATGGACCGAAGTGGATGTATGACACAGACCGTTGCGGGGCAGAGTTTTTTAATGGTGTGAGTTATTTTCTAAACGTGGCTGCGGCGCACAAGTCGAAGAATCTGGCGGACTACATGTGCTGTCCATGCGTTGATTGCAAAAATCAGAAGCTGTTTTCTACCATAGAGTCGATACGTGCACACTTGCTTCGAAGAGGTTTCAAGGCTGGCTATACCTGTTGGACCAAGCACGGCAAAGATGAGATTGTACATGAAGGGCAACACATTACTAAAGATGACGGGGACAACGATATGACGGCAGTTAAAGATACGTTTGTCGGTAGCCACGACGACAATCTGGATCAAATGTTGCGTGATGGGGAGGGAGACTTCACGAGTGAAAGAGAGTTTCGAAAGTTCCAACATATGGTACAAGACTCCACAACACCATTGTACCCAGGCTGCAAGGAGGAGCACAAAAAATTGCAGACCGTGCTTACACTACTGCAGTTGAAGGCAAGCAATGGTTGGCCCGATAAGAGCTTCACTGAGCTGTTATGTCTCTAGGGAGATTTGCTTCCAGAGGGTAACGTGTTGCCTACAAGTACGTACCAGGCCAAGCAGATTGTCTGCCCGTTGGGACTGAAAGTACAAAGGATACACGCACGTCCAAACGATTGCATGTTGTATCGCAATGAGTTTGCGGACTTGGATGGCTGTGATGTTTGCAAAGCAAAACGGTATAAGGGCAACGATGAGAGTGAGGACGAAGCTACGTACATACGCCGCGATCATAATGAAGGTCGAATCGTAGCTTAGTTGTCCTAATTAAATACATGTTTATTTTCTCATATGTAACAATTAATGTATTCTTTTCTCATATGTAACAATTTGTGTGAATTAAACTTCATCTGTGTGAATTTTTGTATTTGTGTGAATTTTTGAAGCAATGGTTGGTCTACTGCATTTGTGCGAATTTTGTAAGCATTATTTGTTATTGAAAATATTAAAACTATTAAAACAGTGAGCAATCTGTATTTTTAGAATTTTAGACAAAGGTCAAAATCAAGGGGAAATATTTAAAAGAAATATTGCATGTCCTGAAAGTTTGAGTTCATTGACCTGAATTTACATATCACTGCCGGTTATATCATTAACCGGCAGTGATAGTGGTTATATCACGCCGGTTAATGAAATAACCGGCAAGTGACATTAAATATCACCGCCGGTTCTATATATTACCCGCAATGATACTTATATTACCTTGAGGTTAATTATATAACCAGCAATGATATGTAAGTATCACTGTCGGTTCTACATATTACCCGGCAGTGATAAGTCAACTTCATTGCTGGTTATAAATGTGACCCGGCAATGATATTTAGTCACTGCCGGTTTTTGTGGAGACCCGGCAGTGATAGTCCAGTCCTATATATATTGAAACGCCACGCGCCCTCCACTCAGTTCCACTTCGACCTAACGCCGCCACCTCCTCGTAGCTCCCCGCCATCTCCCCGCTGTCTCCTCGGAGTGCGCCGCCATCTCCCCGCCGTCGCCTCGGAGTGCGTCGCATCCCCTCGCCGTCGTCGCCGCCGTCGCACCCCCTCCCTACTCCATCGCCGACTCTGCCCCCTGGTCGCCACCCCCAGCTCGCTGCCTCCTCTCCCCACTCCGTCGTCGGGAACCGGTGACCTCCTCGCTATTCTGTGGCTCACTGAAGGTAGGAGCGGCTTCACTTGAGACATAATGACATAATGTGTATGTTTGATCTGTGCCGTGAGACATAATGTGTATGTTTGATTTGTGCCATGAGACATAATGTGTATGTTTGCTAGATTTGATGTGTATGTTTGATTTGTGCTGTGAGACATAATGTGTATATGCGCTGATTCAGAAAATATGTGCTAACACATCGACAAATGATTATACTAGCGGAATCTTTTGCAACAATATCACAGCTTTTGAAGCTTTTGATGTCTCTTAAATTGTTCAAGCTTTTGAAGTATTTGTTAGGTTAATACTCCTGTAAGAAAAAACTTTTAGCGATTTGATTAATATTTCAGTTTTCCTCATAGTATACATGCACTAGAAAAGTGCACTGACACAACAAAATGTGATTTTAGAGAAATAAAACTTGGCAAATAGGCAACCTCACTGATTTACTCCACCAATTAAAGTTAAAGTTTTAGGTTATAGGATGATTGCTTATATTCATTTTTTATCTATCTTTAGTGCTAATTCTTGCCTTTTGATGAACCATTATCTTGTTATATCACATGTCAATGCTTCAAATTTTGTGTATCCTACAGTCAATTCTGCCTTTAGCTTAGCATGTGAATCTAGAACAATATGAGTTTATTAGTGAAAGCATCAAAAATATTTATGTGTTGCTATTTCCATCAAAAGTTCAATACTCCTAGCTTGATGATAATATTTACCAAGTGTGACTGAGGTTGTACTCATAACTTTTTTATTCATTGAGAAATAGATGTAGGTTCAGAAAAAAAATATGTATATGTATCTGTAGATCTCCTGCGTATGTGTATATATCTTGTGTATGTGTATGTTTATATTTGTGTTCATGGTCAAATTATTCTGGAGCATGCAGATTCAAAAAAAGCTGTATATGTGTATGTGTCCTTCAAAGATGTTTGTGTATACGGATAAAAAAATATATGTGTACATGTTCTTTAAAGATGTGTATGTGTCCTTCAAATATGTCTATTAATTTTATTTCATTGAATTGATAAGTTCGACAATTGTTATGTATTTGTCGTTGAAATTTAAATTTTCGATAAACTTGCTAGGAATGGCCTCTGACCAGGGACAAGTGCCGGAGGGAGTTGGGCCCTCAAATATGGATGAAGGAGGAAGGGGTAGCCCAAACCATAGCCCAACGTCCTATCTGAACTTGCAGGATCCTGCCATGGACCAACCTGACATTACTAACCGACACCGTGCAAGCTACATTTGGCCGCACATGGCATTACCATAAAGGTGGCTGAGGGCAGGGCTTGGCCATGCCAGGGGTCGCAGGTTTTTCACTGTCGCCCGATACCGTAGGGATTTGCCAGGGTCGAAGTGGACAGTGTAGTCCGCCAATACCGAAAAATGGAGGTAGAGATCCTTGGCGAGGATGGAAACAAAAAACTAGGAGAAAATGTGTATGGCTTCCTCGCGTGGCGCAACAGCTTGATTAAGTTTGGCTCGGATGATGAGGGCGACGAAGATGATGATCAACCGCACTCTCCACACAGAGACCTCCCGCCCTTCTCGTCGCCAACCAGAAAAAGTCTGTCTCCTCCGCCGGCACCAACCAGAAAAAGCCCGACTCCTCCGCCAAAATCTGAAAAGAATAGAACACCAGGAACATCTCGGCAGTCGGCACCATCCTCGAAGAAATCTCATACATCTGCGAACCCAGGACAATCCCAGAAGAAATTATCATCTGACATGACTGAAGAAGAACGGAAAAAGCATCTAAGCGCCTGTGTAACATCTCACTTTAAAAAGGTGCCATCATGTAAGAAGACTAAAGTTGATGCTGACGCGCAAAAGTTTTTCTTGAGTATGGCAAAAGTGCAAAAGACGGGGCAGGCTTCTGAACCTTGCAAAATGTCGGACTACGAGCGCATATCCAGAAAGCAATACTTGCAGGCGGCTAGTGCCGACATGTTAAAGCGAGATGCTCAAGCAGATGCTGCTCAACTAGATGCTCTGGCGCACGGTCTAAGGTGGAAGTTCGTTATGGGAAAACCGCTGGTTGAATCAGCTCATTTTGACAACCTTACAACACAACTGCGGTGCGTCCATTAGTGGTACATGCAGCACTCCAACGATGGTATGGAGGCGTTCGCAGTCAGATACACAGAGCAAGATTTCCACAATGGTTATAACATCTGCTGGGTTCTTTTCACGGAGCTGTATATGTTGTACCAGCAAGATGCCCTGAACGTGAATATACTTAGACTATGGACTTTGTAAGTTTGTCCGTATATCGTTGAGCATTTTTGTACTGTTTAATTGCATGTCTAACTTCTTCCTTATGTAGAATGGAGATACAGACATGTAGAAGAAATAACAATGACAATCTAGCATTCCTAGATTCGGGGCTCGTCAACGAGAAGCTTGTGAACGCCTTTCCACAGTTCGTTGAAGACTATTTATTTAATACTTTGTTGAAGCTGCAATACAAAACCTCCATACTTTTACCCTATAACTTCAAGTACGTATCTCCTTACTTCTAATATCATTTTACTATTTTTGCGTAACACGTACGATGTGGGAGTAATTGACTACGTTGACATATATGTGCAGGTTTCACTGGGTCCTCCTCTTCATCCAGTTAGATGCTAGCAGGATTTTTGTCTTGGACTCCAGGAGAAAACAAACTAATCTGTACCAAGACCTTTGGGACATGCTGAATAGGTAAACTCGATCGTTGCGTTATTACTCTTGCAAAATTCCATTCTATTGCATTTAAGTTTAATTACTATTCAAAATCATTCACAGGGCTTTCGCACGGTACTGCAAGAAAAGTGTTCGGTATCGTCCATACAGGAAAAATTTTGAAATAATAAATGACTTTCCATGCATGAGGCAGGACCCCGGAAACAATTTATGTGCATACTATGTATGTACAAATATGCATTCAATTGTCACGGAGAGTGTCGGCTATAACAAAGCCATGGTACGTAATTACACATTGATGCCTTTTTTCATTTAACAAATATCATCATTAATTAACTTCCTTTTTTCTTCAAAAACAGCGCTCCAAACTAAGAACCAATAAGTTATCGCTGACAGAAATTATAGCAATTCAAGAACAGATCACCGGATTCATTCATGATGAGATCATCAATCCAAACGGCGAGTTCCACGAGTAGCCTCATCGCCCTCATTCCTTCGACCTAGACGCGTGACATGTCTACTTCGACTCTTCGTACTGTAGTCCTTGCAGAATCAAAGCGAATGGGATGAGATGTAGTCGAGCTACATTAATTGTAAACAAATCATTGTAAAAACAAAATATTGTGATGCTTAATTTAATATATTTGAATTATGATTTTAACGATGCTTCATATATACATGGATATATTTGAATTATGATTTGAACAATGCTTTATATACTACATATGGACACTGAATAAACAATTGTATAAAAATATATATATTGCACAAAAAATATGCAAGCTTGTCACTGTCGGTTCTTGGAGAAAACCGGCAGTGATATGTATATATCACTGTCGGATTATGGTACAACCCGGCAGTGATAGTTTGATATCACTGCCGGTTTTATGTATAATCGACAGTGATAATGATCATCACTGCCGAATTTTGGTTTGATCCGGCAGTGATAGTTCAATATCACTGTCGGTTGTAGGTAGAACCGGCAGTGATAGTCCAATATCACTGCCGGTTGTAGGTAGAATCGGTAGTATCACTGCCGACCAATCACTGCCGGTTCCTGAGCCGGCAGTGATAATCCCCGAGTATCACTGCCGACCAATCACTGCCGGCGCCAATGACCAGCAGTGATGGGGTTTTGGAACCGGCAGTGATGTGCTGTTCTGTAGTAGTGTGAGGCAATCATTTAGATGATTGTAACATGACTATGTTTATGAATAATAATATGATTATTGGTCCAATGAATGTATATCATTGTATTGATCAACAAGTATGTGACTTGCTTATGAAGCTCTTTACTTAATGATGTAATTCGATAAATATCTCTGATCGGATATCATCATATAGGACAATGATGAATAGATCAGCACATGTAGTGATCGATGATCATGCTTCATAGATCATGGGATATGGAGATATCATCTATACATTGTGGACGCATGTTGAAGAACATGGGTTAGATAGACCCGTCATGGGACACTACGAGAATGTTTCATTCTTATGTGTCATCAGTGTATCTCATACATAGTAGATGTATAATCCTTAGACCTGAGATTGTCATATTCCCTACATGTGTAATAGTTTTCCTTGGGGCTATCAAACACTACTTCCTAACCGGATAGCTATAAAGGTAGCTTTCATGTTTACTATGAAACGTGTAGAGGGAAGTGAGCAGTCAAGATGGAATTTGCCACTCCAATGAAACGGAGATATATGACAAGGCCACTCGTGTGATATGATTAAGGAAGTGCATGGCCATGCCGTGATTGAGGAGTCAATCACAACTTATTAATATATCACGAATACGAGAGATGGATTGAATCATCAAAGGATGACATGCTCCTCGCCTTGAGTTCAATCTTCATATGCTTGGCAAAGGGATTATTACATGAGTACTTTTGATAGGTTCTATCCGATTTGATCATAGTATGTTTGGGAGTTGGCATACTTTGCAAGGAGCCGCTACCAACTATTGGATTGAAAAGGAGTTTTCTGAATCCATGTCCAAGCGTCACGTGAACTGCAGGTCACACACTTAATGGGCTGGGACGCATTAATTTGGATTGGATCCATAATTAATGGACCTCGTGGGCTTAGCACGCTGATGGGCCCTGGTTTAGGGTTTCATCTCGTGGCTATATAAGGAGGGGAGGAGGGTGGGCACAGGGTGTGCTTTACCACGGTTTAGAAGTGATTCACCCGAAACCTTAGCCTCCTCCTCTCGCTACCCCTGCCGAGCGACCAGGTGCTTGCACTCCTACGCATGGCGTTCCATCCCTGGACGTGTGGACTTCTGCGGTGACACTGCTGCGACTGCGGCGTGGGAGGACGATCCACGGCGAGGCGAGGACGATCCACTCCATCAACGCAACGACTGCGGCGAGGGCGATGCACTACATCGACGCGCGAAGGATTCCGCAACTGCGCGTCTAGTGTTAATCTAATCTGTGATCCCCTTCTTGCGAGTAGCTTTCTGGTTATGCGGTAGATTTTTTTTTGCTAGTGTAGCATACCGCGTTACTCTTCAGTGGTATCAGAGCCATCTCGTATAGATTTGTGATCTGGATGTTGCACATATGATGTGTGAGGTTAGTAGATTGGATCTATTACATGTTCAGCTGGTTCATATGATGAATTGGTGACAGCAGCCATCGATGAGATCGATCAGTTTAGGGTTTGAGGAAAGTGCAAACCGACTCAATATTGATTTGGGTGAGTCCGTTCATGGTACGATGTTAACCTTACCAGTCGGGTTATCGCCATCAGGGTTTCTGAAACGTATCCATATGGGACCAAGCCAATCAGATTGAGTTGGATTGGGTCAATCTGGTTGATCCATGGTAAGCGCAAACTGATTCAATATTGATTTGGGTGAGTCCGTTTATGGTACGACGTTGCCCTTACCGGTCGGGTTACCGTCATTAGGGTTTCTGAAACGTAACCATATGGGACCAAACAAATCATATTAGATCGGATTGGGTCAATCTGGTTGATCCGTTGAAATTTTGAGGGTGTTTTCCCATGACAGCAGACATGCCTCTAAAATTTGTTTTCCAAGGGCGCTGCCCTCTATCAACTTTATATATATTTAATTTGTTTTCATAAAACGGGTCAATAAACATTATTTGAATTAGGCTCCATTAAATTCGAGGAAAATCCAACAAATTCTAGGAAATACAAAATGAACACCTGATATTAAAATAATATTTGGGCAAAACTTTTGGGATGTTACAGTGCATCTGTCTAGCGTTTTATTTCTGCACGTTATTTATAATCAAGTTTTTGACTAGTTCATGTATTAGTTCAACCCTAAGATCTAACATTTGGTATCAGAGCAAATCTAGTCTTAGCTTGATCCTTTTAAAGCCCGGTTTATGCTTTTTTGTTCATCAATTCTGGGTTGTTTTGGCCCGGCTAGCATCTAAGAAGGAGGCGATCTGGAAAACCCTAAGTTTTTTCCCCAATGTTTTCCCCAAATGACTCAAATCCGAACCCTAATCCCCATATTTGTCCCCAAATCAAGCAAATCCTAATGTCTAAAGAGGGGTTTCGAGCATACCTCGCTCGGGCACCATCATCGCCGACACCAATGTCGTGGTTGTTGTCGACCACGATGTGCGTGCCACCGTCTTCCCGCCGCTCCATGCTCGCCGTCATCTTCCACGGGCCTTAGCTTCGCCCGCGGCCATGTCGGCATGTGTTTCCACTCCGTCGGGACTGCGCGCGGCCTCAGCTCTGTTGTGCGCGCGCGCCATCGCTGCCGCTTGCCCTCCAGCTTGCTCCATCGCCGTAGCTGCGTTTTTCCCGAGCGCAAATGAATTAGGTTTAGGGTTTCATTCGGCTGTCTTGTTTTGTTCCCTCTTGGGCAAATCTCGTCCACCCTTTCGCATCGATCGGCTGGTGATTCGCTTGCTCGCGGGCCTACGGCTTGTTTGAGCCAGCTGGGTCATGCTTCGCATGCACTCGGGGTACGGCCGTTTGGGCCACATGTTTCTGCGGCTGGGGCGGCGTGTTTTTGGGCCGAGTCCTTTGGATATTTTGCTTTTAATCTTTGTATATTTTCAGTCTTTTAAATTTCAGCAATAAGCATTGTTTAATATTTGTTTTCTGAGCATAAATATTTAGAATAATTTCATGATTAATTTTTTGGGCATATTAACTAAAGTGACAATTAATTTTTCATGTGATGATTATTTTTGAGTATTATTTCTAATTAAAATGGAACCAACGGGAAGTTTTGATTAGAGATTATTGTTTAAAGTCAAAAATTAGGATTATGTCATGACCATGATCATATACTGATCAACGTTGTTTATGAACAAGTGTCACCCATAAGATAACTCAGTTCTTTTTCGTTTCTTCCCAACGGTGATGCGAATTAGAACTGTTATTTTTCTGTCATTAGCATGTTATTAGTCAGACCAACGTAGGGTTAATTTCATGCAAGATATTTTTTCTCTAATGTTTACTAATTAAACTTTGTTTTTGATTCAGCCATGAACAACACTAATGTTGCTGCTTACTTGAACGGCATTGAGGATTTTGATTGTCCTTGGAGTTATGGATTTGGACTATGCATTGTGTGAGGATGCTCCCATAGCTCCTTCCACTGATGATGAGAGTTTCACTGAGAAAAAGAAACTCTATGACTTGACGGCGGAAAAGTGGGAGCGGTCCAGCCGCATGTCCTTAATGATTATGAAGAGCACTATGTCTGTTGGGATAAGGGGAGCAATCCCTGAATATGATAATGCTAAGCAGTGCTTGGCCTTAGTCGAGGAGCAGTTTAAGGGCTCCTCAAAAGTATATGCCAGTACTTTGATCATGAAGATGCTCACCACTAAGTATGATGGCTCCAGTAGCGTTCTTGACCATATCATGATGATGGCAGATATGGCTGCTAAGCTTATGGGCATGGACATGACTATTTCTGATGGCTTCTTGGTCCATTTCATTATGACCTCCCTCCATTCTGAGTATAATGCTTTTAAGATTAATTACAACACACAAAAGGAGCAGTGGACCATGAGCGAGTTTATCGCTATGTGTGTCCAGGAGGAAAAGAGGATAAAGGCTGAAAGGAAGGACCATGTCTATAATGTTGGTCATGGCAAAAGGAAATTCCAATGGGATTCTATGCCTAAGAAGAAGCTGCATTTTTCTCCTAAGACTGAATCAAGCAAATCAAAGCTAAAGGTGAAAGCCCCTGCTACACCTAATTCTGCCTCTTCTAATGGGCCCATCTATCACTTCTGCAAAAACAGTGGGCACATTTAGAAGGATTGTGTGGGCTTTATGAAGTGGCTCGCTAAGAAGGGTAATGACATAATTTCTAATGTTAATGAAACCCTTTATGCTGATTTTCCCCTAATACCTGGTGGATTGATTCTGGTGTCACTGTTCACATTTCTAATTCATTGCAGTGATTCCTTATCGTGAGGACACTAAGAAAGGGGAGCGAAGTCTTAGAGTTGCTAATGGACAGGAGGCTGAAGTTGAAGCCGTTGGCACACTATCATTAGCATTAGATAGTGGCTTCACCCTTCATTTGAATAATGTTGTTTATGTTCCTACTATGAGGAGGAAGCTTATTTCTGTTTCTCTATTTAGATGATGATTGATACATTCGTATTTTTGGGAACAATAAATGTATTGTGAGTTTTAATTCTAATAATGTTGGTCTCGCGATTCGACGAGACAATCTCTACATGCTTCCTCTCTCTAAATTGCCTGTTTCAATGAATGTGTGTCTTGTCACCAATAAGCGAAAGAGAAGTTTAAGTGATAAGACTTCATCAAAATTACGGCACTATCGTTTAGGTCACATTTCGAAGTGGAGAATGGAACATCTCATTAAGGAAGAGATACTCCACCCATTAGACTTCTCTAACTCAGACCACTATATTGATTGTATTAAGGGGAAATATGTAAAACAAATTAAGAAAGGAGCCACACATTTCCCAGGAATCTTAGAATTAATTTACACTGATATATGTGGTCCATTTCCTATAACTTCAGTGGATAGGTATGACTCCTTTATCACATTCACTGATGATTTCTCCCGTTATGGTTATATTTTACCCATTCGTAATCGATCTTAGTCATTTGATAAGTTTAAAATATTTAAGGCTGAAGTAGAAAATTAGCATAATTCAAAGATTAAGGTAGTAAGATCAGATCATGGAGGAGAATATTATAGGACATATGCTCCTTATGGACAAATTCCTGGTCCATTTGCTTAGTTTCTTTCAGAAAATGGCATAATAGCTCAATATTCAACACCTGGTGAACCTTAGCAAAATGGAGTAGCTGAAAGACGCAACCACACCCTTATGAATATGATGCGTAGTTACTCCAGTTTACCAGTTGGTTTGTGGATTGAAGCATTGAAGATAGCCGCACATATACTTAATCGGGTTCCCAGTAAATCAATGCCTAAGACACCTTATGAATTATGGACTGGGAGTAAACTGAGCTTAAAATACTTACGTGTGTGGGGTTGTCCTACTGAAGCTAAAATCTTTAATCCACATATTGGGAAATTAGATCCTAAGACAGTAAGTTGCCATTTTATTGGGTATCCAGAAAGATCTAAGGGGTATCGATTTTATTGTCCAGATCGTGTCACTAAGTTTGTAGAAACCCGACATGATGTATATTTAGAGAATGATGAAATCAGTTGGAGCTCAGAGGCTAGGAAAATAGATCTTGAGGAGATTCGGACTTATGTTCCTTTACCGATAATCCAAGAGACTATTATTCTTGTACATCATGAAGAGAAACGCGGTATGCTACGCTAACAAAAAAAAATGTACCGCGTAACCAGAAAGCTACTCGCATGAAGGGGATCATAGATAAGATTACCACTAGACGCGCAGTTGCGGAATCCTTCGCGCGTCGATGTAGTGGATCGTCCTCGCCGCAGTCGTTGCGTCGCTGTAGTGGATCGTCCTCGCCTTTCCGTGGATCGTCCTCCCACGCCGCAGTCACAGCAACGTCACCGCAGTAGTCCACACGTCCAGAGATGGAACGCCGTGCGTCGGTGTGCAAGCACACAGTCGCTCGGCGAGGACAGCGAGAGGAGTAGGCTTGGGTTTGAGTGAATCACTCCTAAACCGTGGAAAGCACACCTGTGCCCTCCTCCTCCCTCCTTATATAGCCACGAGATGAAACCCTAAACTAGGGCCCATCGTGCTAAGCCCACGAGGTTCATTAATTACGGATTCAATCCAAATTAATGCGTCCCAGCCCATTAAGTGTGTGACCCTGCAGGTTCACGTACGTTTGGACGTGGATTCGGAAAACTCCTTTTCAATCCAATAGTTGGTAGTGGCTTCTTGCAAAGTATGCCAACTCCCAAACATACTATGATCAAATCGACGAGAACCTATCAAAAGTACTCATGTAATAATCCCTTTGCCAAGTATATGAAGATTGATCTCAAGGCGAGAAGCATGTCATCCTTTGATGATTCAATCCATTTCTCGTATCCGTGATATATTAATAAGTTGTGATTGACTCCTCAATCACGGCATGACCATGCACTTCCTTAATCATATCACACGAGTGGCCTTGTCATATATCTCTGTTTCATTGGAGTGGCAAATTCCATCTTGACTGCTCACTTCCCTCTGCACGTTTCATAGTAAACATGAAAGCTACCTTTATAACTATCCGGTTAGGAAGTAGTGTTTGATAGCCCCAAGGAAAACTATTACACATGTAGGGAATATGACAATCTTAGGTCTAAGGATCATACATCTACTAGGTATGAGATACACTGATGACACATAAGAATGAAACATTCTCGCAGTGTCCCATTATGGTCTATCTAACCCATGTTCTTCAACATGCGTCCACAATGTATAGATGATATCTCCATATCCCATGATCTATGAAGCATGATCATCGATCACTACATGTGCTGATCTATTCATCGTTGTCCTATATGATGATATCCGATCAGAGATATTTATCGAATTACATCATTAAGTAAAGAGCTTCATAAGCAAGTCACATACTTGTTGATCAATACAATGATATACATTCATTGGACCAATAATCATATTATTATTCATAAACATAGTCATGTTACAATCATCTAAATGATTGCCTCAAGGGCATAACACTAACAATCTCCCACTTGCACTTGAGTCAATCAATTAAGTATCTAATACCAATAGACCTTGTGTGCGCCTCATGCTTAGGCTGTGGCTGTGGTTTTGTCAACGGATCGGCCACATTGGCTTCCGTATGTACTTTGCATATTCTCACGTCACCTCTATCCACAATCTCGCGAATAAGGTGAAAGCAACGGAGTATGTGTTTAGACTTCTGATGTGATCTAGGCTCTTTTGCTTGTGCAATGGCACCACTATTATCACGATAGATGTCCATTGAACTAGAGGCACTAGCGACCACACCAAGCTCTGTGATAAACTTCTTAATCCACACAGCTTCCTTTGCGGCCTCCGAAGCCGCAATGTACTCCGCTTCTGTCGTAGAGTCGGCCACCGTGTTTTGCTTGGAACTCTTCCAGCTTACTGCTCCTCCATTAAGTGTAAACACAAACCCGGATTGCGATCGAAAATCATCTTTGTCAGTTTGGAAGCTTGCATCGGTGTAACCCTTTGCAACCAGATCTTCCTCACCTCCAAAAACAAGGAACATACCTTTAGTTCTTCTCAAGTACTTCAGGATATTTTTTACGGCTATCCAATGACCATCACCAGGATCCGCTTGGTATCTGCTCGTGACACTTAGAGCATATGAGACATCTGGGTGTGTACAGATCATGGCATACATAATAGACCCAATAGCTGAAGCATATGGAATCTTGCTCATCATGTCTCGCTCATCAGATGTCGAAGGACACTGATTCTTGCAGAGACTGATGCCATGTGATATTGGCATGAAACCTCTCTTGGATTCATGCATATTGAACCTTTTCAATATCTTGTCAATGTACGTTTCCTGACTTAATACAATTAACCTTTTTGATCTATCTCTATAGATTTTTATGCCCAAGATATAGCATGCTTCTCCCAAGTCCTTCATTGAGAAACTCCTTTTCAATGAAGTCTTACATCTTCAAGCATAGGAATGTCATTCCCGATCAATAATATGTCATCCACATACAAAATCAGAAATACAAGTGCGCTCCCACTAGCCTTCTTGTAAACACAAGGCTCTTCTTCATTTTTGATAAAGTCAAAACCTTTGACTACTTCATCAAAACGAATGTTCCAACTCCGAGATGCTTGCTTTAACCCATAAATGGATCTTTGAAGCTTGCATACCCTTTTAGCATATTTAGGATCAACAAAACCTTCAAAGTTGTTCATTGTATACATCCTCAGATAGATTCCCATTAAGGAATGCTGTTTTGACATTCATCTGCCATATTTCATAATCAAAATATGCAGCAATAGCTAAAATGATCCGGACAGACTTGAGCATGGCTACCGGTGAGAAAGTTTCATCATAGTCAACTCCTTGAACTTGTTTGAAACCCTTTGCCACCAACCGTGCCTTATAGATCTGAACATTTCCATCTACGTCTATCTTTTTCTTGAAAATCCATTTGCACTCAAAGGTTTTTACACCATCAGGAGAGTCGACCAAGTTCCAAACTTGATTGTCATGCATAGATTGAATTTCGGATCTCATGGCTTCAAGCCATTTTTCGGAGTTTGGGTCCATCATTGCTTCTTCATAAGTCGTGGGCTCATCATTGTCCAACAATAATATGTCACTCCCATATCTTATAGGTACATGACGTGGCCTCCCTGACCTACGTGGGGCTGGAGTCTCTTCCACAGGTTGTACAACACTTTGTACATCTTGTGAAGGTTCAGTGGTAGCTTGAACATATTCATGTGATTCTCGAACTTCATCAAGATACACATCACTCCTACTGATTTCTTTTGAAAGAAACTCTTTCTCCAAAAAGACACCATTTCGAGCAACAAAAACTTTGTTCTCGTTTCTTTTATAAAAGTAATATCCTTTTGTTTCTTTAGGATATCCCACAAAAAAAGCATTTTTCTGATTTAGGTGCGAGTTTATCTGATTGTAAACGTTTTACATAAGCCTCACATCCCCATATCTTGAGAAATGACAACATGGGTCTTCTCCCGGTCCATATCTCATATGGCGTCTTCTCAACGGATTTTGATGGGACCCTATTCAAAGTGAACGCAGCTGTCTCTAGAGCGAAACCCAGAAGGATAATGGCAGATCTGTTTGGCTGATCATTGACCGAACCATATCTAATAAAGTTCGGTTACGTCGTTCGACACGCCATTCCATTGAGGCGTTCTGGCGGAGTAAGTTGCGAACGATTCCACATTGCTTTAAATGATCACCAAACTCTTGGCTCAAGTATTCGCCACCACGATCGGATCGTAAGTGTTTTATTGTTTTACCAAGTTGATTTTGTACTTCGTTCTGAAACTCTTTGAACCTTTCAAAAGTTTCAGATTTATTCCTCATTAAATAGATATATCCATATCTACTAAAGTCATCGGTAAAAGTTACAAAATCTCAAACCCACCCCTAGCAATGAGCTCATTGGTCCACATACATCATATGTACTAGGGCCAATAATTCACTTGCTCTCTCACTAAAACACATGAAAGGGGCTTTTGTCATCTTGCCAAGTAAACAAGATTCACATGTTTCAAATGATTCAAAATCAAATGAGGTTAGAAGTCCGTCACCATGGAGCTTCTTCATGCGTTTCTCATTTATATGACCTAGCGACAATGCCACAAAAGGTAGGGTTCAAATCATTAGGCCGATGCCTTTTTACATTAATATTATAGACAGGTTTTTCTTGAGTTCAAGGACGTACAACCCATCCACCATGGGGCAACGACCATAATACATATCATTCAAAATATCGAACAAACAAAGTTCTTTATTCTCAAATCATAACCTTCATGTTCCAAACAAGAAGATGAAATAATGTTTCTACTCAAAGATGGAACAAAATAACAATTATTAAGTTCTAAAACTAATCTCAAGGCAAATGCAATGGGTATGTGCCAACAGCAAGACCAAAGAACTCTTGCTTTATTCCCCACGCCAAGATCCACTTCTCCTTTTGCCAAGTCTCTACTCTTTATCAGCCCCTGCAACGAATTGCAAATGTGAGCAACCGAACCGGTATCATATACCCATGAGCTGAGTGAAGAAGTAGCAAGATTAATTTCTATAACATTAATACCTGAAGTGGAAACCACATTTCCATTCTTCTTATCTACCAGGTACTTTTCGCAGTTCCGTTTCCAATGCGCTGATTTCTTGCAATAGAAGCATTGGGTATCAGGTTGAGGGCCAACTTTAAGCTTCTGAAGCTTAGTTTTGAGGCTTGTGATCTCATCTTGAGCCTTGCCCTTGCCCTTGCCCTTGCCCTTGCTCTTTCCCGTTCCCCCAGCCTTAGCCTTCCTCTTTTTGAAAGCAGTTGTTTTCTGAACCATCATCACATGATTGGGTTTTTTCTTAATGCTTTCCTCGGCAGCCTTGAGCATCCCATGTAGCTCGGTTAGGCTCTTCTCCATGCTATTCATATGAAAATTCATAATGAATGGCTCAAAGCTCGAGGCGGACCGGAGAATAACATCTGTGGCCAAACCGAGGCTAAGGGAAACTCAAGTTTTCCAATCTCCCAATGTAACCAATCATCTTGATCACATGAGGACTGACCGGACTGCCTTCAGCCAGCTTACAAGCAAATAAAAGCTTTGAGATACCATACCTCTCAGCTCTTGCTTGATTCCCAAACATGCCCTTCAAGCCCACAATCATATTGTAAGCATCCTGGTCCTCATATTGCTTTTGGAGCTCAGAGTCCATGGTGACTAGCATGAGACAGCTGACCTCTACAGAAGCATTAACATGCTTTTCATATTCAACCTTCAAATTGCGAGCAGCATTTTCGGCTGGTTCATCAGGAATTGGATTCTCTAGAACATAGTCCTTCTTTTCATGCTTGAGAACAATTCTCAGGTTGCGATACCAATCAACAAAATTAGTTCCATTCAGTTTTTCCTTTCCAAAACCGATCACAAAGCAAAACCAGGTGTAGCAGGAGTAGGAGAAGGTGCCATTGAACTACAACAAAAACATGCAAAGATTCTAAGCACTATGTTTATGTAAAACTTTTATTAAACTTTTAATTAAAGACACTTCTATTTTATGTCCCTTTATAGACACATAGTGAGTATTCAAGATCCATATTCATCAAACACTAGTGAGCTTTGGCATCACTGCTAGAAATTTAATGACATAGGTAAGCAACACCTTTGCTAATTACATCATATGTAACTCTTGTTTGTTGAGTATGAAAACAAGTAATGAATGCCTCCATCAACTTGACTCATGGCCAGGTCAACCTGCCCCAAGGGCTCACATGAGGAGGAGCACTTCCGTATTCGGTGCCAATTAAGAAACCTGCCTCATGTGTGTTTTCCTAGACACCACTTGTCTTGTATAGGTTCCTTCATTCTGAAATCAAATCCCAACCACTTATGTCCTCAAGCCCAAAACCGTTTTGATAGCTTGATTAAATCTACCATTGTTATGCGTGATGTGTCCAACACATCCCTATCATCTATTGAGATAGCCATTGATATACTACTTTGGCAGTCATATCAATAACGATCTAAATTCTTGA
The DNA here is from genome assembly GCA_036346275.1 of Otatea glauca. Classification (NCBI taxonomy): domain Eukaryota; kingdom Viridiplantae; phylum Streptophyta; class Magnoliopsida; order Poales; family Poaceae; genus Otatea; species Otatea glauca. Next base: position 33,352,189 of record CM070723.1, on the reverse strand, counting down.
TAGGTGCAACAATTGGATGGACAATTTGATTTAAAATTTTTAACTATAGGGATGAACAAAGATTACTATGAACATGGCATCACATGCAATGAGCATAAAGAAAATAGCAAGGATTAAACACACATCCACAGAAAATCAAAATAAGCTGTGAAATAGCATGGCCCTTAGCATTAAGATCTCCATCATCATGCTTGTTTGTTCACCTAGCCACCTTGCTTGATTTGTTCACCTAGCCATCTTGCTTGATACCATCGTCTTCATCATTATGGATGCAACTCCTTACAACTTTTGATAATGAATTTTACATGAGGGTTTGAAGCATCACAAGTCGACACGCAGGTCGTTATACAATTAAAATAGCCATATGGCTTGACACGGCACGCAGGCCATGTGGAAATTACGTGCATCACATACACATTGGCCATACCATTTCACATTATTCCCTGCAAAAACGAGTTAAACAAAAGCAACCATACGACTCCGGGGTTCGAGGGGCAGCGCCCCTGGCGGCGGTCCCGTTGGCGGTCGGCCAGGCGGGTCTCGAGGGGCAGCACCTCAAGCGGGTCAAGGCGAGCCCCAGCGCGGTGATCTTCGACATTGGAAAACACCCTCAAAATTTCCACAGATCAACCAGATTGACCCAATCCGATCTAACATGATTGGCTTGGTCCCATATGGATACGTTTCAGAAACCCTGATGGCGGTAACCCGACCGGTAAGGGTAACGTCGTACCATGAACGGACTCACCCAAATCAAGATTGAGTCGGTTTGCACTTTCCTCAAACCGTAAACCGATCGATCTCATCGATGGCTGCCGTCACCAATTCATCACATGAACTGGCTGAACATGTAATAGATCCAATCTACTAACCTTACACATCATATGTGCAACATCCAGATCACAAAACTATATGAGATGGCTCTGATACCACTGAAGAGAAACGCGGTATGCTACGCTAGCACAAAAAAAAATCTACCGCGTAACCAGAAAGCTACTCGCAAGAAGGGGATCATAGATAAGATTACCACTAGACGCGCAGTTGCGGAATCCTTCGCGCGTCGATGTAGTGGATCGTACTCGCCGCAGTCGTTGCGTCGATGTAGTGGATCGTCCTCGCCTTGCCGTGGATCGTCCTCCCACGCCGCAGTCACAGCAGCGTCACCGCAGTAGTCCACACGTCCGAGATGGAACGCCGCGCGCCGTGTGCAAGCACACAGTCGCTCGGCGAGGGCAAAGAAGAGGAGTAGGCTAGGGTTTTGAGTGAATCACTCCTAAACCGTGAAATGCACACCCTGTGCCCTCCCTCCTCCCCTCCTTATATAGCCACGAGATGAAACCCTAAACTAGGGCCCATCAGCATGCTAAGCCCACGAGGTTCATTAATTACGGATCCAATCCAAATTAATGCGTCCCAGTCCATTAAGTGTGTGACCCTGCAGGTTCACGTACGTTTGGACGTGGATTCGGAAAACTCCTTTTCAATCCAATAGTTGGTAGTGGCTTCTTGCAAAGTATGCCAACTCCCAAACATACTATGATCAAATCGGACAGAACCTATCAAAAGTACTCATGTAATAATCCCTTTGCCAAGTATATGAAGATTGATCTCAAGGCAAGAAGCATGTCATCCTTTGATGATTCAATCCATCTCTCGTATCCGTGATATATTAATAAGTTGTGATTGACTCCTCAATCACGGCATGGCCATGCACTTCCTTAATCATATCACACGAGTGGCCTTGTCATATATCTCCGTTTCATTGGAGTGGCAAATTCCATCTTGACTGCTCACTTCCCTCTGCACGTTTCATAGTAAACATGAAAGCTACCTTTATAACTATCTGGTTAGGAAGTAGTGTTTGATAGCCCCAAGGAAAACTATTACACATGTAGGGAATATGACAATCTCAGGTTTAAGGATCATACATCTACTAGGTATGAGATACACTGATGACACATAAGAATGAAACATTCTCGCAGTGTCTCATTGCGGGTCTATCTAACCCATGTTCTTCAACATGCGTCCACAATGTATAGATGATATCTCCATATCCCATGACCTATGAAGCATGATCGTCGATCACTACATGTGCTGATCTATTCATCGTTGTCCTATACGTTGATATCCGATCAGAGATATTTATCGAATTACATCATTAAGTAAAGAGCTTCATAAGCAAGTCACATACTTGTTGATCAATACAATGATATACATTCATTGGACCAATAATCATATTATTATTCATAAACATAGTCATGTTACAATCATCTAATTGATTGCCTCAAGGGCATAACACTAACACATCATACAGTTACACATCTAGCTGAGAATCCTGGAGTTGAGCCCGCACTTGAGGATTCTGGGATCAACGGTACATCACCTAATAATGAGCCTCAACAGCCCCCTGTGATAACTAATGAACCACTAAGGAGATCACAATGGGACAGGAGATCTACCATCCCGAATGATTATGTCATATACATTAATGAAGATGTAAATGACATAGGGATGGTAGACGATCCCATCTCATTTAAGGAGGCCATGATGACTAAGGATTAACCCAAGTGGCTTGAGGCCATGCAGGATGAAATAAAGTATATGAGCATTAATAACGTTTGGGATTTAGTAGAAATTCCTGATGGAGTCAAAACAGTAGGCTGTGATGGGTTTACAAAACTAAGTATGACTCTAAGGGAAATGTCGAAAGATTCAAGGCAAGGCTTGTAGAAAAAGGGTTTACATGAAGTGAAGGGATTGATTATGTTGATACTTTCTCTCCTGTCTCAAAGAAAGATTTACTAAGAATTGTCATGGCGCTTGTTGCTTACTATGATTTAGAGCTATATCAGATTGATGTTAAAACTACATTCCTTAATGGTGACTTGCATGAGAATGTTTATATGGCTCAACCGGAAGGTTTTGTGGTGGAAGGTAAGGAACATATAGAATGTTGACTTAAGAAATCCATCTATGGACTAAAACAAACGTCTAGACAATGGTACCTTAAGTTCGATGAGACCATAATAAATTTTGATTTAAAAGAAAAGGAATTGGACAATTGCATATACATTAAGACTAAGGGGAACAAATTTACTATCTTAGTGCTTTATGTGGATGATATCTTATTAGCTAGCAGTGATAAGGATATGCTGTATGAGACCAAGAGATTTCTTTCCACTAATTTTGACATGAAGGATCTTGGTGATTTCGCTTATGTTTTGGGCATTGAGATTCATGGAGATAGGTCCAAAGGGGTATTAGGCCTATCCCAAAGGGCATACATTGATAGAGTGCTTAAAAGATATAATATGCATAATTGCTCTGCCATGCCTGCTCCTATTAATAAGGGTGATAAGTTTAGAACATTCCAATGTCCAAGGAATCAATTAGAAGCTAATCAGATGAAGTGGATTCCTTACGCTTCAGCTGTCGGAAGCATTATTTATGTCAAGTTTGTACTCGCCCTGATTTAGCATTCGTAACCGGATGGTTGGCAGATATCAATCTAATCCAGGGTTAGACCACTAGAAAGCCGTTAAGAAAGCTTTGCATTATATGCAGGGTACTAAGCATTTCATGCTCACATATAAGAAGTCTGATACCCTTGAGGTTGTGGGTTATTCAGACGATGACTTTGCGGGTTGTGTTGATACTAAGAAATCCACATCAGGTTATATCTTCACACTTGCGAGAGGAACTATTTCGTGAAAAAGCTCCAAAAAATCACTTACTGCATCATCAACGATGCAGGCTGAGTTTGTGGCATGTTATAAGGCTACTGGGTAGGTTGTATGGCTTAAGAATTTTATCCCGGGATTAAAAGTGGTAGACAGTATATCTAAACCACTACCTATTTACTGCGATAATTTGGCCGCAGTTTTCTATTCAAGTAACAACAAGTCAAGTGGTGCTGCCAAACACATTGACATTAAGTATCATGTTGTGAAAGATAGAATCCAAAATCAGACAATTGATGTCAACCATATAAGTACTAAGTCTATACTTGCGGATCCACTTACTAAAGGCTTACCACCCAGTCTCTTTCGAGAGCATGTTGCCGGAATGAGTTTATTGGAAAGCCTCTGTTTCTGGAAATAAGGATCATAAGAATAAAACCAACTCTCATTAAGAATTAGTGATTATCCTATCGAGATAGAATGATGCCCTATAGATACTGGGGTTCCAGCGGTGCATTTATTAACTGCTAAAATACTTTATCTTGGTCTGTTGTTCTGTTGAGTGTGAATTTATGATATTAGACTTTCGATCAAGTGGGAGAATGTTGGTTGTGATCTCGGCTAACTAACAAAACCGAAATTTTTTAGGGGCTAGGCCCACCTCACCTGCGCTTTGATCGGGAGCGCTCCAACAAATTTTGGTTCGATTCTGTCAGCCAACGCGAGATAGAAAGGGGTTAAGGCCAGCACTCCTGATAGTACGATCTACTCGAGTATCGCTTCTTCCTCTACATCATCCGATCCTAAGGCTCGCGCTTAGGTTGCCGAAGACCCAACTACTATCGTGAGAACCACGGTGTCATCATCCTCACCGACACACAAGAGCACTAGGAAGAACTCTAATGGCTTCCACTTCTTCTCCGGGTGAGTGCATCTGTCTAACGTTTTATTTCTACACATTATTTGTGATCAAGTTTTAGACTAGTTCATGTATTAGTCACTACTACAAAACATGCCATCCTTGCCAGCATGTCACTGTCGGTTGGGCTAGAGTCGGCAGTGGTAAACATATCACTGCCGGTTTAAAAGTCCGGCCGGTGGTAGCACATATCACAATCGGTTCATGAATATAACCGGCATTGATAACAAGATATCACTGCCGGTTCGGTTACTACCCAGCAATGATATCAGCATTTTTAGTGCCGGTTCTATTCCAGAACCAGAAGTGATAAGTTTTTTCCCACGTAAAGTGATAAGTATTTTCCCGTGCAATCCTTATCACTGCCGGTTCTGCGCAGAACCGATAGTGATAAGTATCTTATATAGGTAAAATTCCCTTCCCCAACCAAGCAGAACAGAGAGGAGCTCTATCTTTACTCGGTAGCAAGGATTTTGGTGACTTGCTGATGGAAAATTGTAACAAAATTCATCTTCAATTTCTCTCCAATGTTAGTAACTTGATATACATTATATTTGTAGTTAGATTGTACTTTATAGATTGCTCTAGATTTTGATAATTAGTGCTTGTATGGTGTGAACATTTTAGGTCGGTAGAGCTCAAATTAAGATCTAGCTAATTTAGTGAATAAATTACAATTCTTATTCATTTTATTGATTTAGTGGAATTTTAAATAGTAAAATTGCTAGATGGATATTTAAATAATGAAAAAAGGTTGATGTATTTTAATATAGTCAAAATTGCTAGATAGATTTTTATTGATTTAATCATTTACAATTATATTGTTATTTGCAATTACATGCTTATCTGATGTTTATTGATTTAATTAATTAGCACTGCATGACTAATGTAAAGAATAAATTATTTTGTGATCGTTTATTGATTTACTAAAATTTAGTTTGATATAATTAATTGTAGATGGACCAAAGGTGGATGTATGACACGGACCATTGTGGCCCAGAGTTCTTTAATAGTGTGACTTGTTTTCTGATCACGGCTGCGGCGCACAAGTCGAAGATACGTTCGTTGATAGTCGGACTATATGTGTTGTCCATGCGTTGATTGCAAAAATGAGAAGCTTTATTCTACCATAGAGTCGATACATGCACACTTGCTTCGAAGGGGTTTCAAAGATGACTATACCTGTTGGACCGAGCACGGTAAAGATGAGATTGTACATGAAGGGCAACACATTGATGAAGATGACGGACACAACGATATGACGGTGGTCGAAGATACATTTGTTGATATCCACAAAGATGATCTAGATCAAACGTTGCGTGCTAGGGAGGGGGACTTCATGAGTGAAAGTGAGTTTCGAAAGTTCCAATGTATGGTAGAGGACTCTACAACACCATTGTACCCGGGTTGCAAGTAGGAGCACAAAAAGCTACATACGTGCTTACACTACTGCAGTTGAAGGCAAGCAATGGTTGGTCCGATAAGAGCTTCACTGAGCTATTATGTCTCTTGGGGGACTTGCTTCCAGAGGGCAATGTGTTAACTGCAACTACGTACCAGGCCAAGCAGGTTGTCTACCCGTTGGGACTAGAAGTACAAAGAATACACACATGTCCAAACGATTGCATATTGTATCGCAATGAATTTGCAGACTTGCATGCCTGTGTTGTTTGCAAAGCAAAGCGGTATAAGGGCAACGATGATGATATCGATGATGTCGGGGTGAAGCATAAGAAGAGATCCCCCGTAAGGTTGTGTGGTATTTCTCTATAATCCCCTATCTGAAGCAATTGTTTGGGAACAAAAGGCATACCCAATTGCTACGATGGCACGCTGAAGAGTGTAAGAAGGATGGAATGCTCACACACCCTGCTGATTCTGTGCAATGGAGGAACATCGATAGAAAATATAAGAAGCACTTTGCATATGATGTGAGGAATATAAGGTTCGGGTTGAGTACAGATGGGATGACTCCTTTTGGCAACATGAGTAGTCATTATAGCACTTGGCCAGTGACTCTATGTATCTACAACCTTCCACCTTGACTTTGTATGAAGCGAAAGTACATTATAATGCCACTACTTATCCAAGGGCCCAGGCAACCTGGCAACGATATCAATGTGTAACTCATACCATTGGTTGAAGATCTTCTAATATTGTGGAACGATGGAGTACGATTATGGGATGAGTATAAAAGAGAGAAATTTATCCTATGCGCGTTGTTGTTCGTAAACATCAGTGATTACCCTGCCCTTGGTAACCTATCGGGCCAGATGACAAAGGGATTCAACGAATGCGTCTAGTGCTTGGATGATACAGCTAGCCGGTGGCTGAAAAACTGCCGAAAAATGGCTTACATGCGGCATCGTAGGTTCCTCCGTAAGGATCACCCATACTGCAATAATAAGAGAGCTTTTGATGGGACAAAGGAGACTGCCTTAGCTCCGAAGAATCACACTGGGAAACAGATATTTGTAGCCGTAAAGGATCTTAAAATTATTCATGGAAAGGGAGCCGATAGTACTTCTATCCCGAGTTCCTGTGATAAGGATCCTTTGTGGAAAAAGAGATCAGTATTTTGGGTCCTACCTTATTGGCAGCACTTGGAAGTTTGACACACAATCGACGTCATGCACATAGAGAAGAACGTGTGTGATAGCTTGCTTGGTATCTTACTGGATATACCTGGCAAAACAAATGATACCCTCCTAGGACGGATGTACCTCGAAGATATGAAACTTAGGAAGGAGCAGCATCACGAAGACATGGATATAGGCAAAACGTATCTTCCCTCAACCTACTACACTCTGAGCAAGAAAGAAAAAATTAGTGTGTGTGAATGCTTGCACGGAGTCAAAGTTCCGTCTAATTACTCTGCCAACATAAAGATATTAGTCTCAATGAAAGACTTAAAATTAATTGGCATAAAGTCTCACGATTGCCACGTGATGATGACACAGATGCTTCCAGTTGCAATTAGGGGTGTTCTGCCAGAGAAAGTCCGAGACCCAATTATAAAGTTGTGTTCATTCTTCAACGCGATTTCACAGAAGGCCATCGATCCGTTAAAACTAGATAAGCTGTAGGAAGACGTGGTTCATACTCTGTGCAGGCTTGAGATGTGTTTCCCAAACCAAAACAACGGTATCCGTATAGATACCTATGATAGCAATGGAAATAGGCAAAACTACTACGGATTCATAGAAGAGATTTGGGAGCTTGACTATGGACCTTTGAAGGTCCCTCTCTTTCGGTGCCAATGGGTCAGACTTCTAGGGGGCGTGAACATCGACAAGTACGGTATCACTACCGTGGATCTGAAACTAGTCGGATACAGACAAGAACCATTCATACTTGCTAATTCTATTACACCAATTCGATGAGCTTCCTTCTTTTGGAGAGGACGTTGACCTAAGTCTCAAGGATACGCCGTAATCATAATGAAGGTCGAATCGTAGCTTAGTTGTACTAATGAAATATATGCTTTCTTTTGTACAAATGACATATTTATTTTCTCATATGTAACAATTAATGTATTATATGGAGTAATGGAAATTAAGGTTATGCTTAGAACTAGTTCTCTCTGTTCTTTTAGCAGATTCTCTCTGTTCTTTGGCAGCTTGAAGAAAAGCGTGATCCAAGATTTGAATGCAAATCTTTAACTTTCTTTGAATTTGTGTCAATTTGACTGCATTTGTGTGAATTTTTGGAGTAATGGTTGGTCTACTGCATTTGTGTGAAATTTTGAAGCATTATTTGATTTTCAAAATATTAAAACTATTAAAATAGTGAGCAATCTGGATTTTTAGAATTTTAGAACTTGGTCAAAATTAGGGGAAAATATTTATATAAAATAGTAAATGTCTTACAGTATGCCTCCAAATTTTTTTAGAAAATTTGGATCAAATTTGATAGGATTTCAAAAATCCCAAAGCACTCAGCCTTTGAAATGAAATAAATTGAAAGTTTCACTTAATTGACCGTAGACCAGCTTATCACTACCGGTTGCCTCATAAAATCGGCAGTGATGTGGCTTATTACTGTCGTTTTCTAGTCCCAACTGGTAGTGATAAGTACTATCACTATCAGGTGGAGCTTCACCTGGTATTGATAATCTAGTATTACTACTGGTTTGTAGAGTGGGCCGACAGTGATAAGGCCATAGTCACTGTCGGCTCTATTTTTGGCCCGGCAGTGATACACTATCACTGTCGGTTTTTGTGGCGAGAAGGCAGTGATAGTCCCCCCTATAAATTCAAAGGCCGCGCGCCCTCCTCTCAGTTACACTCTAAGATAGCACCGTTGCCTCTCTGCCGCCACCTCCTCGCATACTCGGCGTTGTTGCCTCGGACCTCGCCGCTGTCGCCTCGACCTCCCCGCCATCTCCTCACGTATCTCTGCGCCGTTGCCTCGGACCTCCCCGCGGTTCTTGCTCATTCAATCCCTCTCCCCGTGGTCTTGCTCCCAGCTAGCAAGCCATTAGCGCCGCCCCGAGCTCTCGATGGTGCGTTTCTCCGGTCACCGCTGGCCAACACAAGACCCTTCATCCGGTGCAGCTCGGTGAGCTATTCCTTCCCCACCCTCAGCCGCGCCAGAGACTCACCAGAGTTGCGCCACTGGCAAGCCCTAGCGGTGGCCCTGTTTTTCTCTCACCGCCAAGCTGGTTCCCCGCGTCAGTCACCATGCCACACACAGCAGCCTCCTCTCACTTATCAAGCGGGGCCACTAGTCAGTCGAATGACTTTAAAGAAAATACCGTGAAAAGGAAAGGCGCTTTCAATGCGTTGAAGGCGTATTATCTATTTTCACTGGATTTTCATAACCGAGCCAACTTCAATTGTTTATAACTTTTGCATTATTAATCCAAAAGAAATGAAACAAAGTTCTAAATTCATGTAAAATCAAGTACTTCTAGAATGTGCAAAAATACTATCATACCAATCCAAATGATGCAGTAGAGACATTAAAATATGTTATAGATTATGCTTAAGTCCTTTAGATGAAATATGCCATCCTATGATGTATATATAGTTGAGGATCAAAAAAATATGCATAAAACCTCATAAATTAAGTATCAAATTAGGCAAAGCTAATCTTAGTATATTCTTTGAGACAAGCACATAATAATCGGCAAAAAGAACTAATTCGGATTGTTTTCATAATAGACTTCATCCTTCATTGCATATAAAACATCTCGGCTAAAATCAAAATAATGAAAAACCAGTTTTAAAACACTTCTAGGATTATACCCTACTAATTCCAAAAAAATAAGTTGGTAATCATATTTAATGTAGTCGCAAACTTAAAACGGGATCCAATTCTTTTTAACGTCAACTTTGTGACCATTTAAGCCTTTTCGGCAAATCATAAAACAACTCGTCTACATGCAAATTTTGTAAAGATCAGCCTAGAAATATTCTTTAGCATATGGACTACCATAATCTAGAAAAATATTCTTATTACAGCTTGCTTTTCAGTTAAATCCTGCTAATTCAACACCCGTAAGTGTTATGGTCATCGAAAACACATTATAAGAACAGTAAGCAAGAGAAACTTTTAGATAAAATGCTTGTGTCACAAGAATCATTGTGTGACCTTGTCTAAATCCTAAAATTTATAAAATCATCTTAGGAACATTCCCCAAAATATAGACTACCTTATTCTGTAGAAATAATCATGTTTCATTATGCTCTGCATATATATCCTGTCGGCCAAATAACCCTAAGTATTATGATCTCTGAAATCCATAATATGAGTAAACAATCTTAATAATAATAGAGAAATCAATACTTAAATATATTTGTATCACCAGAACTTAAACAAACTTCATCATGCCCGTTGGTTGTTTGTGCATTAGCTTTGAATATGTAAAATTCAAAGTACAAAAGAGATCAGTATTTGATGTAATAACCCGTTATTTGTATGTGTCCTTGAAAGATGTATGTGTATAAAGATAAGAAAATATAGATGTGTATATGTTCTTTAAATATGTGTATGTGTCTTTCAAATATGTGTATTAATTTTATTTCTTTGGATTGATAAGTTCGGCATCACGAGCAGAAGAATAGTATAGCCGGCAATGCGGCTATACTTAGGCTCATATCCTCGTTATGTCTATCTTCATTTCCTTGTTACGTCTTTCTTCGCTAACATTGTATGTGTATATGTTTTTGAAAGATGTATACGTGTCTTTCAAATATGACTTTGTTAATTTGAAATTTCTGATAAACTTGCTAGGAATGGCTTCTGACCAGGGACAAGTGCCGGAGGGAGTTAGGCCCTTAAATCTGGACGAAGGAGGAACGGGTACCCGAACCATAGCCCTACGTACTACCTGAACTTACAGCATCTTGACATGGAGCAACCTGGCGCCACAGCCATGGACCAACCTGACGTCACTAATGTAGGCAAGGTAAAGTATTAGTAGATTGTGGTTCCCAAAACATTGTAGGGTCATACAACTAATAAGAAGATCAAATTGCAGGCTTACACGTATGATGAATGGAGGCAACACGCAGGTCGTGGTTCGAGCAAGATCCCTATGGGACTTTTCAACATAGTAGAGCTCTCGGCAGTCGAGGAACCTGCTATACCCGAGTCATCATTGGGGACGTACAGGACGTCATGTGGGGTTCTTGTTAGGGATGATGTGCCCATCAGCTACAGATCGTGGACTAGCCGCCGAGGTGACAAGTGGGTGGTTCCCAATGACTTGAAGAACTCACTATGGGACAAGCTAAAAGAAGTGTTCCAATTCCCCTAAGGGACCAAGATGGTTGCAAAGAAACATGCACTATGCTTCATGTGCACAGTGTGGAAGAATTGAAAGATGTCACTGAATATGAACTATGTGAAGAAGAATGAAACACTAAATTTTGACATGTACCCAAAGTTAAGTGAGTTTTGGGAGGACTTTGTGGCGTACAAGAGGTCTGAAGAAGCCCAGATAGTAAGTCAAAAGAACAAGACAAACGCAGATAAGAATATTTACCCTCACACACTAGGCACAGGTGGGTACGTGAAGTAAATACCAGCATGGGATAGGTCTGAAGAAGAACTAACCCACAACGGCGTCTTCCTGCGACGGCCGAGTTGAGTGAACGATCGAAGCACTGGTTGCTTGGGAGGTGTGCTTCTATCTCAGATGATGGCAGCTTAAGATTCAGAAGCGATAGAGACCAGGAAGTGTCGCGCAAAATCACAGATGCTCACGTGCAGTCTTCCCAAGGCTCTTTCAGGCCACGAAGGGAGAATGACGAGCTAACCGTAGCCCTGGGTAACAAGGAGCACCCTGGTCGCACCCGAGGAGTTGGTTTGTAGACGTGGAAAGAAGGCTTTCCTACTGACACATGGTTGTATAGGCGTCCGAAGAGAATAGAGAAGATCAACTGGACCGTCAAATAAAAGTTGCTATGGAGAGAGCGTTAGAAAACAGAGAGCGGAACTAGATAAGGCTGTGGAGCAAGCAGTACAAAAAGCTCTCAGCTCACGACTGCCACCCGATGATAGCCTTTAGCTCATCAGTCCCTATGCTCGTAAGAGTAGCTGCATGTCCACAGGTATTCCCGAAGAGCATGGACTCTATTTTCCTATGGAAGACATCATAAAACCGACACCGTGCAAGCTACATTTGTCCGCACATGGCATTACCATCAAGGTGGTTGAGGGCAGGGTTTGGCCATGCAAGGAGTTGTAGGATTTGCACTGTCGCCCGATACCGCCCGGATTCGCTAGGGTCGAAGTGGACAGTGTAGTCCGCCAATACCGTAAAATAGAGGTAGAGATCCCTGGTGAGGACGGAAACAACAAACTAGGAGAAAACGTGCATGGTTTCCTCGCGTGGCGCAAGAGCTTGATTAAGTTTGGCTCGAACGATAAGGACGACGAAGATGATGACCAGCCGCACTCACCACATAGAGACTTCCCACCCTTATCGCCATCGCACAAAAAAAGTCCAACACCTCCGCCGGCACTTCCCAGAAAAAGTTCAACTCCTCCGCTGGCACCACCCAGAAAAAGTCCAACTCCTCCGTCGAAATCTAAAAAGAATCGAACATCAGCACTATCTCGAAAGTCGACACCGTCGTCTAAGAAATCTCAGTCATCTGTGTCGTCAGCACAACCTTAGAAGAAATTACCACCTGAGATGATTTAAGAAGAACGGAAAAAGCAAATAAGCGCCAGCGTAACATCTCACTTCAAAATGATGCCATTACCTAAGAAGACTAAGGTTGATGCTAATGCGCATAAGTTTTTCTTGAGTATGGGAAAAGTGAAAAAGACGGGGCGGGCTTCTGAACCTTGCGAAATGTCAAACTATGAGCGCATCTCCAGAAAGCAATACTTGATGTCGGCTAGTGCCGATGCGTTGATGTCAGAAGCTCAAGGAGATGCTGCTCAACGAGATGGTGCTCATGAGGAAGGTCTAAGGTGGAAGTTCTTTATGGGGAAACCGCTGGTTGAGCCAGCTCCTTTAGACCACTTAACAACACAAGTGCGGCGTGTCTATCAGTGGTACATGCAGCGGTCCAATGATGGTATGGAGGCGTTCGCAGTTAGATACAGAGAGCCAGATTTTCATAATGGGGATAACATCTTATCAATGGGTTTCGAGGAGTTGTATATGTTGTACCAGCAAGATACCCTCGACGTGAATATACTCAGACTATGGACTTTGTATGTCTCTATGTATATTATTGTATATTTTTGTACTATTTAATTGCATGTCTAACTCCTTTCTTATATAGAATGGTGGTACAGACATGTAGAAGAAATGGCAATGACAACTTAGCATTTCTAGATCCGGGGCTTCTCAACGAGAAGCATGTGAAAGACCATCCACAGTATAAAGAAGACTATTTATTTAATATTTTCTTGAAGCTGCAATACAAAATGTCCATACTTTTACTCTATAACTTTAAGTATGTATTTCCCTACTTCTAATAGCGTTTTACTATTTTTGCGTAACACGATGTGGGAGTAATTGACTACGTTGACATATATGTGCAGGTTTCACTGGGTCATCCTCGTCATCTAGTAAGATGCTAGCAAGATTCTTGTCTTGGACTCAAGGAGAAAACCAACTAATCTATATCAAGACTTTTAGGACATGCTGAACAGGTAAACTCGATCGTTGCTTTATTGTTCTAGCAATATTCCATTCTATTGCATTTAAGTTTAATTACTATTCAAAATCATTCATAGGGCATTCGCACTATATTGCAAGAAAAGTGTTCGGTATCGTCCCTACAGGAAAAATTTTGAAATAATAACTGACTTTCCATGCATGAGGTAGGACCAGGGAAATAATTTATGTGCGTACTATGTATGTACAAATATACATTTAATTGTCACGGAGAGTGTCAACTATAACGAAGCCTTGGTATATAATTACACATTGATGTATACTTTTCTTTCATTTAATATATATCATCGTTAATTAACTTTCTCATTTCTTCAATAACAGCGGTCGAAGCTGAGAACCAATAAGTTATTACTGACAGAAATTTTAGCAATTCAAGAACAGATCACCGGATTTGTTCATGATGAGGTCATCAATCCAAAAGGCGAGTTCCACATTCCTTCAATCTAGACCCATGACATGCCTACTTCGACACCTTCTACTGGAGTCGGTGCAAAATCAAAGTGAATGAGATGTAATCAAACTATATTTGTAAATAGACTATTGTAAAAACCAAATATTGTGATGCTTTAATATATTTGAATTATGATTTAACGATACTTTATATACTATGTTAATACACTGTATAAAAATATATAATGCAGAAAAAATATGCAATAAAACATTTGGTGCATGGCTTATCACTGCCGGTTCTGTCCAAGAATCGGCAGTGATATATATATATATATATATATATATATATATCACTGCCTGTTGTTAATTCGAGCCGGTAGTGATATAGAACTATCATTGCCGGATTTTGGTTTGACCCAGCAGTGATAGTTCAATATCACTGCCAGTTGTAGGCCGAGCTAGCAGTGATAACCTTTATCATTGTCGGTTCCTGAGCCGACAATGATAATCCCGAGTATCACTGCCGACCAATCACTGCCGGCTCCAATAACCGACAATGATGACGTTTTGGAGCCGGTAGTGATGTACTATTCTGTAGTAGTGAGTATAGTATCTCTTCTATTAGCAATATCCACACCCGACAAAATGCCAGAATGCACCCCACATACTCAACACAAGATTCTGAACTAGATAATTAGCCGACACGAGATAGAATTAATAGGGTGTCAGAGAATATATCAAATTTGTTAGGATTTGCGGTCAGCCGACGAACAAGCACACAAATTTGGAGGAAGGATATTCTACTGCGGACGAAAATGAGTTAGATTTAGTTCCTGCGCTGGAGAAAGAACATGACTCTACTTTTGGGATAGAGTTGATAAATGAGGATACTTTGTTGGATCAGGTCGAGGACTCTCAGAAAATTGAGCTGCAAACAGGAATCCTTACTCAGGAGAATGAACAACAGAGTGAGGTGGAGAACTGTTCACTTATTTAGCCCTGCAGATTGTTTTTTTTTTGCAAATCTAGCCTCTTCTTGTATGGATTTGCAAAAATAGCCCTCTCCCTCACCGCGGAAGGCACGACAGGCGACACCTATCCACTGCCGCGCCCGGGCAGCACAGGAGGTGGCTAGGGCCACGGCTGCGCTTGCGACCGTGGTAGCACATGGGCAGGCTTGCGGGCGCGGGTGGGTAGGGGCGGGCAGGTGCGGTCACGTACAGGCGTGAGTAGGTGTGGTCGCATGTGGGTAGGCGTGGATGTGGGTGTGTGGGTGTGGGTTGGTGTGTGCGGGGCCGAGCGCCTTCTTCACGTAGTCCCGTGCTCTTCTGCGGTGATGGTCACCTCTCGCACTCCACAGGCATGGCAGGGGACATGTGTCACCTGTCGTGCCTTCCATGGTAGGGGAGGGAGTTATTTTTGCAAATACATGTATGGGGAAGCTAATTTTTTTTTAAAAAAAGCAAGCTACAGGGGCTAGATAAGTGAACAGTTGTGAGGTGGAGAACATTTCTAGCGAGTAGTGCTTTGAAGACTTGTTCGACAGGGATATCCACCACATGGAAGAGTTGATCAACGAAGAACCTCCAAGAGAAGTTGTCCGTTAAACTGTTTTCAACAATATTGATGCTTCTTTTACTCCAGTGAGAGGTGGGAAGAAGAATGGACCAGTGGTTGCTGCCAACCAAAGCTTTCCGATACCAAATGATGGAATTCCAATAAAGATCAAGGCGCTAGATGGTTTCTCAAAGGAATGAGATATCAGGTACATGCAACTCCTTTGCCATTTTTAATACTGTAGATAATGATGTTCTTGCTGCTATTGCTTGCAGTAGTAGAATAGTTCTGGGTAGGGTTAACCATACCGTTTTGACCTCAATTTTCGGTAAGCCGACGGTATCAAAATTCGCGAAAAACTGAATGGTTTCGAAAGTCAAACGAATTTGAAATCTGGTAAACAGCGCAGCAAAATTCGAATGAAAAGGTCGAAAACTGCTAGAAAAGCGACGAATTTCGAGCAGTTTTCTCAAAAATCGGCGACAGGTTGAAAATTTGAAAAAAAGGTAAAAATATGGGAAAATTTCAAAAATTGTTGTAAAATTCCAAACATTGTTTTTTTTCAAAAAATATTCATACCAGAGGTCATAAAGCTATTAATACTAGTTTTAGGAAACTTTTGAATAATTTTTTTCAAATTTCCAGAATTTTTTGAATTTGAATTTGAACTTGAGCGGTAAACTGAACGAAAAGCTTTTCCAAACAGGAAAACTACGAGCGAAATTCGGGAAATTCGAGTGGTTTTCGATGAAAAGTGAAACCCTGGTTCCGGATAATGACCATATGCAAATTGTTATACTTTGATACCTTTCCTTATGCGCAGCAGCTCCCGGATCAGATCAAAGTATAGTGAGATATGGCACGAGTGTGCACGGTCTTAAGAACGATGAAGATTAATCCTGTAGAGAGAACCAGAATAATGATGTTGCAGCAACCACAACGAGAGAGAAAGAATTGGCAAAGCCAACCGCAAATTCTTTAAGCACAACATCAAAAAAGTACAAGGGATTGTTGCTCTCTCACAACCTCTCGAACCTTTTAGGATTCTCGGATCCTTGCCCTATACAAGAATCTAGTGCTAAACAATAACGTTGTCTCTAAACCTCTCATGCTCTTCTTGCTCTAGATGAGTTTGCTTGTAGTTTCTTAGTTGCTTGGGTTCTCCATGACTACCCCTAGGTTTATACAGCCTCCCTAG
The DNA here is from genome assembly GCA_036346275.1 of Otatea glauca. Classification (NCBI taxonomy): domain Eukaryota; kingdom Viridiplantae; phylum Streptophyta; class Magnoliopsida; order Poales; family Poaceae; genus Otatea; species Otatea glauca. The sequence goes on along the minus strand of CM070723.1, from coordinate 33,335,300 downwards.
TTTTCCTCGAAAGTAAATAGGAATCCTTCTCCTATTATGATTAGGAATTCCTAATCTTTTAGGATTATCTAGCACACCTTTCCAAATCCTAAAAGTCTAGATATGAGTCACCATATTTAACAATCTTCACCTTGACTCTTATTCATTGAAGTCATCGTGCTTCTCAAAGAATTCGCTCCAAGTCTGTTCTGTATTTTTTTCATTTTTCCTCCCACCATTGGGAGTGCCCCCACCACAAGGGCTTATGCACATCACTGTAATGTGCGCATTGGTGTTTGGGCTTGGCCTCCTGAACCCTCCACTTAAGATCTCTTTCTTTGTGTAGTTTGGTTAACCACAACTTCTATTCCTACAACCCTCAATACCATAGGTTTGTACCACCACCTCAGAGCTTCACCTGCCCGTTGGTCCTGTGTGGTTAGTCCCGCCATGTCTTCCTTCTTCCAACAAAAGAAGAATAAAACTTGGCACATGTGCGTTAATTATACTGATCTCAACAAGGCATGTCCGAAGGATCCCTTTGGGCTACCACGAATTGATCAGGTGGTTGACTCAACCGCCGGGTGCGAGATCCTGAGTTTCCTTGATGCCTACTCAGGGTATCGCTAGATTCGCCTAAAGGCGGTAGATCACATCAAGACTTCATTCATCATGCCCTTTGGGGCCTTTTGCTATACCACGATGTCGTTCGGGTTAAAAAATGCTGGTGCAACTTATCAGCGTGCAATACAGCGGTGTTTTCATGCCCAACTCGGATGCAATGTGGAGGCACATGTGGATGATGTCGTGGTAAAGGCTCGGGAGTGGAAGGACCTTATCACCGACCTAACCGAGATGTTCGAAAGTCTAAGGGCCTTCCGCATGAAGCTTAATCCCGAGAAGTGTGTTTTCGGAGTATCTTTGGGAAAACTGCTCGGGTTTATCATCTCCCAACGAGGCATTGAGGCCAATCCAGAGAAAATCAAGGACATATCAAATATGGAACCGCCGACTTGCCAAAAGGACGTCCAGAAGCTTACAGGTTGCATGGCCGCACTCAGCAGGTTTATTTCCCGGCTGGGTATGCGAGGTATGCCATTCTTTAAACTCCTCAAGAAGCAGGACAAGTTCCAATGGACGCCTGAGGCACAGCAAGCGTTTGAAGATTTGAAGACCTTCTTAACGACACCCCCGGTCTTGGTTTCACCGATGCTGGAGGAACCTATGCTACTTTACATCGCGGCAACAACTTGCGTAGTTAGCGCTGCAATCATCGTAGAAAGGGAGGAGTCGGGCCATGTGCAGAAGATCCAACATCCGGTCTATTTCATAAGCGAGGTCCTGAGTGAATCTAAGGTGCGGTATCCACAAGTGCAAAAATTATTATACGCCGTACTTCTTATATCTCGCAAACTCAAGCACTACTTCTAAGAACACATTGTTTCGGTGGTCACTTCCTTCCCGCTAGGAGATATACTTCACAACGAGGAGGCCACTGGGAGAATTGCAAAGTGGGCAGTCGAGCTCGAAGCCTTTGATATCTTATTCAAGCCTCGCACAGCCATCAAATCTCAAGTGCTCGTCGACTTTACTGCCGAGTGGACAAAACTTCAAAACCCGACGGTCGTCAAGGAACTCGAGTATTGGATGATGTATTTCTATGGTTCCCTCATGCTCAGCAGAGCGAGGGCCGGTATAGTGCTCATATCACAAAGTGGAGAACGGTTAAGGTACGTTCTACAAATACTTTTTCTCGCGTCAAACAACGCCGCCGAGTACGAGGCACTCATCCATGGGCTCCGTATTGGCATATCGCTCGGTATCCGACGTCTGATGGTTCGCGGAGATTCAATGCTCATGGTCAATCAGGTGGAAAAATAATGGTCCTACATCGAGAAGACAACATGGCTGCCTATTGCCAGGAGGTACGGAAGCTTGAAGGCAGTTTTGACGGATTGGAACTTGTTCATGTGCTCCGTCGGGACAATGAAGCGGCTGATGAGCTAGCAAAGATGGGATCTGGCCAGACCACCGTGCTCGTGGGAGTATTCGTCGAAGAAATTCATAAGCCCACAATAAGCACTCGGCCAAAGTCGAACATCCCAGTGGAGAAGAACGTAGAGGCAGAAGTCCTAATCATTACCCCCGATTGGACAGCTTCGTATCTGGACTATTTGATGAAGGACGAGCTACCTGAAGACCGCATGCAGGTCGAGCGAATAATGCGCCGAAGTAAGAGCTATGTGTTGATCAGGGAAGAACTCTATCGCAAGAGCTCCTCTGGTGTACTACGACGATGCATATCAGAACAAGAAGGAAGAGATCTTCTCAAGGAAATCCACTCGGGAGTTTGTGGGAATGACACGGCATCATCAATCCTAGTTGGCAAGGCTTATCGTCAGGGATTTTTCTGGCCGACTGCTATCACCGACGTAGAGGACATCGTCCGAACATGCGAAGCATGTCAGTTCTTTGTGCGACAGGTGAACAAACCAGCACAGGAACTGCAGACCATCCCAATCACATGGCCGTTTGCGGTCTGGGGGCTTGACATGGTAGGACCTTTGAAGAAGGCTCAAGGTGGTTACACTCATCTCTTCGTGGCCGTCGATAAATTCACCAAATGGATTGAGGCCAAGCTAGTCACCACAATCACAGCCGCTAGGGCCAAAGAATTCTTCCATGAAATCGTGGTTAGGTTCGGTGTACCAAACCGAATCATCACGGATAACGGCACCCAATTCAAAGGTGGCATATTTCAAGACTGGTGCGGCGAACTCGGCATAAAGATTTGCTTCGCATCAGTAGCACACCCCCGAAGCAATGGGCAGGTCGAGCCAGCCAACGGCATGGTGCTACAAGGCCTAAAGGCAAGACTTTTTTATCGTCTCAAACCATACGCCACTCGGTGGGTCAAAGAATTGCCTTCGATGCTCTGGGGGCTGCGAACTACCCCCAGCAGAGCAACCGAGCAGTCACCTTTCTTCCTGGTGTATGGCTCGGAGGCAGTCCTCCCCACCGAGTTAGAATTCGGATCCCCGCGGGTTCGAAGCTATGAAGAAGTCGCTTCGGAAGAAAGCCGGCTAGAAGACCTCGACCGACTGGATGAAGCCAGGGACATCGCAACAATTCAGTCAGCAAGATACCTTCAGGGCTTACGTCGCTATCACAGTCGCAATGTAAGGAGCCGCGCATTCTCCAAAGGAGATCTGGTCCTTAGAAAGAATCAGAAATGCGAGCATAAGCTCTCCCCAAGCTGGGAAGGCCCTTACGTCATCGATGAGGTGACACGTCTTGGGGCTTATAAGCTCAAGCATGAAGACAGCACAATTATCAGCAACACCTGGAACATAGAACAACTACGTCGTTTTTTCACTTGAACTTTGTAATTCAATTGTTTTTTTATGAATAAATGTTTGCTCTTAAAGTCGTTCTCGTATAATCTTCTCGAAAATTATGCCTCTGGGTGCCTTGCTCCTACAAATTTTAAGACTCTGAGACATGCGTCATGAATCATGCCTCAGAGCCTGGGGGCTGGACTAGTCGGACATGATATGTCAAAACCACTTGGGCAAAGCAGCATATTTAAAGACAAAATGCAAGAACAAAGAAATACTTTCAATTATTTATTTACAAGTCCAAGGTTTCCGCGACAGTCAAAGAAGCATCCTTAACTTCCTCCCAGAGTTCGGCTGCCCGGTCTTCATCCATGTTACAGGCATAGCCATCCTTAATAGCCTTAAGATCCACTCGGGGATAAAGCGACTTGGTGATCGCCAAAGCCTGGCTAGCGCCATTGGTCGCCGTTTCCTTCAAGATTATCTTAAGCTCCTTGGGGGCTTCCTCCAGTTGGGAGATGACTTGGTCCCTGCTGAGTGGCCTCTCGCCTCCGGGATGAAGTAACCTCAGCAGCGGCTCAGAGTCCTCGCGAAGCTTGGAGCAAGACGTTTCAAGGGCCTCAACCCTCTCGTTATAAGCGGCGTATTACATACGCATCTTGAACTTGTAGTCTGCAAGCAAAACTGATTATCAAGAAATGCCAAGAAGGCAACGAAGACAAGGGAGGGCCAAGCCGCTGAGCGTACCTTCTAACTCCTTCTCCGACTTCAATTTTGAGGCCTCCGAGACCTTGAGTTGCTCTTGAAGCTTTGCAACAGTGGAATCCCGAGCTGACACGGGGATAAGGAAATCAAAAGATCGGACGATTGAACAAGAGCACGGGGTGGTCCAGGAAATATTTACCTCGAAGGGAGCCAACGACGTCTAGCTTCTCCTGCCGCAAGGTTTTCTGCTGTTCCCGCAACGCCTGGACCTCTGATCAAAGAACTCGCAGCTCGGCTGCATGTCCAGCCTTGATCTGCTCCAAGTCGGCCAGATACTCCTGGAGCGTCCGGACCTCTGAGAGCATCTTCTAGAGGTATTCGGATTTCTTTTCAGAGCGTTCTCCCAATTTCTGTAACCATCGCAGGGGAAGGTGAAAACATGCTAACCGGCACAAGCACGAAGGTGATAAGAGTAGTGAAAGTATTACCCGGGCCAGGCGAGCACAAGCGGCGGTGTGACTGTAAAAGTCATTCCTTTCCTTCTCCTCCTCCGAGTCGTCCAGGAACTTCAAGCTGTCCTCCTCATCAACTCACGCGGTTTGCATTATGAGTTGGGGGCAAGCAGGAGTCGGCGGAACCCGGGAAATCTCTTCTACCTCGGGGGACGGACGGGAGATGGGCCCTCGAGCAGCAGGACCTGATGCCGAGGCATGGGGTGTCGGTGAAGGCGGCTGGGGCTCAGAGGGCGCTCCTGTATCCCCAGGCGAGGCCTCCTCAACCAAGACATGATTGTCCTAGGGCTCAGTTTCTTCAGGGGCCACGGACGGCGCCTCGACAGGAACATCGTACGAAGGATCCCTATAAGAAGAACGATTAGTAAATAAGTCGGCAAAATGAGTCCAATAAGAGTCGACGGGGCATCAAACCTGTCGTACTTCTTTATTCTCAATGGGGGCTTCTTTCAGGTGGTAGACCCACTCCCTGAGGGACCACTCGAGGCGCTAAAAACTAGAACCCTGGGCTCCTCCCGACTGCCCGAGTCTTTCGGAATTGGACTCGGCTGTACCACGGGCTCGTGGGAAAGGGCAGCCGAACGCACTAGGGCTCATGCTAGCGGTTCCTGAATTTTGGGACCACAAGTCGAGCGCCGGGGATTCGTAGGGTCCTTGGCAATCGCTTTCTTCCCCTTGGCAGTGGGGTCTCTGGCCGGGGAGCTTGCAGGTTGTTTAAAGGGAGCGCTCTTATGAACGGGCATCTCTGGGAGAGGCGCATCACTAAAGAAAGCCAACCGATCCTGAAAAGGAGTATTACAACTATTAAAAGACATTCAAAGACCAATGTGGGAGTCTATCAACTAAACTTTCTCACCTCGGTAGGAGGGTTTGATGCAGTGAAGGATTTTGGGCATCTGGTGGTGGACATCTCAACACTCGGGATGAAAAAGTCGCCCACCCGAGCATATACCTGCTCCTTCGACACTGGTCGGATCGTCCTTTCCTTCAAATGCGTATCCCAGATGGACTCTCTCTTTCAGAGGTTGTATCCGGCGAGCAGCAAAATGGAGGGCAAGGCCAACTCCCGTGAGACCATCTTCCTTTAATTTGTCGATCAGCACCAATAGGTCTTGCACCTGATCCAGATTGCTAGCATTGGGAGCAGATACCCAAGAAAGGGACACCTTAGGCCGGCACCCGACAAAAGAGGGGAGAGCAGGGTCAGGATTGGCACAGTAGAATCACTCCTGGTACCAGCCTTTATTGGAAGTTTTGAAGGGAATAGCAAAGTAGTTTTTCTTTAACCCCTCCCGCAGCTGAAATCCGGCTCCCCCAATTACCTTGGGATCGCTCTTTGAGGGATAAGGTTTCAAAAGGTAAAAATGGCGAAAGAGATCAAAATGGGGGCGGATGCCCAAGAAAGCCTCACAGAGGTGAACGAAGAGGGAGATTTGCTGGATGGAATTGGGATTCAAGTTCACCAATTCGATGCCGTAGAAGAAGAGAAGACCGCGAAGAAAGGCGCAGGTAGGAAGGCCCAGCCCACGTTGGAAGAAAGATAGATAAACCACAATCTCTTCAGAACAGGGGGTAGGGATGGATTCACCAGCGGCCGGTCGTGCGGAGATCAAAATCTGTGCTGGAAGAACCCCATCATCCATCATGGATTGCAACCGCTCCTCCGTCGTGATTGAGGTAGTCCGATCTTGAGGCAAAGGCTGCGAGGAGGCATCTTTGGAAGAATGAGAAAACATTTTCGGAGGAAAAGATCAACGGCAACAGCAGTTAACCCTAGCGGAGGAGAAGTCGGAGAGACAAGGAAGCAGAAGAGGCAGGGGTGCACGGTGGAGAAATGAACCATAGGACAATGCACGGCTTAGTCTTTAAAGGGGGAAAATTAGGTTTTCGCTGAATCGGCGGGAAAAAGATTGCAGAACACCTCACCCTGCTCTATGCTTCATAATGAATTGCTGGCCCCGCGTCCTAACATACAGAGGCTGTCGCGGTTTGACCAAGTCATGTTTGGGACACGTTGCTCCCCATGATGGGATATTTAACCACTTATCGAACTAATCGAGACGTGGGTGTCTTCCAGTTCGGATTAGAAATATCTTCTTGTGATATGCCCCATGTTGGGTCGCTAGGTGGTTACCGCATGACGGAATCATATATCACGAGTTGAGCCTGATAAGGCACGGTTCCAATGGTATGCCCCAAGATGGGTCGATAAGCTGTGCGTCGTAATAAACGAGTACGGATATCGTTCGGATAAACCTTGATATGTCCCAAGTCGAACGAGAGCTATATCCTACTCCAGTCAGATATGGGTATCACTCGGCCATGAGCCAAGAAAATCCTGATACGCTCCAAGTCGAGCCTAAGCTATATCCTACAGCAGTCGGATATGGGTATCACTCGGCCAAGAGCCACGTATGTATGGTACGCTCCAAATCGAGCCCAAGCTGTATTCTACGCTAGTCGGATATAGGTATCATTCGGCCATGAGCCAAGAAAGTTATGATACGCTCCAAGGCGAGCCTAAGCTACATCCTACAGCAGTCGGATATGGGTATCACTCGGCCTTGAGCCATGAGAATATGATATGTCTCAAGTCGGACCAGAGCTATATCCTGTAGCAGTCGGATATAGGTATCACTCGGCCAAGAGCCGTGCAAATCCTAAAACGTCCCAAGTCGGACCTAGAATATATCCTACGACGATTGGATACGAAAATCACCTGACCAAAGAGCGATGCAAGCTTCGATACACCCCAAGCTGGGTCTAAGCTATGTCAAACGACAATCATGGAAAACAGTTGGAAAGGTATTTCTTTATTATATATAAAGTTCCCCAGGCATTATGCCAGGGAAAATGTTTTCTTACATTTACAGAAATATTACACCTCTCCGCGGCGAACACGTCCAAGCGCCTCCACGAGAGCGTCCCTAGCCCTTTGAAGGACGGGAAAGATCTCGAGAAAGACATCGACGGCGACACAGTCGAGGGAGACGGCTTCTTCTTCCGCCCATTCGGTATGGCAAGGTCGAAGGACGCCCACACCTCGGCCAAAATCAAAATAATGCCAAACTAGTTCTAAAACACTTCTAGCGTCATACCCTACTCATGCCAGAGAAATGAATGAATAATCACGCATAATGTAGTCGCAAACTTAAAATGAAATCCAACTCATCATATTGTCAACTTTATGATCACATATGCTGTTTCAATAGCAAATAAAATATCTTGTCTAAACTCTAAAATTTATAAATCAGTTTAGAAATACTCTCCAAAGTACATAGCACCATATTCTAAAGAAATAATTCCACCTCATCATACTTTGCATATAAATCTTGCTAGCAAAATAACCTTTAGTATTATGTTTTCAGAAACACTCAAGCCTTTTCGGCAACTCATAAAACAACTTGTCTAAATGCAAATTTTATGAAAAACAGCCTAGAAATGATCCTTGAAATATGGACTACCATAATCCAGAAAAAAATTCTTTTTACATCTTGTTTTGCATCTAAATCCTGTTAGATCAAAACCCTTAAGTGTTATGGTCATCAAAAACCTTAATGCCATTTAAAGCCATTTCAGCAATAAATAAAGCATCTCGTCTAAATCCTAAAATGTATTAAATCAGCTTAGGATTGCTACCCAAAGTGTAGATCACCTATTGAAATTGATTTCTATAGAAAGTCTTTATTTGATTTTCTGTCTGTCTTCTTTTTGCCCTTATTGAAATTGTTGTTTCGCTATGTTTCCATTGAAACGACATGTAGAACTCGACATCATTAGCTCCGTCATCGACATCGTCAACTACGACCGCGACTTTATCATAAACAACTATTAAGCAAGGCAAGCACCCCTTTTGATCATATTGATCCCAGTATTTAATTTTCATTGTGTTTATCAAAATGTTTCATGCATGCCTTTATTTTCTATAAATACGCTATTTTGTGGTACCGGTAGATATACCTGTTGACTCATGAAACTTCCTTGATAAGTATGGACATGTGAACCGTGATAACCATATAAACGGGTTAGACAATACATAATGTCAACTTGGGTATACGCGATTATTAACCATGCTTAGCCATGCTTTAGAACCAACGTTGAATATGATCAGATCAAAATTGATTCTTGAGAATTGAAAAAGGTTGGTTATGACATGATGTCAGTTGTTGGTATTTTGACTAAAAACTCCAAAATAAAAACTATGGTTTAGATGCTGGCAATTATTGGCAATAGCCGGTTGTGCAAAGTTTAGACTTGTACGTAGTGTTGGGGGAGATTATTGCCCGTATCGGATTAAGGACCGAGCTATGGGTTATTTTCAAGCCAAGAACTCCGTGCAACCACAAGTGCTGGGATGGGGCAGCCTTAACCTATTAAGTTGCTTAGGTCTGGCTTTGCACATTGGTAGGGGGAAATAGTATGAGCACTCCTTTCTAGGTTTGCTTATGAGGGGCTTCCACACTTCGTTGTGGGTAAATGCATATCGGTATAATGGTGTACGCCTTGGTATGGGAAGAAACCCTTATCGCTGGGATTTACTACTTCTATCGCAGGGAATTACTGCTTGTATTACCAGTTTTAATGACAGGGATACACTGTCATGTTTCTTCTCCATAATAAGGATTTAACGTCATCGGGCTAGTGCAAAGCTAGGTCTAGGTGATGTAACGGTTATGTTATGATCTCTCTGCGGCACACCAAAGGAAGTGTGCTAATAACTTGAACAAAGAGCTGATTATTTCTTGTGGGTAAAGTTGTACACCTCTGCAGAGTGTAAATCTAATTAATTAGCCGCGCCTACGGTCAAAGGCACTTGGTAACGTCATCACATAGCTAAATGTTTTACTTTTTTCAAAATGGGATGATTTTCACCTGATGTGCCTTGCTTTGGAAAAGATTATGGATATGCCACGAGTTGGCAGGAAATTGGACATCTCGACGCTCACGTCATGGAGGACTGTGAGTTATTACTTATGCTCTATTGTTACATATTTCTTATCAGTCAAAATTGCTTTATTAAATTCCGTTTACAAATGACAACCTCATTTACAATTTCAATTTTGCTTTATGCAAATTAACCGTAGAAGCCTTTCCTTCGAAATGGCCTACATATATTATAGGTTTTGTTAAAGTCTTGTGGAGTACGTAAAGTACTCACCCTTGCTTACTATGTTGTTTTAGGTGGAAAAAGATAGCAAAGCTTCGAAAGATCTCTTTTCATCGCAGGATGTGGGATTTTCAATAAAGCGACCTTTCTAGGGATTATTCCTTATCAGTTGCCTGAGGGATTGGATGGGCACACTACAAGACTTTGCTTCTTCTGTTGCTATATTTATCTACTCTGAGTTGTAAGAATATATTGTATAAATAGCTTCCGGTTGAATAAAATGATGTATGGATGTGATTCCAGTTGTTGAAAATGTGCGTACTAGCCACTGATCATCGGACTAGTACTGTATGCGTATTAGATTTTTATTTTTGCATTTATGTGAAAATGAGGGTCGTTACAGATACCGACGCGTGCCACGGTCCATGGACTTGGTCCACAGATTGGATCTGGTCCACCGTGGACACGGTCCATGAGCCTCTGGCCTCTCTGACACGCAGGCCCACGGCATGACGACTCAGCGCTAGCAGGACGCTCACGCGGTTGCCTCGCAAGCGCCACGGGACCGCCACGTCTGCCATGCCGCACATGTGGCTGCCACGTGTTGGCGAAACATCAACCCACGACACCGCCACTGGCACAGGACTTTATGGTCCCCGCCGGCGACCGGCGAGGCCATCTACAGACATGCCTCGATGTCGCTTACCTCCTGACGCGCACGGATCTGAGTTTTGGGCACCGGTCTGAAGATGACGCGATCTTCTTCTACAGCGGTGACGACCTCCACGGGAAACCTCCTCTTCGGCAGTTGTAACATCCCAAATTTTACTTTTCTTGATTCTATTGTGCTTTTATCTTTTATTTGAATTTTATGGAGGCATTCATTATGTGTTAATGGAGTGCGGTGATGATTGAGACAACCGTGTTTGTTGGACTAACATCTTCTACGAGTTTTGAAGTAGGTTGAGTCCAAGATAATGAAGATTTAAGAAGAAGAAGAAGTCATCATGTGTGCGGTGATGATTGAGACAACCGTGTTTGTTGGACTAACATCTTCCACGAGTTGTGAAGTAGGTTGAGTCCAAGATAATGAAGATTTAAGAAGAAGAAGAAGAAGTCATCATGTGTTCATGAGCTTCAAGAGGTGATTCCAAAGTAAAGAGAAGGGCTAGAGAAGGTTCATCATGTCTTGGTGAACAAGAAGAAGATTTGATCCTCGAGAAAAGATCATTGGAAATCATAAAATCTCCAAGTGGATCGCGTGCGGCAAAGGTATAACTAGATAGGCTAAAGAGTCTAGTTTAGATCACCGTACTATTAAGAGGGGTTGAGTCTTTTAGTTTGAGCATCATCATGTGTTGATGAACTCAATCCGGTTCACTCTAGCTCACTCTCTTGTTTGGTGTTTGCATGAAGCTAACCATTTGGCATGTGTTGCAAATGGGTGAAGCTTGTGCATTGGATTTTGTATGAGCTAAGTATTTGCATGTGTTGCAAATAAGGGTGCTAATGCTTGCATCTTAATTGAATATTATTTGATTTGGTTTTTGCTTGGAGCTAAGTTTTGCATGTGTTGCAAATAGAGAGCTCATGCACTTGAATTTGTTGTGGTTGTTTGCATGATGCTAGAGATTTGCATGTGTTGCAAATAGAGAGCTCATGCTTTGGTGTTTTAACTTGTGATTGGGTCATGTGTTGATCATCACAAGGCTAAGCTTGGTTTAGTTGCAAAATGTGTTTTTGCAAAGTGTTGACTTGTTATTTGCAAATGTGTTTTGCAAATAAGCTGGAAGTTATGAGGTTCGATCCTAGAACATGTGTTGGCATTTGCAAATGTGTTTTGCAAAGTGTCGGGATCATGTGTTGATCCTTACATGGCTAAGAGGATTGATCTTATAGGTTCGTGGTTTATTTGCGAATGTGTTTTGCAAATAAGTTGGAGTTGTTATTTGCAAATGTGTTTTGCAAATGAACTTGAGATTATGGGTTTCGATCGTAGAGCATGTGAATAGGGTTTGCAAATGTGTTTTGCAAATTGACTTGATCATGTGTTGATCATCACATGGATAAGAGGATTGATCTCATAAGTTCTTGGTTTATTGGCAAATGTGTTTTGCAAATAAGTTGTGCTTAATGAGATTCTTTGGAGTATGTGATTAACATGTGCAAATGTGTTTTGCATAATGTTGTGATCATGTGTTGATCCCCACATAGCTTAAAGAATAAATCTTTAATAGTTTGGAGAAAAGTTTTTGTGAAAAACCGTGTTTTCTCCTTATGGCCGATCGTACCGCCCATGTAGGGCCGGTAGTACCGCTTATGGGAGCATGTACTGTAGGTCGGTCCGGTGCTACCGCCCATGGTAGCCCCTCTGGCCGGCGTGGAAATTCCAGAGAGGGATGTTTTTGGGCGGATTGGCGGTCCGGTGCTACCGCCCATGGTAGACCAGTAGCACCGGAGGTTCGGTACTACCGCTCGTCTAGCCGGTGTGAAAAATCCACAGGAGGTGTTTTTGTGTTCGGCTTGGGTCCGGTGCTACCGAGGTGAAGGCCGGTGCTACCGCTCGAGCGATAGCACCGCTCCCAGTTGGCCGGTGCTACCGGAAACCCTGCAACGGCTAGTTTTGTAGCCGTTGGCGAGGAGGCCGGTGCTACCGGTCCTAGTAGGGCAGTAGCACCGGGTTTGCTGAGTTTTTCCAGATTTCACCCCCAACAGCTAGTTTTGGCTTGGAGGCTATAAAAGGAGGCCTTGGGGGGCAAGGGCAGGGGTTGTTGCTATTGCTAGAGCATTTGGGTGTTTGTAGGAGTTGAGTGCATTTGTTGCCCTCTTCCATTTGCTTCTTGAGCTAAGAATGAGCCCTAATTGCATGTGTTGCAATTAGGAAGTGGATTGAGAGCCTCTTGTGCATGTGTTGCACTTGACGAGGATCCTAGTGCATGTGGTGCACTTAGGAGGTCACCGGAAGTGCATGTGTTGCACTAGGTGAAGTTCAAGCGGAAGGTCTTGATTTTCTACTCTTGGTGTTTGCCGACACCTAGACGGCGTAGCGACGTCGTGCGCGGGAGCTCTCGATGGAGGTTGTGAGAAGCCCCGGTAAAGTTTGTGAAGGTTGGAGCTCGCTTACCCGAGAGGGAAAAGGACCTACCACAAGTGGATTCGAGGTGGGTGCTCAATTCGTGGAGCCAGTCCAATTCGTTTGGGCTAACCTCAACGTGAACTAGGGGAGATCGGCAAGTCTCCGAACACCACGATAAAAAGTATCGTGTCTCTTGTGCTTGCATTGTGTTTGTCATTTATGTTCAAGCAAATTATATTCATAGAATAAAATTGATTGATTGCTTGTCTTTAGAATTGCATATTCTTGTTAGAGATATAATTAGTTAGTGCACATAGTAAGTCTAGTTGATTTAGGCTTTAATTGTCAAAACCTTAGTTTATCGCTTCCGCATAAATAATTGTTAAGGTTTTGGCATTAGGAAAATTAGAGGCGAATTGCTTTGTATAAATTAGCGAGAGATTTTTAAAAGCCGCCTATTCAGCCCCCTCTAGTCAGCATCCTCGACCTTAAAAGTGGTATCAGAGCTTGGTCTCTCATTTTATTAGACTTAACCGTCTAGAGAGTAAAGGATGGCGACTAGTGGATTAGTGCACTACATCGATTCACATATTTTTTATGGCTCTAATTATGCGTTATGGAAATTATTTATGATTTCTCATTTTAAATCCATGAGCCCCAAAATATGGTGGATCGTAGATGTGGGCTTTTCTCTTCAGTTGAATGAATTTGCTCCAACTAAAGGAGAAGAGAAATGCCTACATCTCGACGCTCAAGCTACTAATGCTTTATTTAGTTTTATGAGCATAGATGTCTTTAATTCAATTTGCAATCTCAAGAGCGCCCGATGAAATGTGGATCAAGCTTCAAGAATTATTTGAATTATCCACATCAACAAACGATGATTGCATTGAGGATGGGACATCGGTAGAAGAAACCTCCACTTCTACCTCAAGTGATGAAGAAACCTCAACCTCCGCCTCAAGCGACAATGAGCATCAAATTCTTTCATCATTAACTCGTTGCTTCATGGCAAAAGGTAAAATTGAGGTAAGTGATAGTGATGAGGATGATGAGCCCTCCTATGATGAATTAGTGAACATGCTAGAGGAGCTCAATAATTATCTTGGGAAGGAGAAAAGAAAATATAAAATTTTGAAGCTGGAACATGAATCACTTCAAAATGATTATAATGTGCTTAAGGAAAATCATGAATCTCTCCTTCTCAAGGAAATCACTAAGTGTAGGGTGGACATAGAAATTACATGTGATTTAATTGATGATATGCCATGCTTAATTTCTAATTCTAGCATTTCATCTAACATTGATATGTCCACCTCTAGTGATGATATGCCTTGTTGCTCAAATTCAATTGCTACTATTTTGTCTACGCAATATGAGACTAATCTTGTAGAGGAAAATAAAGAGGTCAAGGAACAAGTCACACAATTGAGAAGTGACTTAGAGAAGTGCAACAAAGGAAAGGTCACCCTCGACAACATTCTAAGCAATCAACGAAAGTTGGTTGACAAGAGAGGGATCGGCTACATCTCCAAGAGGGAGAAGAAAATGAAGGGCTACTACGCCTCGGTGCACCCTCTCCAAGTGGAAGTCAAGTCCACACCACTATTGGAGAGGCAAACCGGCAAGGAGCACAACAAGGTCAAGAGAGGGCCAAATAGCGTGACGTGCTTCAATTGCCGGGAAAGGGGACATTTCGGTAAGGATTGTCCCTTAGGTAATACTCCTAAGCCTATTATTGTCAATGATCATTACTTGCTTAGGAAGGACAAAAATGGTAATGTGTTTGCCAAGTTTGTCGATTCTCCTAAGTACTTGCAAAATAATGATAATCATTTGCCTAGGAGAAATAAATCTAGAAATGTGTTTGCTCAACATGCTAGATTTCCTAAGACTATGAAAAACCATGTTGATCATGTGCTTAAAAAAATAACAATAGCAAAACATTTGCTAGATATGCTAGATCCTCTAAGCATTCTCATTATAATGATCATCATATGCTTAGAAAGGATCAAACTAGAAATGGGTTTGTGAATTTTACTAGACCTCCTAAGCCTTCTCATTACAATGCAAATAATTCGCTTAGGAGGAATAATAATCTCAAACCAATTGCTAGTCCTGTTAGTTCACTCAATACTATAAATGTTAGGTCCATTTGGGTTCCTAAATCTATTGTGACTAACATTCTTGGACCCAACAAAAATTGGGTACTAAAGAGAGCCTAAAAGTTTATTAGGTACTCGGAGATGCATTGGAAGCTTTGGCTCAATCAAGAGGATGATCTCATCATTTGCAAACGGGAGCCAAGCTGGAGGATATTCACTTCAATCATGAACCAATGCCATCTCGGGTAACAAGTATTTAAATTGATTCTTAAAGCTTCTAGCCTTGTGTAGGTTAAGCTCAATATTCATGAAAATCAATTTAAATTGCTTGTTCATGATTCTTGCTCATGCCTTTTTAGTTGTATTGATTGTAATCTTGAGCAAGTTGGGAAGTCACATTAAGGGGGAGTGTTAATTCATATTCATGTATATTACATCCCTATGTGTGCCCATATTTATATAAGTGCTAACATAAATTTTCAAAATCAAGCCATTTAGCCAAAAGCCAAAATTTGTGTATCTATTAGTAATCTTTTGAAAAAATATTTTAAAAATGTATATAAATGCTTTCAAAGGATTTTCCAATAGTTTTGGCTTCACAAAAATCTATTTTACAAAGAAAATGAGTTTAATGCCCAAAATCAAGTTTCTAGTATCTTGTTTTGGATTTAAACTTATAATTTTCGTAGAATTAAATGTAAAATGATTTTGAAAATAATTCCAAAATGAAAAACCTAGTGTTAGTCATTCTTAACAACTTTCGTGTTCAAAAGATTTTCAAAAGACCAACCAATCAAAAGTTATTTGATTTTGAAACTTGCCCAAAAACTATACTTGACCCAAAATGGTCATACTATTGCACTTTGTGAGTTTCTTCATTTGGACTAGATCTTGTGTAGTATCTTAGTTCAAAATGATATTTAAGACTCATACAAAAAATTCAAATCTCTATATCTCATCTTATTCTTCATTTGAATCTTGTGTTGAAATATTTGGCTTTGTTTTACAAATAGCTATTTCAAAAGGACCATTTTGGTCAAAAGTCAAATCTTATGTTTAAAAGGCCCAAAATTGTAAAAAGCTTTGTAAAAGTATTCTAATATGTATTTCAAATATTTTACAAGCTTTCAAAATGAAAATTCTATATTGAAATCAAAATTGGCTAAAATTCTTGTTTTGACCCAAAATAGCCTATTTAAGCATATTGCTCAATCTTGGCTTTCAAATTGGATTTCATTGTCTTTTAAAGTGGTATCATGGTTGCTAAAAGTATTTCAAATCTTACAAGCCATGAGGATTTCAATTTCTATGAAATCCAAAATTAAAGATGCACCTTGAGGCCCTTTATGTTTTTAATCTCATTTTCATGCCTCAAAGTGCAATTTGCCATATCTTTCAAAATAAAATTCTTTTTTCAAAAACTCTTTTTGATAAACCATCTAAATAGTCCAAATTTCATTTCTGGAAAGTTTCAAATTATTTGGACTTCATTTGAATTGTTTTTGCAAAAATTTAGTTTTTCAGTTTGTCAGAGCCGGTTGCACCGCTCTGAACCACGGTAGCACCGGAGCCCGGTTCTACCGACCATGTGAGAGCGGTAGTACCGGCCCTGGCAGATCTGTTCTGAATTTTCAGACTTTTTGAAATTGATTTTGGGATATCTTTTGATTGGGACTTCCTTTTTCAAAAATTCTTTTTGGAAAAACTTCTTATGATCCCAAAGTATCTTTTTGCAAAATTTCAAATCATTTGAAAATTATTTGGCTTAGTTTAAAATGGTATCCACTAAGTTCACCTTGATATATTTTAAGTGGTATCCATTTGGGTTCTTTTTGAAAAATCATTTCAATACAAAAACTTGTGTATGTCTAAATACAAATAGCTCTATGTTTCATCTCTTGAATCCTATGGGAGCTTATTTTAGTCTAGTTTTGTGCTTTTTTCTCAAAATGGTACCTTTATTGGTATTGCTGTGATACCTTCAGTCTTCTCTAAATCTTTGAGAGTTCTTTTTCAAAGTTCTGAGCTACAATTAATTAATCACTCTCCATATCAAAATACATACCCATGATAGCAATGCCCGGTTCAGTTAAGCTCCAATCCAACCTGTGCTGAGTTGTTTGGAGAGACCATTACATGGATCCAATTTATTTACTGGGAGATGTCTTTTTAATTCTTCTTTCCCAGAATTTAACTAGTATATACTAATACTAAATACAATGATCAAAGCGCACCAAATTTATATGGAAGTCATTATAAATATATGGGACTAACTATGTAACACTCTAACAAAAAAATTATTGGATTTTAGTCGAATTTTAGGCCATTAGATCGAATCCCGCACCTATCCAATTGGTGACACATGTCCTCCCCATGTTGGCACTCATTTTATGTGTGTTTTTATCTCCTAAATTGAACATAAATTGGTAAGAAAATACCAAATTTATGTATTATTGCAACAAACCCTAACCCGAAATCAACAAATGTATTTTTGGAAGATATTTTGAAGAAATTGATGGAATTATGTAACATACCAAAAATTTCCAAAAGCTATAGATTGTTTCAAAACCATCTTTTTTTGAATTTACTTGGATTTTCCAAGATTTTATGGAATTAATAAAATTGTTTCCATATTTTTAGCCCCTATATTTTAATTTTAAAAATTATTTTAAAGAATTTCCAGAGATTTTAAATAATTTATTTGGGTTCTAATTAATTTCAAGAGCCTCTCTAAAAAATTTCATAATTTTTAAAATTGGTTTACATATTTTAAAATTTGAATTCAATTACTTTGAAAATTTTAGAAAAAATATATACAATATTTTGAAGCATTTAGAACTCAAATAAAATATTTTTGGTAAAGGTTCACTTAAAATTTATACAAATTAAATACTATTGACAAAAGGAAAAGTTCCATAATAATATTTAAATTGCAAATAAAATTTAGAAAATTCCAAAAAATCCTATATGGGCAAAAACAAATTAAGAGCAAATATTGGTAAGTCACATTATGTAAAACATTTGGATTTTCTTACTATTTGTGTCCTTTTTGGCTCTTAATTGAGCTACTCGATATAGCACATGTAGATACCGACTTCCCAAAAACATACGCCCACGAACCCAAGCATGGTTTCAACGAGCAAGGCAAGTGCCCTCTTTGGTCATATTTGATTACATATTTCATTGTTATGTACGTTGTCTTTAAAAATAATATGTACGCATAATTTCAATAAAAATGGCTATACTGGTTAGGTTGTAAGATATATCCGATTGTCATGTGTGCCATTCCTTGATGAATTGTTATCCTCGCTGTTGCCACCTTAGTAACTACTATCCACTACTCATATAATTAACTATGGAATCTTATATTATACATTTTGGTAAAAGCTTAGGCATGCTCATATCGATACCAGATGAACTAGGTTGGCTATGGTCAAAATGTTTACAACGGGAAACAATTATAGAATGGTCCAAACATGGTGCCCCTTATTTTGGCTATGAAATAAAATAAAAAATATGTTTTAGACTTGGGCAGGTAGTTTGTGGAGACCAGTGCTTATGCACAACATGCAGATATGTGGTTGTCTTACCTGAGTCACCAAGGACTGTGACTATGTTGTAGTTACATCCAAGAATCAATGCACATATCACATGCACCTCTTATATGGAGGCCCTAGCTTAATAAATTTTTGGAAACTTGTGGTAGATCGTAGGTATTGGGCTAGTGTAGGCACGGATGGTGTATTCCCTACTAGTATGGATCTTGCTAGGTAGGTAAGGATTATCAACACAATATTTGGGCCATAAGATATTGGAGGGGTACTCCATGCCCTGTGTCATCACTTCTTTGGATACGCATAACAATCCTCCACAAGATGCTAGGCAGGGACCTATGACAAGGGCACATACATGACAATTGAATTATCATGTGAATCGCTTCCAGGAGTTCATAATTTTCCTATTGAGGATGGATTGCTACCTAAGTAATTTGATGTTACTCTCCTCAGGAACCAAGGTAAGGGAAGTGGCACTACTACCAGAACAAGTCCAGGGTGCCCCTGTGAAAGACCATGTGGAGGTCTATCCTTGTGTGTGATGAATAATTGACGAGTTTTGAGCTTGGTTTGATTTGAATTGAATTGGATTTGAAGCAATTTGAGTGTTGGTTGCTCTTCTTAGTGCTACCGGCCTAGGGGTAGTAGCACCGGACCATTGAGAGCAATTATGATCGATTAATGATTTTGGGATAATCATTGAATATCTTTGTGGGCATTGCTATGTGAAAGGTTTTTCCTTGTCTTTGATGGTTGCAGGGCGACGGTGCTAGGTAATGGTGAGGCGGAGGATGACCGGGACTAGGCGAGGAGCGTCGGAGGTCCAAACGGTTGGGAGATCGCCGGAAGATGATCGGAGACGGAGTCTGGGCAAGTCAAGAAGACAAGGAAAGGAGATGATGCTAGCTAGATGCCGCGTGGATCGATGAGGGCCGTCGGATTGAGGTCTAGTTGATAGGTTAGCGGGTCTAGGTAGTATGCTTTGAAAACCATGCAAGAAAACCATGGTATGTGTGTGGGTTTTGGGTGAGCCCTTGCATGTCTGTGTGTGTGGGTTAATCCTAGCCCTTAGATGAGTTCTCTAGGGTTGAGGGACTCATCCAAGGGTGGTAGGTGGCCCAAGAGTAGTATAAATAGGGGTGGAGGGGTAGCCTCCTCCCCTTGAAGGTTTTGAGGTTTTTGTTGCTCCTTTGAGCTTTGCCCACATGAATGTGAGGCTTTGTAACCCCTACTTCCAGAAATGAAATATTTCCTCAAATCATTTCTTTTCTTTGTGCATTTACATTACGCAATTTACATTATGCAATTAAATTCCGCAATTAAATTCAGCAATTAAATTTAGCACTTACATTCTTGCAATTTACATTTAAGCAATTTGGATTTTCCTCCCCTCCTTCTAAATGCTGTTCTTCTAGGATGTCTTGAGGGTGTTCATTTGGTTTTACATCTTTCTTACACCCTTGGATAGACTAGAGATCAAGTTTTTTTATCAAATTGCAAATCTGTCTAGAACTTGTTCTTCGCGCAGCAGTTAGTGTTTGATTTTTCTAAAAATATATCAAAATCATTTTTAATTGATTATTTTTGGAGAAGGTGCAGGACTCACATATCCATCTGTATAAATTTTTTTGAGTCCACTGAAGTGAAAACCGAGCCTCAAACTTTCTGGTCGAAGTTCCTGACTGTCTGTATTGCTTGATTTTTCATTCTTATTCTACAAACCTTTCTGAGGTGATTTTTGGTGGAGTGTTTCATGACTCAATTGATCACAGGGAAACAAATTTCCAAAAATTTTAGAGTAACAGAAACTCACCAACCACCTGTTCCAACTGAGGATAATTTCTGAAAATCTGCTTTAACTTTTCTGAAAAGAAACTTTGGTATTTTAGCTTTATCTCTTTTAGAAAAGAAGTCTTTTGAACTGATTCCTCTTTTGTTTGGACACTTGACAACCAGGATTGTGATTAAAAAACCCCTCATATGATTCATGGTTCTTATCCATGCAAGCTAGGGGTACAATTAGTTGTCTAATTGTTCTAGGTTTTGGAGGGTGTGAGAATCTAAGAAGCGCCAGTTTGAACGAAAATCTTTGGGTGCTTTAGATTTTTATTGCAAGAGTGTTTGCAGTAATTTAAGTGGGGGAAATTTTATTTGGGATCATTCACCCCCCTCTGATTGCCATTTCGATCTTTCACCCTGTTTCAATTCCAGATCAATTCGGACTTAGCCTAACAATCCCGAGTAAAATGATCATAACATTCACACACAAAGTCCGTTTGTGGTTTTCAAGTACTCGAATCGAAGAGAGCAATGGGACCTTGATAGCATCTAGGCACCCCTTAATTTTATTTCGGTATTATTATGGTTTTGGTATTGATGACTAAGTTAGTAATACTCCAAGCTTTGAATAAAGTAAGCTGGAATCTATGATGGAACAAGTTGGGATAACAAGATTAAGGCTTTCAGTTTTTAATTTATGACTTGGGAGATGTTTCAAGTCAAATAGCCTAGGTTTGTTTTTCTTTTGTGGTTGTCTAAAAGAGTGACTTTGCACAAAGAAATAGTTTGTTTAGGCAAAGGCAAAACTAGATCACTCGGAGCAAAAGACACTTAGTCTTTACCTTTATGAAAAGCATACCTCTTAGTACAACGGACAAATCTTTCCCTATCAATCTTCTTCAATCCGTTGCATTCCTTGAAAACTATTCTTCGTCAAAACTTCCTTTGAATTCTAATCATCAGATTAAAGAATTCGCTTTCATATTCTCATATCCTTGATCAAAACCTTCTTTGAAAATCTTCTTGATAGCCAAAGGTTTACCTATGAATGACGGACAAATATCTTAGGTTTCTCTTTTTCTGCAGTCCAAAAATTTGGTCCGGCACCCCTTTCAGTGTATAAGTTTTTGGCCGGACTAAATCTTTGATGTACTCTCAATTGAAACCTAAAATGAATATTTTCTATCTTCAAAAGAACCTTTACACAGAAAACGGACTAAACATTTGTGTTTAATTTTTTTCAGTCTGTGGCTAAAATAAAAAGGTTAGATAAAATTTATCTTTGTTGAAAAAGGTCCTTGGCACCAATCTTCTGAAAAGACCATGTATGAAGGACCAAAAATTTGGTCCGAAGTACATGTGTTTCCATGCCAAACTTATCTTCTAAAAAGACCATGTATGAAGGACCAAAAATTTGGTCCGAAGTACATGTGTTTCCATGCCAAACCTATCTTCTGTGAAGTCTATGTGTGCGGACCAAATATTTTGGTTCAAAGGACATGTGTCTCCATTCCTGGCAAAACTCTTGTTTTATCCATGTATAACGGACCAAATATTTTAGTCCGACATACATAGGTCTCATTACCTAAGCTAAAATCTTTTGAAATCCATGTGTAACGAACCAAAGTTTTTGGACTGATACTCATGTATGTCTCTCAATGGTCTGCCAGACCATCTTTCATAATCAACCCATGTTCTACGGACCAAAATATTTGGTCCGTCGCAATCTCTTAAATTTGGTCCGACATACACATATCCAGTATCGCTAAGCATTGATACTAAGTCCGTTGTACGTGTATATTTCTGTTGTTTCTGACATCTGACACGTCCAACGGCTTCTGTAGCAGGTGTAACGGCTATTTTCACTCCAAATGGCTATATAACCATTACCTAAGCCATCTACCAATGATATAGATGAACTCCTTACACTTTGGTATTGAAAAATAGCTCTCATTCTCAAAAGGAGTCTGTGCTTCATCTTCATACAAAAACTTCTCATACATCTCTAAGTGTGTTAGCTCCAAGTCAGTGTCTAGTTGTGTGAATTGCAAAGTGAACCAAGAGACAGAACTTGTGCAAAGTTTATTACACTTGGATCTTGGCAATCGTAGACAGCTTGGAGGAAGTGAACAGCATGACCTGTCCAAAGGAGCTTGTGGAAGGCAACTGTATTTGTGAGAGGTTTGGAACTCACCTCACTGGAGTAGTGAAAGAGTTACCTGAGTGATCGCCAGAGCTACTGCGACTAGCTTTGGAGACGCAGAACTTCGAAAGAAGTGCATCAACGTGGATTAGGAGTGTGGCTCTGAACCACGGGATAAATCTCTGTCTCTCCTGCGCCATTTTGTTTTTTGCTTTCGCTGTGTTTATTAGTTGTTTAATTTCTGTATTATTCTTACAGTAAGTTGTTTTCTGTTAATTCAGTTAGTTGCTTAAAATAGTTAGAACTTATTGAAATTGCCTATTCACCCCCCTCTAGGCCAACTCGATCCTTCAAGTGGTATCAGAGCGAGGTTTTACTTGTCTAGCCTAACTAGCTTTGGTAAATGGTCGAGGAAATGGTTCTGAATCATTAGTATTGGAAGAGTACCTGTTTTTGATGGCACAAACTATGCTTATTGGAAAATTAGGATGAGATGCTATTTAGAAGCTGTCGGGTATGATGTGTGGTGGGTTATAGAGAAGCCTATGCCTCCTCGTGTCATACCCGAAGGGCAATCTGCATATGGAGAACCCACTCCTGGTGAAATTCAAAATATGTAATATGATGCCCAAGCTAGAAATGCCATATTTTCCTGTCTTAATTTAGAAGTTTTTTATAGAGTAAGTAATCTTACATCTGCTTATGATATATGGACAACATTACAAGAAATTCATGAAGGAACCTCTAATGTAAAAGAAGAAAAATATTATGTTGTCCGAGAAAAATTTGATCAATTAAAAATGCTTTCTCAAGAAAATGCTAATGACATGTTCTCTAGGCTAAATCCTATTATCAATGAACTAAAAGGCCTAGGAACTAAAATTTCAGATGTTGAAGTATGCAGGAAGATGATTAGAGTGCTTCCTCGGGCATATCACAGTTTGATCACATATCTGTCCAACAGTGGTGATCTTAAAAGGCTCACTCCAACCGAGCTATTGGGCAAGATATCTACTCATGAACTCACTTTGGCTTATGAAGATGCTCCAAGGAAGAAATCCATCGCATTAAAATCCAAAGAAGTTATACAAGACTCATCTGACGAAGATAATGATGAGTCAAGTGAAGATGAGGATGAAGATGTAAAGAAATTAGCTTTACTCATGAGAAGAGCCAACAAACTCATGAGAAGAGTTAATTTCAAACACAGAGAAAGGTCAAATTCTTACTCAAAGAAAAATCCTTTTTCTAATATTGTATGCTTTGAATGCAATGAAAAGGGGCACATAGCTGCTCGGTGTCCCAACAAAATCAAGAAGAAGAGCAAGTACAAATATAAGGATGATGAGGATGAGGAAAAGACTCAGGAAAAACCAAAGAAGAAGCTTTTCAAGAAGAACTACTCCAAGAGATTTGTAAAGAAAGGAAAAGGAGAAGCTCACATAGGAGAATGGGTTACTGATGATAAAAGTGAAAGTGAAGACTCATCCTCGGATGAAGAAAGTCCAAAGTCAAAGGGGCTAGCTGGACTCGCTCTAGATGAGTCAACTCCACCACCACCCTCATTTCCTCTGTGTCTCATGGCAAGATCAGATGAGGAAAAGGTTAGTGACTCTCCTTCTTATGATGAGCTTGTAGAACTAGTTGAAGAACTAAATAATGCCTTGCATGATAAAACAAATTCATCTAGAACTCTTAAGAAGACTGTCTCTAGCTTGCTTAATGATCAAAGGATGCTAACTGACAAATATGAAAAACTTATGCATGAACATGAAAAGTCTGTACAAATTCATTATGATCTAGTTACAAGTCATGCTTTGCTTGTTAAAAATTATGAAGACTTGCAAATTAACTACTGTGAGCTAGAAATTGAAAATGAAATGATGTCTAACAAATCCAGTCATGTCTCTTTAAATAATGCATCTATCTTATGTGACTCTTCAACAGAAGAGATCTTGACTAATGGTTCTTCTGATGCTTGCAAAGGAAATTGCAAATATGCTTCCTGTGTCAAGGAGCTTGAAACTGAAAATAAAGAACTAAAAGCTCAAATAGCCACATTTGATAAAGGCTTAGAAAAATGTTTTCTGGGAAGTGCTACTCTTGAAAAAATTCTAGTTGGACAGAGACCAAATTTGGGCAAAAAGGGCTTGGGGTATAAGCCCAACAGTTTGCCAAATAAAAATGCTTCAGGTCATACTAAACAAATATTTGTCAAGAAAAGCACTCAATGTTATTATTGTCATGAATCGAATCATGAATCTAAAAATTGCTATCTTGCAAATGTTTCTCATGCTAAAAGGAATTGCATGGTAGATGCCCATTACATGTTATTTAAAGATTTCAGGGGCAAAGAAAATGTGAAATATGTAGGTCCCTCAAATCTAAATAAGAAACTTAAAGTCATCTGGTACCTAAGGCTATGTTGACAAATCCTTTCAAACCTAAAATGGCTGTAACTAACATCAAAGGACCCAAAAGTATTTGGGTACCTAAAGTAAAGAAATAATCTTGTAGGTAAATTATAAGAGTGGAGGCAGACATTGGGTCATTGACAGTGGCTGCACTCAACACATGACCGGTACCTCAAGAATGTTCACTTCAATTGAAGGAGAAAGTGATCGAAGTCACAAAATCACCTTTGGAGACAACAGCAAAAGAAAGGTTAAAGGTCTTGGTAAGATTGCCATATCAAATGATCACTCTATTGACAATGTTCTTCTCGTTGATTCCTTAAATTTTAATTTATTGTCTGTTGCTCAATTATGTGATCTTGGATTCCATTGCAACTTCTCTTCTGATGGGGTAACTGTATTTGACGAAAATGAAAAGCTTGTTTTCAAAGGTTTCAGATTTCAAAATCTCTATTTAGTAGATTTCAAATCTAACTCCTCATGTATCTCAACATGCCTGTTAGCTAAAGTTTCCCTTGGATGGCTTTGGCATAGGTGTCTTGGTCATGTAGGTATGTCTAATTTGAAAAAGCTTTTCAAAAATGAGCTTGTGGTGGGTTTGAAAGATGTCAAATTTGAAAAGAATAAGCTATGTAGTGCTTGTCAAGCAGGCAAACAAGTAGCTGATTCCCACCCAATTAAAAGTATCATATCCACCACTAGGCCACTTGAGCTTCTGCATATGGATGTGTTTGGTCCCACCTCATATGCTAGCATTGGTGGTAACTCTTATTGTTTAGTAATTGTTGATGATTTTTCCAGATTCACTTGGGTATTCTTTTTGCCAAATAAAAGTGAAGTTGGAAAAATCTTCAAAACTTTTGCAAAAAGAGCTCAAAATGAATTTGATTGTCCCATCAAGAAAATAAGAAGTGACAATGGATCTGAGTTTGTTAACACAAATATCATTGAATATTGTGATGAATTAGGAATTAAGCATGAACTCTCAGCTACTTATACTCCTCAGCAAAATGATGTTGTTGAAAGGAAAAATCGAACCTTGATTGAAATGGCTAGATCTATGCTAGATGAATATGAAACCTCTGATGCTTTTTGGGCTGAAGCTATCAATGCTGCTTGTCATGCTGTAAATAGACTTTATCTTCATAGATTGCTTAAGAAAACACCTTATGAACTATTGGTAGGAAGATGACCCAATATATCATATTTTCGTGTGTTTGTTTGCAAAGTTTACATATATAAAAAGAGAACTCATTTGGGAAAATTTCAAACTAGATGTGACACTGGCTTCATGCTAGGATATTCCTCTAAGTCCAAAGCATATAGAGTCTTTAATAATACCACTGGGCTGGTAGAAGAAACTTATGATGTAAAGTTTGATGAATCTAATGGCTCACAAGGTGAGCATGAAAATTTAGATGATGTAGGAAATGATGGCTTGGCACAAGTAGTAAAGAAGATGGAAGTGGGTGATATTCGACCAAAGGAAGACAAGGATGAACTCCCCACTCAATCAATAGTGCCTCATGCTGGAACTCATGAGGAAGAAGAAGAAAAAGAACAAGATCGTCCAATCCTCATCAAAAGCCATCATATCATTGCGAAGGATCATCCCTCAGATCAAATCATTGATAAATTTAGTAAGGGTGTTCAAACTCGTTCTAGACAAGCTTCTTTTTGTGAACATTACTCTTTTGTCTCGTGTATTGAACCTAAAACAGTGGAAGAAGCAATATAAGATACTGATTGGATAATTGCTATGGAAGAAGAACTCAACAATTTTGAAAGAAACAAAGTCTGGAGTTTAACAAATCGCACAAAGGATCACAATATTATTGGTACAAAATGGGTGTTCAGAAATAAGTAAGATGAAAATGGAGTGGTGATAAGGAATAAAGCCAGACTTGTAGCTCAAGGATTTACTCAAATAGAAGGACTAGACTATGGAGAGACTTATGCCCCAGTGGCTCGTCTTGAAGCTATTCGGTTTCTTCTTGCCTTTGCTACTCATTTTAATATCACTCTATTTCAAATGGATGTAAAAAGTGCATTTCTAAATGGATTCATTGATGAAACTGTCTATGTTGAACAACCACCTGGTTTTGAAGATCAAAATTCGCCAAATCATGTGTATAAATTATCTAAGGCACTCTATGGTCTAAAACAAGCTCCTAGAGCTTGGTATGAGCGTCTTAGAGATTTTCTACTCAATAAGAACTTCAAAACTGGAAAGGTTGATCCAACGATGTTTCTAAAAGACATCAATGGAACATTAATGATTTGTCAAATATATGTAGATGATATTATCTTTGGCTGTACTAATATTTCTCTCTATAAAGAGTTTGGTGACATGATGTCCAAAGAATTCGAGATGTCTATGATTGGGGAACTATCATTCTTTCTGGGATTCCAAATCAAGCAATTGAAGGAGGGAACTTTTATTTCTCAAGAAAAATATACTAAGGATCTTCTCAAACGCTTCAAAATGGAAGAATGCAAGATTATAAAGACTCCCATGGCTACTAACACACATCTTGATCAAGATGTGGGAGGTAAGTCTGTTGATCAAAAGCTTTTTAGATCCATGATAGGCTCTTTATTATACTTGACAGCATCTAGGCCTGATATCATGTTTAGTGTATGTATGTGTGCTAGATTTCAAGCTGCTCCTAAAGAAATTCACTTAAATGCTGTAATAAGAATATTTAGATATCTTAAGTTACTTCAAGTATTGGTTTATGGTACCCCAAAGGTGCTCCTTTTGAGCTTCTAGGCTACTCAGATTCTGATTATGCCGGATGCAAGATTGATCATAAGAGCACCTCAGGGAGTTGTCATTTGCTTGGAAGGTCTTTAGTTTCTTGGTTTTCTAAAAAGAAAAATTCAGTAGCACTATCCACTGTCGAAGCCGAATATGTGGCTGCAGGAAGTTGTTGTGCTCAAATTTTATTCATCAAACAAACATTCTTAGATTTTGGTATAAAATTTGAAAATGTGCCTCTACTGTGTGATAATGAAAGCGCAGTAAAAATAGCAAACAATCCGGTCCAACATTCCAGAACTAAGCATATTGAAATTCGACATCACTTTATTCATGATCATGTTGCTAAAGGAAATGTTATGCTTAGTCATGTAAGAACTAAGGACCAATTGGCTGATATTTTCACTAAGCCGCTTGATGAGGCCAAATTTTCGAAATCAAGAAATGAACTAAATATTATTGCCTTTTCAAATGTTGCTCAATAATATCTGATTAAAGGGGAGCAAGTTTGCTCACCTACTTATCCTAAAGCTCATATCCCTTGATTTCTTACCCCAGCTTAGTGTGACTTTCTGTTAAAAATCTCTTTGGTTTCCGTAACCTCCTAGTTTTCCGTATCTTCTCTAACTTCAAGCATCTTCGGATTATGAGGCATTCATTTCTTCCCTGTCAAAATGGCTATAAAAGGTGAACCAAAGCTCTGAAGATACAATCCATCTCTCAGCTTCTCTCTTTTCTGAGTTCTTCATCATGCCTAAAAGACGTTTCAACAATGATCGGGACGATCCAGAGCTTGCAGAGCTCTGGAGGGAGTTTGATCGCTATCTAGCAGAGATGGCTGAAGAAAGGGCAGTTGTCAGAGACAGTGCTGCCGTGGACGCCTTTCTTGAAGCTTTTCCCACTCTCCTCAGGGCCAGAGATACGCTCATAGAGGCTCTAGGGCGCGCGCGTAGGGGAGAAACCTAAGTTCTTGTTCTTGTCTTGTCCCGTTCCCTCTGATCATGTAAGCCAGGACATTGTTTATAAATAAAAATTTGGTGTTCTAAAATGCTCTCTGGATCTTGTGTGTTTTCTAAATTGAATGACTATTCATACTCGTACGTCGCTAAACATAACTTCGACTATTCGCACAACACATTCTGCTGGTATCATTCGCGGCTCTAGTTCGACAGATTACTGTTTCGACTACACGATATGGATAAGGTAATAATGTCAAGTTAAAATAACTCTTTGAATAAAGATCCTTTTAATAATAAAAATGTTGCTATAAGACTCATCTTTCAATGCTCATTCTTATCTAATCAAAAATTAAAGAAACCAAAATTTTCATCTGCCTTTTTCAGCAAAGTGTCCATATTAAAGTACTTGAGTTTCTCAGATAAGCTTAGTTTAACAAAATACTTAAGCTTACTTGATTATCAAACTCAAACATTTACTAAATTTTTTTTTTGCCTTTGTTGATTTTGGTTGTCGATCTTAGATATATCTCTTATTTTCAAAAGCTTCAGAAATATGGAATTGATGCAGACTGAGAACAACTTAAAGTTACAGGTTCCTACTTGGATCGGACTAATCTCAAACAAATTGTCAATGCTAGCCAGACTAAATTTTTTTTTGGTCCGACGCTAATGAAAGTTTTGGTCTTAACACTAAGCAAGACTAAAACTCCTCTACAAACGGACCAAATCTGGTCTAGGCTGAGTATAAAAGCTTTTTGGTCCGGCCCAATCAGTAATCTGTCTAAATCCTTCTAAATCAAGTCTGCCTCATGATCAAAATATTTCTAAAGTCATTTCTTATCAAATTTTCTTCTTCTCTCAAGATTTCAAAATTTATTTAAAATCTTACCCATTGTTTTAGGTCTTACCCATTGCTAACCTGACCTTATGTTTGGGACTCTCTGTGCTTGTTCAAACCGCTTCAAAAAGAAGGTCCCACCACCTTCTCAGAACTCCCATTCCTTTTCAACTACCCTGGTTAAAGGTGTCAGTTCCCAAGGCTCATCCACTTCTGCCAATACATTCAATGCAGTAATTTCTTCCATCAAAAACCTCTTCGTTATTTCCTTGCTTGCGCAAAACTTCTCTAAAACAGAAGTTTCCTTCTTCTCTACACCGAAGCAAATCCTAATCAGGTCTTGGCGACGGTGATCCTGTGACATTTTGCGCAAGAATCTTCTTCAAGCTCAGTAAGTTCCTTAGAACTTCTCTTTTTCTCTTCAAAATCTCGAACCCTAGACCTGGTGCTTAGATTTAGTTCTTCCTTTTAGGTCTGTTCTTTTGTTTGAAGAGGGTCTGGTCCTGAGTCTGAGCAATTAGTCTGTGTTTAAGTCAAAAAGCAAAATGAGGTCAAAGAATCCTGATAAAGGGGGTTTGATTGGAAAAATTATTGATGGAGTAAAGAATAAGAAGCAAAGAAGATCCAGTTCATCCTCAGAAACAAATCTACCTGAACAACCTCATGGACCAGTACTAATTCCAGATGTTCATAGTGCTGCTCGAGCAAACCGAAAAGTAGTAACCTCTCATCCAAGAAAAGGAAAGCAAATAGTTGATTCTGAGTCATCCTCTGTGGATTGTCCATATGAACCCAATAGTGAATCTTCCTCAGAGAGTACTGAACTGGTCTCTGAAATTGACATGATTAGCAGTGAAGAACTGGCAAACCTTAGTACTAAGAAGTTGAGAGCAGTTCGGTTAGTAAGTGAAAAGGTCTGGTTTCCAGAGTTAAGGCCAGCCCTGGGTGAAAATTTTGTGTCCTTGTTACACAAAAATATATACAATGCCTATCTGAACAGAAGAGATGGAAAAGGAAAGTTGATTTCGGCTCTGTCAAATCACCAATATGTAGAATGGGATCAAGTAAATAATATCATTGGTTCAACTAGACTGTTTGATTGCATAAACTCTACTCCTAGACTAGTAAGAATCATGTCAAACAAAACAATTCCATGGAGTGTTTCAAGGACTCTAGAGTTTTATGCATCTTTACTAGTGAACAAACAAAGAAAATATATCATGTTCACTCTGAATGGAAAAATAAGAAAAATCAAGTCATCCCAGTTTGAATCAGCAATCGGAGCTTCTAGTCCACTGGCAAACAAGACAAGAATCTTTGAAAAGATGTATCCTCATCAGAGGTGGAGACTAAGTGGAGACATGCCAGATGTGCAAGTATCAGGACACATATACAAAGACAGCTCCAGTGAGGATTTTAATCCGAATAGAGTGTCCTGCCTGTCTGAAGAAGCTAAGGTTCTGCTTTTAATATTGAGGCATACTATATATCCCAAGTCTGGATATAAGGAAGGAGTAACCTCAGTATTAGCCTGGTTACTACATCTCATTCTATCAAGACAGCCTATAGATCTAGTTGACTACTTCTTTGGGTAGATGGAGGAAGCCATCTACAAAAAGTTTAGTAGCTCTTTACCTTTTGCCCAGTTAATCACTGAAGTTCTGTTGGCCCAAGGCATTATCTCTCAAGACGATTTAAATAAAGAATTCAAGTGCTTTCCAAAGAAATATAGTATGCATACTGGACAAAGTTTAAGGATTTCTGGGTTTCTTCAAAGAGTGGCCGAAAATCAACCAATGCAGGATGAAGAAGAAAGTGAAGAAAGGGCAGAGGCTGAAAATGAATTTGACAGAAACAGCTTTAAAGATTCTTCCGAGGAACAACAAAATGACTCCTGGCATCAGTCTTATGAAAGTTTCATCAAACCTATGAGAGTCATTATATGTCTGATCAGAGTAGAAATAACAGAGAACCTAGTGTTCAAAGAGAAAAAGGGGAGACTCTGAGCCACCATTCTCCAGAAGCAACTGAAGTAATTCATGGAAGTGAATCATGGGAAATGGACGATGCTGCTACTCAAAAGCTTTCAAGCTCAGTTGATAGAACCTTGGATGAAGAGCAACAATTATATCATCTTCAAGAGTCAGCAGCTGCAGAAAGGTTCATGGAGGCACAAACGTTCAGACCAGGAGCAAATGAAAATGAAGCAGGAGGATCTGGAATGCCATCTGAAATGCCCCAACAATTTGAAACCTACTATCCTTCAATGTCAACTCATCCTGAGCATGATCAAAGGGACACGTTTCCTGGTTGGGAAAGTTTGTTTGATTGTCAATATCCCATACCATCTTCTCCAAAGTATGATGAGCAAGCACAAGATAATCCATCTTAGGCTCAAGAAAATATCTTTGACTCTCAGCCTTCCTGGTTTTCCAACTTTGAGCAACAGTATCATGCTGATCAAAGAGGTTTCCAAGCAAGATATATGGAAGATCAGAAGACAGCAGCTCTAAGATATGTGGAAGAAATAAAGTTCCAAAATGAAGTCATGTCAAGATTTGATCACCTAAGCAGAAAACAGGAAAATCTTAGACAGCATGTTAAACAGCTCGATACTAATCAAAATCTGATCAAGGACAGACTGTATGACATGAATTAAAAATTGGATGATCAATACAAGAAACTAAGAAATCAAGTGGAGGCTGGAAATATATCTCATACAAGCAATCATTTATGGATGAGGCATCAATTGGATCACCTTTCAGAATTCACTGAAGATGCCTTGCTCGACTATACTCGCTTGGCACATGACTGCATGTATGAAGTAGGCGATGTCCTTGCTGAGACTCGAAATATGAATGAATCTTTGGATCATATTCAGTCAGATCTTCAACTGTTGACTATCCAGCCTAGAGACCCAGACTATCCAAGTTGGCATGAACAAGCCATGTCTCAAAGGCCAGATAATCCAAGCCAAGAAGCCACTGATGATCCACCTGTCTCTCCTCCAAAGAAAAACAAAGCTCAGGGCCAGCTCAAAAGAATCTTCTCAAGGCGCCTATAGCGCCCCTTTTTGGCTATTGATGCCAAAGGGGGAGAATATCCTTATAGCTTATAGCCTTTAGCCATAGTCTCTTAAGTTCTGCTCTGTAGGCTGGCTTAACTATATAAATAGTATGTGTATTTGTACTGTTATGTGCAAACTTTATGGTGTGCCTTGTTCATATATTGTTCATGTTTAAACTGTTTAGATGCTATAAGCTCAGATTCTCTACTATGATATAAATGCATTCATTAAGGGGGAGAAAAATTCACTCATCAATTCTGCTGTCAGTCTATTCAGCTAACTCTGTTTTGCAGAATAAATGAGATATGTTGTCATCAATTACCAAAAAGGGGGAGATTGATAGCATCTAGGCACCCCTCAATTTTATTTCTGTATTATTATGGTTTTGGTATTGATGACTAAGTTAGTAATACTCAAAGCTTTGAATAAAGTAATCTGGAATCTATGATGGAACAAGTTCGGATAACAAGATTAAGGCTTTCAGTTTTTAGTTTATGACTTGGGAGATGTTTCAAGTCAAATAGCCTAGGTTTGTTTTTCTTTTGTGGTTGTCTAAAAGAGTGACTTTGCACAAAGAAATAGTTTGTTTAGGCAAAGGCAAAACTAGATCATTCGGAGCAAAAGACACTTAGTCTTTACCTTTATGAAAAGCATACATTTTAGTACAACAGACAAATCTTTCCCTATCAATCTTCTTAAGTCCGTTGCATTCCTTGAAAACTATTCTTCGTCAAAACTTCCTTTGAATTCTGATCATCAGATTAAAGAATTCGCTTTCATATTCTCATATCCTTGATCAAAACCTTCTTTGAAAATCTTCTTGACAGCCAAAGGATTACCTATGAATGACGGACAAATATCTTAGGTTTCTCTTTTTCAGCAGACCAAAAATTTGGTCCGGCACCCCTCTTAGTGTATAAGTTTTTGGCCGGACTAAATCTTTGATGTACTCTCAATCGAAACCTAAAATGAATATTTTCTATCTTCAAGAGCATCTTTACTCAGAAAACGGACCAAACATTTGTGTTTAATTTTGTTTAGTCCGTGGCTAAAATAAAAAGCTTAGATAAAATTTATCTTTGTTGAAAAAGGTCCTTGGCACCAATCTTCTGAAAAGACCATGTATGACGGACCAAAAATTTGGTCCGAAGTACATGTGTTTCCATGCCAAACCTATCTTCTGAAAAGACCATGTATGACGGACCAAAAATTTGGTCCGAAGTACATGTGTTCCATGCCAAACCTATCTTCTGAAAAGACCATGTATGACGGACCAAAAATTTGGTCCGAAGTACATGTGTTTCCATGCCAAACCTATCTTCTACGAAGTCTATGTATGACGGACCAAATATTTTGGTCCGAAGTACATGTGTCTCCATTCCTGTCAAAACTCTTGTTTTATCCATGTATAACGAACCAAATATTTTGGTCCGACATACATAGGTCTCATTACCTAAGCTAAAATCTTTTGAAATCCATGTGTAACGAACCAAAGTTTTTGGACTGATACTCATGTATGTCTCTCAGTGGTATGCCAGACCATCTTTCATAATCAATCCATGTTCTACGGACCAAAATATTTGGTCCGTCGCAATCTCTCAAATTTGGTCCGACATACACATATCCAGTATCGCTAAGCACTGATACTAAGTCTGTTGTACGTGTATATTTCTGTTGTTTCTGATATCTGACACGTCCAACGGCTACTGTAGCAGGTGTAACGGCTATTTTCACTCCAAATGGCTATATAATCATTACCTAAGCCATCTACCAATGATATAGATGAACTCCTTACACTTTGGTATTGAAAAATGGCTCTCATTCTCAAAAGGAGTCTGTGCTTCATCTTCATACAAAAACTTCTCATACATCTCTAAGTGTGTTAGCTCCAAGTCAGTGTCTAGTTGTGTGAATTGCAAAGTGAACCAAGAGACAGAACTTGTGCAAAGTTTATTACTCTTGGATCTTGGCAATCGTAGACAGCTTGGAGGAAGTGAACAGTGTGACCTGTCCAAAGGAGTTTGTGGAAGGCAACTGTATTTGTGAGAGGTTTGGAACTCACCTCACTGGAGTAGTGAAAGAGTTACCTGAGTGATCGCCAGAGCTACTGCGACTAGCTTTGGAGAAGCAGAACTTCGAAAGAAGTGCTTCAACGTGGATTAGGAGTGCGGCTCTGAACCACGGGATAAATCTCTGTCTCTCCTGTGCCATTTTGTTTATTGCTTTCGCTGTGTTTATTAGTTGTTTAATTTTTGTATTATTCTTACAGTAAGTTGTTCTCTGTTAATTCAGTTAGTTGCTTAAAATAGTTAGAACTTATTGAAATTGCCTATTCACCCCCCCCTCTCGGCCAACTCGATCCTTCAGACCTTTCCAACAGATCTGGCCCACTTATAGATTCATTGTATACACATCATAATCTTCAAAGATAGGTGTTATACCACCTGTTGGGCCAACTTGGGCTTTGTAATAGAGTTGAATCCGGCTCCACATGTTTGTGTGCCCCCCTCCTGTTTGAGCACACCGGCTCCCCTTTATATCCTTTGTGGCTGCCACTTTTAGGGTTTAGACTTGTTTAGATTGTTTTTTCGTTCAAAAAATATTAGTTGTGTACTTGTGTCGACTAGACCAACTATGGTAACTTCAGGCCTCTCCATTAGTCAATAAAACTTCATATTTCATCCTTCAATTCAGATTGCGCTTGTTTCTTTCTTTCTTGATTCTTGATTGTTTGCAGGAAAGATCAACTATGTTGGGCATGGTTGATGACAACAAAGGGTGTACCGTAGTGATTGCGGGACAAACTTAGTCGTCTGAGTCAAGTAGCCTCATAGTCAACGTCATATTGATCAATTGTAATTAACACTCTCATTAGAAGATCGGGCCAAACTAGTTTTGATAAGGTGTTATCAAAGCCTGAGTTGCCCGGTGAGAATTTTAGTATCTTATATTAGTTTTTCTTTTCTGTCTTAAATTGAATATTACTCTACAAAAATTCAACCTTTAGTTCCAATCTTATATTTTAGTGAGTTCGGTTAGGTTTTGATCCACTAAAGTCCATGTTTTAGTTGCTAATCATTTTTTTTTGTGTAGCTTCAATCCTTCAATTATTTCCAAGTTCATCCGTCAACATGATCGTCGGTCCCAGGAGTATAATAAGTGTCGTCGAGGCATTCTTCCATTTCGTCTTCTATATTATATTGATTAAGCAACCGTGAGTACACGTGTGTACTCGCAAGACTTTAGTGTATGGAAATATTGTAAATGCAAACTAGAGCAAGGATAATAAGTTTATACACTAGTCTCATTTTTAGCACAAAGCAGATTTTGTTTAACAAGTGAATGTTGCATAAAACGGTAACGGAATTGTAAAGAGCATTTAATTAGAAGCTAATAACAGTAAGTACAATTCATATCCATCATTCCACAGCCCTCCTTGGCTGTGAATAGCGAATAAAAACAGCCATCCTTGGCTCTCAAAGTTTTCCATACCAACCCAACACTGTTCCCAAGTTGCTCATGACCACGAGTATGGCTAATTAATTAGATTTTCATCTCTGCAGAGAGTGTACACTTTACCCACATGACACATTCTAGCAATCATATCAACCATTCCACGCAGTACTCCCCGTACCCGTTTTGCTAGACTGTGACTAAACCGTTCAAATAGCTAAAGCTTAGCCTTGCACCAGCGACAGTGATTTTAAACTCTTGCCGTAGTTCCGAAGATCGTAAACCGATGGTGCCCCATCGCGAACTTTCCCCATGGCAAGGCATGCACCGTTGTATTGGAATGCTTGGGCCCCAACACCTCGATGAAGGGAGCACCTAGAACGACTCCAGTCCATCGGATTGTCCATACTACTTCGCACTACAAGAAACAGAGAAAAATTCGTGTGTTTTTTAAATTCGTGGGCCCAAAAAAACCCACGAATTTATTTATTTAAATTCGTCAGTTTGTATAAAACCCACGTTTTTAATTAAATTCGTTTGCCAAAATGAAACCCACGAATTTATTTATTTAAATTCGTGGGCTCAAATAACACCCACGAATTTAATCATTTAAATTCGTGCGCCAGAAGTTACCCACGAATTTAAACATTTAAATTCTTGGGCCAAAAATTACCCACGAATTTAAACATTTAAATTCGTGGGCCACCAATTATCCACGAATTTAAATTTTTAAATTCGTGATCCACCAAATACCCACGAATTTAAATTTTTAAATTCGTGGGCCAGCCTTCCCCACGAATTTAACTCGGGCCAAAAAACCCTACGGGCCCGCACGCGCCCATCCGACGCCCTCCCCACGCCCACGCCGCCGCCCGCCGCGCCCGCCCGCCCCGCTGCTCGCCTGCGCCAGATCCCCGCTGTCCCGGCCCGCGCGCTTCGCCCGCCTGCGCGCCGCCCACTCGGCCATGAGCCACCGCCCGCCAGCCTCCGCCGCTGCCGCCGCCCGCTTCGGCCGCCGAGACCCGCCCGCCCGGCAGCCCGCCGTCGCCCCTCGCCGGCCGGCCACCCGCTCGCCGCCCCTGCTGGTCGGCCAGTGCGCTTTAGCCCGCCGCCTTTTCGCCGCTGCCCGCCACCGCCCGGCTCCCCTCCCTGCCGCCGCCGGCCGGCCATTGCCCGGCCGTCTGCCCCGCCGCGTCTCGCCCCACCGACCACCGCCCACGCTGCCCCCGCCGCCACGCCGCCCGGCGCCGCCCGCCCGATCACCGCTGCGCCCGCCCGCACTGCACCTCGCCCGGCCGCCGCCCGCCGCTGGTGCCGCCGTCCGTCGAGCCACCGCGCCGCCGCCGCATCGCCCGCCGCGCGCGCCGCCCCCGCCGCCCTCCTACCGTGCCACCGCCCGTTCGGTCGCCGAGATGCCGTCCCGCCCGTGCGCGCGCCCCCCCCCGCCCGCTGTCCGCCGCCGCGCCACCGCCATCGCCATCGCCGCGCCGCCCGCGCCCGCCGCCGCATGTCATTGGCGCCACCTCGCCCACCCCGACCCTCCGTACGCCTTCACCGGCGTTGGAGAAGGTATATTTCGTCTCTTTTATATTCGTTTAAAGTTATTTCATATCATTTTATATTCGCTGCATACGATATATATATTTTTATTTTCTCGCTATCGTTGTATATAACGTTAGAGTTTAGGGTTTGTGTCGAGCGAGAGAGAGCATAGGCGTCACCGTTGAACGGCGCATCTCACATTTGCTTGTGAGGTGCGCGGTTCCTAATTGTCCAAATATTTTGGACGGCCCGAGAATGTTGGTTGTTGCATAGGGCACGTGGCGTGCGGCGATCCGAACGTGATTTCGCCACATAACCTGTTGTTCTCCGACGCACCAAAGATCAGCGCGTGCGTTTGGAGAACAGCGGGGGTTATATGGCCAAAATTTCGTTCGGTTCGTAGCGCACGTCACAGGTCGCATGCAATAGCCTCCATTCTTGGGTGGGTTTAGAACACATCTTTCCTAATAGGGTTGTCTTTGTCACCTAAGCCACGATCGTACGTTGATATTGTTTCATTTGTTTAGCTTTGATAATGGGTGACGATCGAAGGGCGATGTATGACGGATGGAGGAGTGCTGGGGGTACTCAAGGGAATGGGGGCAGATCACGGATGCTTTCTTAAAGCAAGCATTTCTCGGAGGAGCCGAATATGTGTATTGCCCGTGTACCCTCTGCGAGAATAACAAATACTACAAGGGATATAGTGCAATATCACATTTGCAAAAATGGGTTCATGCCTAACTATTTGGTGTGGCACCGTCATGGAGAGGCCGCAGGGCAGGCCATTGAGATGGAAGAGATGCTGGACCATGTGGAGGATCACGATCGGATGGAAGAGATCTTTGGATGATCTTGGCGGGGGTCAATTTTAACTCCGGGAGGGTCACAACGGAGGAGGTTAAGGAATTCTATAGGCTACTTGACGCCTCGGACGACAAGTCGCATGACTTGACCAATGTGACCGCCCCGCAGCGGTTACACGGCTTATGTCGATGAAGTCAAGTTCAACTTTTCGAACAAATGCTTCAACGCTTTGCTTGAACTAATGAATGATGTCCTTCCGCCTAACCACAAGATGCCAAAGGATTTGTACCAATCGAAAAAGTTGATGGCGGCCTCGGGATGAATTACGGTAAGATTGATGTGTGCGAGAATAATTGCATCTTTGTTCGAAGGATCATGACAAGGATACCCATTGTATTCATTGCGGTAAGTGCAGATTCGTTGAGGTGGTAGATGAGGAAGGGGTATCAGTGACTACAAAGGTGGCGACTAAACAGCTTCGGTACATGCCGATCATGGATAGGCTTAAACGGCTGTACATGTCAAAAGAAATAGCGAAACATATGCGGTGGCACAAAGAAGGTAAACGTGAGGACCAAGACCCGGATATGATGGTGCATCCGTCTGATGGCGAGGCATGGCAGGCATTGGACCGATTCGATCCTGCATTTACAAGAGACCCTAGGAGTGTCCGTCTTGGTTTGTCCACTGACGGTTTCACACCTTCGGCCAAGCGCTAGCCCTACTCTTGTTGGCGGTCTTCATCATGCCATACAATCTTCCACCGAGATTTGCTTGAAAGAGGGGTTCATATTCCTTGCTCTTGTCATTCCAGTCCTAAGCATCTAGGAAGGATCTCAATGTGTTCATGCGGCCCTTAATTGATGAGTCAAGAAGTTGTGGCGAGGAAAAGGCATACGACAGCGTTGGTGGTAGAGAATTTACCTTACGAGCCGCATACCGTGGTCGGTCCATGATTTGTTGGCATATGGCATTTGGGCGGTGGTGTGTTCATGGTCGCTGTGTTGTCCAATTTGTATGGTGACTCGATGCATTCAGCTCACGCACGGTAAAAGATCACATTCTTCGATTGCCATTGACGATGGCTTCGGCGAGGCACCTGTTAGGAACAACGCCAAAGCATTTGAAAAGGATGAAAGTTAAAATGGGCGTGGCGACTCACGGGAGAGGAGATAGCTGAATGGCATAGTCGGCTTGTACGATCTACTAAGTGGGTTTCATCGGCTATGGAAAGGAGCACAACCGACTCATATTTCTTTTCTTTCGAGCTGCCTTACGCGAAAGCTTTGATTACGCCACATAACATAGATTTGATGCACCAAGAGCGCAATGTGGCGAAAGCATCATAAGCATGGTGTTTGATGTAACCGACAAAATAAAGGATAACGTGAGTGCTAGGAAAGACATGGGTGATCATTGTGCTAGGCCGTGGCTCGAGGTTAAAATTGGTTTAAATGGAAATGAGAGTCGGCCACGAGCTCCATACTGTGTGAAGCCAGAAGACCGTAAATGAGATTTTGAGGTGGTTGAAAACTCTAAAGTTTCTGATCGCTATGCATCTAACATAAAGCGGGTCGTGAATGTCAAGACCGTAAGCTAAACGGGCTAAAGAGTCATGATTACCATATTATCATGGAAAGACTTGTTCCGGTAATGTTTCGTGGCTATTTTGATAATGAGTTGTGGAGGATGTTAGCCGAGCTCAGTTACTTCTATAGGCAGATATGCGGTAAGGAAATCTCTAAGACGTTGATGTAGAAGTTAGAAAAGGGAATTCCATCGCTTGTATGCAAGATGGAAAAAACTTTCCCACCTAGTTTTATGAATGTGATGAACATCTGCTGGTGCATCTACCTTGGGAAGCGAAGGTTGGAGGTCCTGCGCAGTTCAGATGGATGTATAGTCAGGAAAGGGAGTTGAAAAGGCTTAGAGCTACAGTGCGCAACAAGGCTAGGGTAGAGGGGTGTATCGCAGAGGCTTATGCAAGTAAAGAGATCACAAACTTCTCAACAAAGTATTTCGCACTCAAGCACAACATGAATGTCCGTAAGAATCGGTACCGTGCCGCGGAAGAAGAACCGTTGAGCGAACTTAAGCTTTTTCAATGCAAGGGTCAACCTGTTGGGTCGTACACTGCACACCATGTTGAGTATGAGGAGTGGAACATGGCCATGCTTTACATGTTCACTAACATGGTAGAAGTTGAAATTTTTTTTGAGTAAGTGACTTTCTGAATTATGTTTTCAACATTTCAGTGTAGTGTCCTTTTTAACCCGAGAATAAATGACGCAGAGTATTTGACAAAGAAAATTGGAAGTCAACTCGACAACCCACAACTAAGCAATAAGATAACCTACGTCGTGAGGGGTTGAAAGGCGGCCCAAGCTTCGTGCAATGGTTCCGTCAGCATGTAATTTGACTATTTATTCATTTTTCTAAAATGAATTGTTGTAGTAACTTAATATTAGACTAACAGTGATGAATGTTGCTATATAGTGTATGCGTGATGCCTCCGTCCCTAAGGACCTCCGACAGCTCTCACATGGTGATGTGACGACAAGGAGCTATAGTCGTTGTGATGTGAACGGGTTCCGTTTTTGAACAGTGAAATTAGAAGCTAGCCGTCCACTTGCGGCCACTTCAAATAGCAGAGTAGTCACAACGTCATCCGATTCCAGCGGCGATATATTAGACTACTACGGTGTTGTACAAAACATAATTGAGTATACCTTTGGGGTGGCAAAGAACTGAAGGTTGTGTTTTTTGATTGCCATTGGTTCGATCCACACAACGGCACACGTGTCGATGACTTTGGGATGGTGGAGGTGAAGCACAGTTCGCGGCTTCAAGGCCATATCAATAACATTGTGCTTGCACATCAGGTTGAGCAGGTGTACTACCTGAGCTATCCTCACCGTAGCTTGAAGGCTTGGAGGGTTGTATTTAAAGTAAACCCTGAAGTATATCCTCCTGGGGATGTTTCTTATGTGGCAAGTAACGTAGAGGATGATGTGGGTGATGTGTATCAAGAAGAAGCTATGGGGGATTCTTTCCTTGTCTCCGACGGGGTAGGACTCGATCAATTACCTACCGATGCCACAGACGTAATAACGGATGAACCCGGCCCGTCACGGAAATGCCCTCAAAAGTCAGTAAGGATTGCACGTCTTCAAGCACGTCTCAATGAAATACGAGTCGCAGAAGCAGATTCCGACGCCGACGACTTTTGATATGTATATTTTGTAAGATTATTGTTGCCTCGTTCATTTCTACAAGTCATTGTTGTCTCCTTCATTTTTTACATGTTATAGTTGTCTCATTCTTTTTTGCAAGTTATTGAAA
Organism: Otatea glauca; assembly: GCA_036346275.1. NCBI lineage: Eukaryota > Viridiplantae > Streptophyta > Magnoliopsida > Poales > Poaceae > Otatea > Otatea glauca. Next base: position 33,293,819 of record CM070723.1, on the reverse strand, counting down.
ATTATTTGTAAACTCAGTATACTAACTCTTGTCAAATTTGAACAGATGAGTATATTCAGCATCAAAGTTGACAAGCTTAAAGGCAAGTTCAAGTCGTCCTCCGTAAGGTCGAGGAGCAAGGGTTCGATGGTCGACTCGGCGGCGGCAGCGCCATATTTGTTGGGCGGCGCAGATTAGACAAATGCAGAGCAGCTCCAGAGGTGCTTCGATGAGCGAGCACGAGAACAGCGCGGAGCAGCCACAGGAGGACGAGGCGGTAGGGGTTGCGAGAGGAGGGCGGTAGGGATGTGAGCATGACGACATGGGCGAGGCGGACGATGAGGAGGTCGTTGGGGGTGGTGGCGGTGGGGCAGACGAGATGCAGAGATCACGAGGCCGAGGCAATGGCGTGACACAGAGTTGGAGGCGACCTTAGAGCCGATTGAAGAGGGCGGGTCTTCTTCGGGTACCATCAGGTATATGTGTTGTATTGGATTATCATTTAATCTCCATATTTACATTGTAATGTCTATGAACTAATTATTTGCATTTTAGGTTTCAGAAACCGTCTCGGTTAAATCCAAGACGCAACCCGGCCGATAGGAGGTTGATAGAGGTACACGGGAGCAGGTATGATTATATCTTCTCTTTTAGCATTAGCTAAGTGACAACTTATTGTTTTGACGCATCTTTGTCTTGTATTTTGTTGTAGGCACTGGAAAGAGCCGGGTTGGACTGGGACGGGCGACATTACAAAGGTTAACGTCGTGCTGGGAGCCCTTGGCCGGTACTACTACCCTGGCATGGTTGAGTCAGGCGGGCATAGATTCGCGGCCCACAACTGGAAGCACTGGGCGTTGAAGGAGAACGTGGAAGGCGGCGAAGACAACCAAACATGTCGTATGCGATGTGGGCTGGCTTCTGGGTGAGTTTGCGTTATGTATTTACTCTATTTGAGTATTGCTTTAAATGTAAGTACAATTTGACAGTGTGTGATTATATGCAGGAGAGGTTCCAGCTTGAGAACGAAGACGATTACAACGCCTTGAAGAAGGCCAAAAGTGTCTTTAATAGGGCGGCACAAAAGGTTGTCGGAGATTCGTTCAGCAATGCACGCATTCAAGCTATCATCAATTTTTACAAGAGGGTGAAGAAGGTGAACATGAGAAGAGGACCAGAGGCGAGGAGGATACACCTGACAGAACAAGAGTATCTCCAGAGCTCGGTCGATTGGATAATGAAGGACATGGAGGCTTGGAGGTGGATGTGCCGGTACTGGGGGTCGGAGGATTTTCAAGAAAAATCAAATAGAAATCGAGGGATGTAAGAAGTAGATTGGGGAAGCACAAATACAGCATGAGACGGACACATTGGCCAAGAGCAATGCATGGTAAGTATCGGTATTATAATTGTTAGTGAATTTGTCACTATGTTTATAACTTTGCATCGTAGGAGGCTGAAAGTGGGAGTACTCCCACTTTTGTGGAAGTTTACATCCGGGGGCACCAAGGCGAGGATCCACAGAACCCGGATGTGTTGTGCGACAACGGGGCTAGTGAGAGGATTGTAAGTATAAATGACACAATATGTTTTTGCAAATTTACATCCAGGAGCACCAAAATGCTGTTTTGCAGGCATCATATGCAGAACAAATGACACAACGTCATGGGCCAGAGGTTGATTGGAGGGCCGCACCAGTCGATGTGGAAGCGTTGTACCACGCTGGAGGGGGCCTAAAGCATGGGAGGTTCGTTAATAAAACTGATTTTATTTGTGTTCGCTCTACTAACGAAAAAAATGTTGCATGGTCACATTTCAGTATATATCGTTTGTAGGTGGGCCATGGGGGATGGAGTTGTGGACTACGATCGTCCTCCACGAGGCTCGGTTTCCTCACAGGGGAGTGCTCGCTCGTCGAGGTCCGCACGGGAAGCACATGCCACGAGGAGGCTCGTGAAGCGCGAGAGGAGGCTCGTCAGGCGCGAGAAGAGTCTCGTCAAGCATGAGAAGAAGCTCGCGGAAGCCGAGAAGACTCAGAATACATGAAAATGTATCTGCAGGTACAATCTCAACTTTGAACAAAACGCTCAAGTTTACATTCGTGATTAAAATCTAACAAACAATCTATATGCAGCAACTGTCACAATCTCTTGGACCTAACGTGCCAGTGTTTCGCCCTCCTGTTCCGCAGGTAAAGATACTTGAGTTCATTACTCTTTAATTCGCTTAGCTCGTAAAATCACGAATTCACAAACTGGACTATTATGTCATAAGGCTCCCAGCCACCTCCCTTCTACATGTTTTCTCCACACATGCAGCCACCACCACAAGGAGAAGCATCACAGGGTGCTCAGGCTCCCCCAGCGTCCTTCATAAACCCTACTGGGATGCAGGCACCACCCTTAGGAGATGCACCTCAGGTTATATGATATTCTCATGCATTCTTTATTTTCAAAAAACACTATTATGTATACTTCATATCACAAACTATGATCCATAGAGCTCCCAGCCTCCTCCTCCTTTCTACATGTTCACTCCACAGATGCAGCCACCTTCTACAGGAGAGGCACCACAGGTAAAGACGGATCGGTTCAATTCGTTATTCAAAATTTGAATGAATGATTTATATGTGGCATAATATACCTGTCTATGCCTTACAGGGCTCCCAGCCTCTAAACCCGTTCTACATGTACCCACCACCTATGCCAAGCCAAGGAATGCCTATGTACTTCAACCCGTGGGCCCTGCAGCCACCTCAGACGGCACCACAGGTATGGATGTCGAAAACATTCTATGTTTGCGACACGAGCTAAGTTTGTCAATTCTTGAACTTACAGTGTTTCGGTCACGCCCCAAAGACGTACTAACGATTTACATCATAGAAGACATCTTCAACAGCGCCGGCGGTGGTGGTGGTCATTGCGTACGTAGTTTAAAAATTGCCGTTTTGGATGTGTGATTGATTATCTAAGGATCTGCTAGAATGTCTCTTTCTGGTTTGAGAGTTTGATATATATATTATAACCGCAAATGCTTTTTGTCTCACGAGTGGATGTCCTATTTACTAGAGAGGTCATGCGAAATTTTGAACATTTCAATGACTTGGTTTTAAGCCGGTTTTAAAGAGTTAAAAGGTTGGTTTCGGTCTTTTAGTAGAGGTAGTAGGTTTGGTGTCTCGTTTGTTAATTTTTCGCTCGCTTGAACTTTGTTGTGGAGTTTGATGACTTGGTGAGCTACCCGCCTATCCCTTCCTTTCTCTTGCTCAAATTTAGGAACATTAGTTGCAATTTAGTTGAGATTACATATGCTTCAGAGGAAATTTAGTTCATTCTTTGAATATGAGAATACATGTGAGATTACTTATGCTTCATTGAATATGAGATTACATATACTTCGTAGGAACTTTAGTTCATTCTTTGATTATGAGATTACATATGCTTCATTGAATATGAGATTACATGTGCAATGGATGGACATATACTTAGTAGGAAATCTAGTTCATTCTTTTAGTATATATCAATCTGAGTAATCTGTTGCAAAAGTGATAATTTTTGTTGAAATGCATAACTTAGTCGATTTTAGGACATTTAGGCAACTCTTTCTTAAACCTTGCACAAATCATCTCAATGTTCATACTTCAAAAGGTTTACTTGTGTGCTTATGAAAGTTCATTGCTGTGCTCCTGTAGATAAGTGATGGTTGACCGAATTATTACGTGCTATTTGATTTTTCTTTCACAATAACTTTTTGATTTCGAACCTTACATTGTGTTGACTTTTTGGAATTGAAAAGTTATCTTAAGACAACTTGTTCAATTGTGAACTTATGTTTTAAATGTTTTATATGGCATCCTTGTAGAATGTGTTGTTTGCCCATGTACAATCTGATTGTTTATCCTTGTAGAATGCTTTACATTTGTACTTTGTATATTGAACTCTTAAAATGACTACCAAAACTCTTAATTGCTTCTTTGAACTATTTTCACTGTTTGTTATCTTTTGAATACTCAGTGATGCAATTGGGATCTTTGGAAGTTGAATTAAATAATTTTAGTTGTAATCTTGGCCTTATGTTAATACTATAGAGTATTACTTTGATGCTTCATTGAATATGAGATTGATGTTCATATGATTATTGCAGCATATCTTGACTAGTTTGTACGTGTAGTTCATATATATAGTATCTATTCTTGTTTATCTTGACCTGTCATATTGATATTCTCATATTGTGTCTTGGTTGAATAGTACTATTGATATTCTCATATTGATATTCATGTGAATCAGCATAATGTTACCTGTAGCACAACCTAAGTTAACCTTGAACTTGCAGGTTTCTAGGTCACGCCCAAAGACGCATACTAACGATTTACATCATAGAAGACATCTTCAACAAATACGACGGTGGTGGTAGCGCCCACAACTCCAACAACCCCGAGGCATGAATTCCATTGTGAGCTCGATTGGTGTATAACTGTTGTACTTTATAACTTGTTGTGACGGATACGTTGTGATCGACTTATTGTGATGGACTTATTTTAATGGAATGTGGATTGTATCTATTGCGGTTGTAATGTGTTGTACGTCATTGCGTAGTTTACAAATTGCCGTTGGATGCGTGATTGGATTATCTAAGGATCTGCTAGAATGTCTCCTTTTGGTTTGAGAGATTGATATATATATTATAACTGCAAATGTTTTTTTGTCTGCTGAGTGGATGTCCTATTTACAAGAGAGGTCATGCCAAATTTTGTACATTTCGAGACTTAGTTTTAAGCGGTTTTGAAGAGTTAATAGATTGGTTTGTATTTTAGTAATGTAATAGGTTTGGTGTCTCGTTTTTTAATTCTTCGTTCGCTTGAACTTCATTGTGGAGTTTGTCTTTTGTGTTAGTGTTTCTGATCAGATTTGAACAAAATAGATGATCCTTCTTATTTATTCTTCGCTTAGCAATTTTTAGTTTCAATTTTCTTTTTGCCTTTTCTTTTCTTCTTTAGTTGTTATATGTATTGAGTGCGATACATATATATATATAAATACATACATTTGGATATATATGGATATATATATATACATTTTTTTTTGTAAAAATGACTGATAAATTCGTGGGTTTATTAAACCCATGAATTTAACAGATTAAATTCGTGGGTTTATTAAACCCACGAATTTATCAGATAAATTCGTGGGTTTAATAAACCCACGAATTTAATCTGTTAAATTCGTGGGTTTAACAAACCCACGAATTTAACTCAGATTCCCAATTAAATTCGTGGGCTTGGCAGAAACCCACGAATTTAACTTAAATTTGTGGGTACCCACGAATTTAATTAATTAATTTCGTCGAGTTAAATTCGTGAACTAAATTCGACGGTTTGCTCACGAATTTAAATTAAATTCGTGGGTTTTAGCTTAAATTCATGGGTTTTTGGCCCACGAATTTTTCCCTGATTCTTGTATCGGCCTACCAAAATGCAAGGCTAAACTTTTACTAATCTAGTGAGTTTAGGCTATCCCATACTAGCACATGCGGTTGCACCAAAACACTTAGGTGATAGCATCAAGTTCGGACCTTAACTGACCCGGGCGAGAATATCCCCCTAACTACGCGTGAGGTCCTTTTGACGCCTCAAGTTAAGTAATAACTCGCCCGCGTCTAAATCTTAAGTTTGAGTTGGATTTTAATCAAATTAAGTGGAAACCATACCGTGGTTCCATCCATTTAAACAAAGTTTGCTCAAAGTAGTTGAAACATCTCCCATCATTTTCAAAGTTGTTCTAATGAGCATGTCTAAGCAATACATATGGTAAGTTTGCAAGTTTTACCCAAGTGACATTAAGTATTGTCTATTCCAATACTAGGTTACAATGGCAGGTAATCAAATGACAAGGTAAAGGTAATGCATACAAGTGGATTTAGCTACAATTACCCACAACATAGCAAGTTTAAAACATACACGCATGCATATAGTTTCATAAAACAACATAAATTTGCAAATATGGGATCAAAATGATCAAAGGAGGGTGCTTGCCTAGTTGCTCTTCTTCTGGATTATAGTTTGGGTCGTAGTCGACGTCGTTAATAACCGAATCCGAATTATCGTCGTCTATGCGTCGAGTAATAAGAACCGAGACAAAAGCAAATAACACCGTATCAAATGGGGCAAAAAGAAATCTGATGTAAATACCAAATTAAAACTTACCAAGAAGAATATGGGGATTGTGGGTTCTTAATTTATCACTTTCATTATGATTTCATTAGCACTTTATTTATGTGAGACCTTTTCTTGAATGTGTTACTTTCATTCTCTATTATAAGAAGCTAAAGTTATAATCATAGCTAAGGCTATTTACGAATTCAAGAGGCTAAAATTATGTATCTTTGCATGTATAACATTGAATTATAGATGCTAAAACTATTTGGATGAATAAAAGTATCATTAGTTAAAAGGTTTTGCTTGATTGGTACTTAGCTTTAAGTGTTCATGCATGGGAATGATTCCTACATGATGAATCATAAATTTTTAGGTTATTTTCTGATACTACTTGGTTATGCGACGATTTCTTGCATTGCCAATGATTTGGTTTAAGTCTTCCGATTTCATTCATCCATACAAGTGACTTTAACAACGTTATCATTTATGGTTTTTGCGCTAGCAAGTTTTATATGATAAGTAAGTTGAAATTAATTTGTTTTCCATATTTTGGTTTTCCATATACTGGATTACGATTCTGGGTTGATTCCTCCAAAATTTAGGTTTAGCCGAGTTGTTTTTCAAGCTGCTGAAAGTGCTCAAGTGTTATAGTCTTAGTGCAGTTTGTAGTCTTTGAAGGGTTTTGCTTTAGTAGGATTCAGATGCAAAGCAAGTTATAATTAAGATATTTTTGCAGAATATGGTAGTATATATACTAAACGCTGATTATGAACTATTTTCCTTTAAATTTTCTTTTGAACGAGATATTTTACTGATTGCCGAAAAGGCTTAATCATTATAGTTTTAGTGCCGTTTTTGGTCATGGAAGGTGTTTGCGGCGACAAGTTTTATATGTTAGACAGGTTGTAAGTGAAATATTTTTCCATATTATGGTAGCGTAAACATTATAGGATGCTACTGAACTATTATCTCATTATTTTCCATTTATACAAGATATTTTATGGTTCGCCGAAAAAGCTTAAATGATTATACCGATCGCGCGGTTACGATCCAGTTTTCATTCTTTGATTGTGGCTCACCTTATGGGATAATCTAAACCATTTTTTAGACATTAGTAGGGGACATCCCTAAAAGTGTTTCACGATATTTCGCATTTATTTGAGATGTTTTTCACGTATAAGGTCATTAGGGCTTAATATGGCTTATCTCAAAATTGTTGAGAACAATGTCATTTCTATACAGCAAGCTAGTATGTTATTTTAAGGTTATAACATTTGATTTTGCTGAATTTATGGTTCGTTTGCAAGAGTTATGAACATTTGATCATTTCGCCGATTGAATGTTTGAGCAACTAGCAAATAGATTAAACTAAAGCAAAGTCTAATTTTTTTGACCATTTATGACCTATGCAATCCCAGTAATGCGTCTAAATTGGTTTCATCAAATGTTGAGCTCATTTGAACATTATTCTAACCACTTGAATCTTGAATGTAATTAAGGTATTAACCAACAATATTTGATTCAAAATACATTCAAACACAAATGTTTTTGTAGAAATAGAGCATCTAGGGTTGCAGGAACCTATGAGATTTATTTCATGATTTATGGAGCTAGGGATAGCATAGTTGCTTCATAACACCTAGAAAGAGACCTTCATTCAAACTCTATTTAAAAAGTTTATATTGCAAGTAACCTAAGAACTTTTATTGCAGATTCTAACTCCTTATTTCATAACTCAAATTTAGAAACTAATGTTGCTGCATTTGGATATTCCTAGCAAAAGATATGAAGGTTTGAATTGCAAAAGGCAAAAATAAAAATTTAAATTGCAAAAGGTGGATTCAAACCCAAGATCTCCTGTCTACACGCGAGAGCTGTAACCACTGGGCCAAGTTGTTACTTGTGACAAGGGTGCATGCAAAATTATTTGAGGTTTACCTGTACTAACCCTAGACCTTAACGGGAGCAACAATGGCGATGCTGGCTAGCAAAGAAAGCCTTCTGTGGATGATCTCCAAAGAGGCGAGGCTTGGCTTGGGAGGGTCCTTGGCATCGGAGACGATCACCGGAGCAGGCGGTGGTGGCCGAAGCTTTGCACGACAGGGAGCCAGGGACTAGTGAGGCCGGGATGATCTCCAGCGAGCAGCCGAGGAAGATGACTGAGCACGACCGGTTGAAGCAACAAACAAAAATGGAGGAGCAATGTTAAGGAGCTGAGCTAGTATCACAACACGATGGGTTGGTAGAAGAGCTCACCGGTGTGCAGGTTACAGCATGCAATTATTGCCCGTGTTGCTCTGGCTCTGGCAAGCTCGCAGCAGCGGGAGGAGCGACGGCGCAGCGAGCAAATGGCGAGGAGGAAGGCCCGGCGGATTTATGGCAGCACAGTGGAGCAGGTGGGGTGAGGTATGGGCGAACGGGCGGAGCTCGCGAAGTCTGGCTTGCGTCGGCCGCGTGGCGCCAGGGTTCTGTCGCGGCGACGTTCGGGCAACAGCCTGGAAGAGAGAGGAGGAAGAGAGGGAGAGGAAGGGAGGCTGACCTATCGGCCCAGGGCTGAGTGGGTCCCCCTGCTAGGCTCACAACCACAGTCTCTCTCGGCTGCAACGGCTCCCTTTTGGCAGTTGAAGTCATTTAATAGCAAATTCGGGTATAGAGGTTGGGCAGGCTGGGCGAGAGAGCTAAGCTAGTTCAACAATTTTCCAAATTTTTGTGTTGGTAGTCCAAGTAGTCTACTTTCCATTTTCTTTGGTTTCACTTGATTATCTCTTATAGTTTAAGAACAGTAATTGTCCAAATTTGACTGGTTTCAAACTATTTTTGAATTTTTGACCTATTTACAATAGGTGCAAAAATTCTGGACAAATTATATTTATACATCTTATGTGCTCTAGTATTTTACAAAATTATTTGCTATAGCATGTTGTTTAAAGTTTTCAAGAGTTTCTTTGTTGTGTTTGATTTAGGTATTTATAAGTCATTTAGTTCAAAAGTCAATTTTTCAAATAAATGAATAAGTCCAAAGACAAGCTCAAATGAAAATTCAAATGTGCAATAAGATTCATGACATGTCTCTTTATTAAATTTTTTTGAATTTTAGGGTGTTACAAACCTACCCCCTTACATTAATCTCGTCGTCGATATTAGCTAGACTCGTTAAAGAAATATGGAAACTTAGCTCTAAGGTGATCCTCATGTTCCCAAGTGGCTTCTTCCTCGGTGTGGTTACTCCACTGAATTTTGAGCATTCTAACCGGACGATTCCGAGTATGACACTCAGCTTCGTCAAGAATGCGAATTGGACGTTCACGATACGAAAGATCAGGTTGCAGGTCAATGTCATCCAACAGAGTGAATTCGGTGGGAGCTCGGAGACACTTTTTAAGTTGACAGACGTGAAACACGTCATGAACATCGGAGAGTTGAGGTGGAAGTTCAAGTTGATAAGCTACTTCGCATCTTTTTGCAATGATCCGATATGGGCCAATGAACCGAGGCGCTAGCTTTCCGCGGACTCGGAATCGGCGAGTACCACGCAGCGGTGAGACCTTAAGATAAACAAGATCATCAACCTCAAAGCTTAATTTCGCGACGTCGATTGTCAGCATAGCACTTTTGTCGCGACTGCGCTTCTTTCAAACGGCTTCTGATTAGACAAACATGATCTTCAGCCTCTTGGATAATGGTTGGTCCAAAGAATTGTCTTTCACCTACCTTAGACCAGGATAGAGGGGTTCGGCATTTTCTGCCATTGAGTGCCTCAAATGGAGACATTTGGAGACTAGACTGGAAGCTGTTGTTGTAGGAGAATTCGGCGAATGCCAAACACTTCTCCCAATTAGTGCTATATGATAGCACACATGCTCTCAACATATCTTCCAAATTTTGATTCGTCCTTTCAGTCTGACCTGTCAGCATAGCACTTTTGTCGCGACTGCGCTTCTTTTAAACGGCTTCTGATTAGACGAACATGATCTTCAGCCTCTTGGATAATGGTTGGTCCAAAGAATTGTCTTTCACCTACCTTAGACCAGGATAGAGGGGTTCGGCATTTTCTGCCATTGAGTGCCTCAAATGGAGACATTTGGAGACTAGACTGGAAGCTGTTGTTGTAGGAGAATTCGGCGAATGCCAAACACTTCTCCCAATTAGTGCTATATGATAGCACACATGCTCTCAACATATCTTCCAAATTTTGATTCGTCCTTTCAGTCGGACCTCCCATTTGAGGGTGAAAGGCTGTGCTAAAGAACAATTTGGTGCCGAGAAGTTCGTGCAAACTTTCCCAAAATCGTGATGTGAATTGAGCGCCACGATCAGAAATGAAAACTTTAGGAACACCATGGAGTCGAACAATATGATTCAAATATAGTTCGGCAAGCTTAGCTCCATTATATTAGACACGCACGGGAATGAAATGGGCCACCTTTGTCAGACGGTCGACAATCACCCATATGGAGTCGTGCCCGTATGACGTCTTGGGTAGGCCGGTAATGAAGTCCATGCCAACTTCATCCCATTTCCATTCGGGAACCCGCACGGGTTGGAGCATTCCTGCGGGACGCTGGTGTTCAGCCTTAACATGTTGGCATACATCGCAAATGGCCACATGCGTAGCAATGTCCTGTTTCATACCAGGCCACCAAAATGTTTCTCGGAGGTCTTGGTACATTTTGGTGATCCCAGGGTGGATATACAATGGGGTCTGATGTGCTTCTTTTAGGATTAATTCCTTGATTTCGGAATCATTTGGAACACATATTCGTTGACCACACATGATCAATCCGTCGGCATTCTCGGAGAATTCCGATAGCGCATCACCCTTCATATTGCGCTTTATTTCAGCCACCCCTTCGTCCTTGAGTTGAGCGGCTTTAATTTGCGATTCAAGGGTGGGTTGGAGGGTTAGGGCAGCCACATACCCTTTCTTAACCATCTCCAAATTGAGTTTACGAAATTCCTCGATCAACTCTGGTTGGTCGACGAGAATGAAGTTGTTGGCAGCATGTAGCTTCCGACTGAGTGCATCGGCTACGACATTCGCTTTGCCTGGATGATAATGGATACCCAGATCATAATCCTTAATTAACTCGAGCCATCTTCGCTGCCTAAGGTTCAGATCTGGTTGAGTGAAGAAATATTTCAAACTTTTGTGATCGGTGTATATTTCACACCGATTACCGATGAGGTAATGTCGCCATATCTTGAGGGAATGAACGACGGCTGCCAACTCCAAGTCATGAGTAGGATAATTGGCTTCATGAGGCTTTAATTGATGAGAAGCATAAGCTACAACTTTACCCTCTTGCATTAACAAACATCCAAGGCCTAGACGGGATGCATAACAATACACGTCGAAGTTTTTGTGTATGTCGGGCAGAGTAAGAATTGGAGCTGATGTGAGCCTTTCTTTTAGCTCTTGGAAAATTTCTTCACAAGCCGAAGACCACCCAAATTTCTTTTCCTTCTTGAGCAATTCAGTCATGGGCTTGGCTATTTTGGAGAAGTTCTCGATAAACCGGCGATAATATCCGGCTGGACCAAGGAAACTTCGGACCTCGAAAACAGTTTGGGGCTGTTCCCAAGCGAGCACATCTTGCACCTTGCTCGGATCAACGGAAACACCTCCCTTGGAGAGAACATGGCCCAAGAAGCCAACTTCTTTTAGCCAAAATTCGCATTTGCTAAACTTCGCATAGAGTTGATGCTCGCAAAGCTTGTCAAGCACTTTGCGCAAATGAAGTTCGTGTTCTTCTTCATTATTGGAGTAGATGAGGATATCGTCAATGAATACCACTATGAACTTGTCCAAATACTCCATGAACACCTTATTCATGAGATTCATGAATGTGGCAGGTGCATTAGTGAGTCCAAAGGAAACCACGGTATATTCATATAAACCATAGCGAGTGGTGAAGGCAGTCTTCGAAATGTCCTCTAGGCGAATTTTGAGTTGAAAATACCCAAGTCTTAAGTCAATTTTTGAGAAGACTTGTGCACCATTCATTTGTCAAACAAGTCATCAATCCGAGGGAGTGGATACTTGTTTTTGATGGTGACTTCATTCAAGGAACTATAATCAACGCACATTCGAAGACTATCATCCTTCTTTTTGACAAATAGCACCGGACTTCCCCATGGTGATGAGCTTGGGCGAATGAAACCTTTGCTTAACTGCTCTTTGATTTATTTCTTCAATTCCATTAACTCATTTTGGGGCATTCAGTAAGGACGTTTGAAATAGGTGTGAAAGATCGAAATGGTGATCAGAGGGGGGGTGAATGATCCCAAATAAAATTTTCGAATAAACTTTCCCTCTAGAATTCAAACCACCAAAAGACCAGAAAGAAAAAACTGAACCATCGATCAGACAATTGCATGAACAGAGGCACCTACCAGATAAGGTCGGGTGAACAGTAAAAACTGCACTGGTCGGGTAGCTCACGTCAGATGAACAGTGTTCCAGGATTAGCAAAGTACTGCGAACAGGTCGTCAGCACTAGTCGGATGAATACTGCTTGGGGTGAATAGTACCCCCGGCCAGAACTGGTCGGATGAACAGTACTCCCGACCTGCAGAGGTCGGATAAACAGTACTCTCGACCTGCAGAGGTCGGATGAACAGTACTCGGTATGAATAGTGTTCGGATGAACAGTAAAATCAGCACAATCTTAAAAACAGAAATCGATGTAACTTTTGATCGGCTGATCCAAAAACAGTGAAAATTGGTTTGCACCTCCCTAAGGATGTCAGAAACCTATTTCAATCATCAATCGAAGGAATTGATACCAAGGTTTCGTCCCTTTTCAGTTTAACAAATGCAACACCAAAAACAGAGTCACGAACACAGACCTCACGCCTAACTTGCTGGTGGGAGTTGATAGTCGGAATATCCTTGGATGACTCTCCACAAATCATAGCAAGTACACGAAGAAACAACCCTTCAAACAAATAGAAACACGATCTGAAGGCACTTTCTTCTACTAGGCACAAAAATTGGTTTCTTACAAAACTGAATAGAAGAGGTTGTAGATTGCCTAGATGATTGGGATATGATCTATACAAGATTCATCCAGCAATTTTTTCATCCTTGGCATAAAATCCAAAAGCACTTAGAAGGACAGGAAGAAAATCCAACCATACAGAAGGTAAAGTGCATGAAATTAAATGTTGAATTTAAGGCATAATGTAAATGAGGAAAGTGAACTCAAAGATGGGGAAAGCAGTCTTTCATTTCCAGAGGGTAGGTTTACAAAGCCTCACTACAAAGTGGGCAAAGCTTCAGGAGCGCAGAGGCCTCCAGAGCAATCTTACCTACTCACGCACACTTTCCTCACATGCTCTTCACACACTTTCCTCATCTGCTCACACCCCCAAGGAGACACCCCTCTCCCTGTCTATTTATAGCAGGCTTGGACCACCTACCACCCTTGGATGAGCCTCTAAACCCTAGAGCACTCCATCAAAGGCTGAGATTTTACCCACTCACACAGCTATGCATGGGCTCACCCGAAACCCAACAACACAACGGGTTTTGCACGCTTTTCAACTCACACTAACTTGACCCGCTACTCTATCTTCCTGACCGCGATCCAACGGTCCTCCTTGATCAGAGCAGCTCCAAGTTAGCATCTCATCCATTCCTTTGTCTTCTCGGCTTGCAGCTACTCCCTGGCCTCAGTCATCTTTGGCGACACCTTGATCATCAGGACCTCAGCTCTCCCAGCCTAGTCCTGATCCCCTTCGCCTCACCATGACCTAACTCCAAAGTCCTGCAACCATCATAGACAAAGAAACCACATTACATAGCAATGTCCAACAACACATATCCATCTCAACAGAAAGAAATACACTACGCTGACCAGCAAAACCCAGACCACACGTGGTCTGACCACTGGTCTCCATCCCGACCACTCGAGGTCTGATCACTGGTCTTCGACCAGCCAAAGCCCAGACCACTCGGGGTCGGACGACTGGTGTCCGACCAACCACTCGGAGTCGGACGACTGGTCTTCGACTCAACCACTCGGAGTCGGACGACTGGTCTCCGACCAACCAAAGACGTGACCACTCGGGGTCAGACGACTGGTCTCCGACTCAACCACAGCCCCGACCACTCGGGGTCGGACGACTGGTCTCCGACCAGCCAAAGCCCCGACCACTCGGGGTCGAACGACTGGTCTTTGACCAGCCACTCAAATTGCTCTAGCTTGAAAATCAATCCAAATCAAACTCAACCTTGAGCACACCTTGCTCAAATAAAGTCAAATACTCATCACAAAAATGGATCGACCTCCACATGGTCTTTCAATCTCCCCCTTGATGAGTATATTGACAAACCACACAAAAAGGCATAAATTTGAGTTTGAATGAGAGAAGAAGAAAGCAATTTGATTGCAAATTCAAACTCGGTCCAGAGAGAAAGATATAAAATCATGACCAAGTTGGCAGAAAGAATTTAGAGCAAGACCATGAAAAGAGCAAGTTTTCCACAAAAGCTCTAAAAACCAATCATAAGTGCCAAATGTGATTATGATCCATAAGAAATAGCAAAGATTTACAAAGATCATAAGAACAAAAAAAGCTTTCACATTTTTATCTTCTTTTTTTTAAATGATGCCTTTTCTACATTTTCTCCCCCTTTTGGCAATATAGGCATCAAAAAAGAATTTTCTCCCTCTTTTTATGTAAGCATGAAATGCAACCTAAGGGAGCTTTGAAGATTATCCAATTGATCGCAATGACAAGATATGACACCAAGCTAGTCAATTTTTAGATTAGACTAGTCTAAGACATGTCCAAGTGCAAATACGAGCTTAGTTTTGAATATTTCATTTTTAGCAAGATTTGACAAGTGCAACACTTAGCTTTAGTTTCAAAAATAGAAGAATAGCCACTCTAAGGATCAAAAGGAAAACCTAGAGTTCAACCTACTCAACACTTTGGGGAATCTAGAAGAGCATACAAGGTCCTTCGGGCTCATTTATAACTTAATGCAAATTTTGATTTATCATCATACAAGACATAGCGGGGTGCAAATGTTTGACATTATTTGCATTCTTTACCCACATATGTTTTTGTTTTTAATTTATTTGCATTTTCTTTTGACAACCAATTGACTCAAGACGTATGCGACCATCTCAAGATGAACTCTTAAGAGGATGGTCTAGGTCAAACACGATGTATTCCAAGTTCATCCCAAGTGCAATGGGAAGTGGTCTTGTGAATACAAGGTGTTGAGTCGTATGTGCACAAGAAGAGTCAATTTTGTTTAATTTTCATTTTTAGCACAATGATTTATGAGCAATTGAAGGACTCAAGTATGAAACAAACTAGTTTCACCCAAGTTGCAATAGGGACTCTAGATAACTCCAAAATTTCTCAAATTATGGCACAAACCTCTAGAGAAGAAACCTAGCAAGTAAAACCAATAAGTTTCATCAAGTTTTTCATTTAAGGCTTATTTCATTTTTTTTAGCTTAGCAAATTAAATGACCTTGGACGTATCTAAGCTAGTGATTTCCTCCATATGATGTAGCATGGTGTATAGCATGAACAAGAAATCAATTGCATAATAGACAAAGCTCATTAAACAGAAATGTAGTCTGTATGCAATGCACGAACAGATTCCCAAACTCCCCCTCAACAAATGAATCAATTTTAAGCTCAAATCTGGTTAAAGTTGAGTTATTAGCAAAATTAAGTTCAAGAAAGACCCAAATGAACTCAGTCAAAACCAGAAATACAGAATGAGGAGAGGAAGTCGAGAAACTGCAAAACTGGATGGCTATTGAGCATAGATAAGATAAAAGAGACTCACTACGGCTCAGACTCTCTCTTATCTTCCCCAGAGATTGACATAGGGAAGCTGACTCTAGATCCCAACTAAGGAGTGCACATGACTCTGTCTACCTGTGAGGACGAAAACTCGCTAGACTTATAAGACTGTGAGGGAACTCAACCTAGAGAAAAGAGAGAACAGCTAATCACGCATGATAGCAACCTAAAGCACAAGATAAGAGGTCCATGCAAGGCATGCCAGAAGTCTAAGTGAGTGAACTCAACTCAAGAAAACAAGCCCAAAGTCACCCAGAAGAAGCACAAAGAAAAGAAAAGCTGGAAGAAAACATATAATACATAATATACAAACCAGCTCCCCCTCAAGATAAGCCGTATAGGCTCACGACTCCAAGCTCACTCCTCAAGGCAACAAACCTAGAGCTATCCAAAGGCTTGGTGAAGATATCGGCTAACTGGAGGTCAGTCTCTACAAACTGAAGCGCGATATCTCCCTTCTCCACATGATCTCTAAGGAAGTCATATCTAATATCAATGTGCTTGGTCCGGGAATGTTGCACCGGGTTTTTAGCAATGTAAATAGCTGAAGTGTTGTCACAGAAAAGTGGCACACTCTCTATCTCTAACCCATAGTCCTGCAAGGTCGATCTCATCCAGAGCACTGCTACAAAGAATCGGCAGCAACAACATACTCGGCCTCGTGGATGGTAGGCAACCCTGCATCGCTTCCTAGAAGACCAAGAAACAAGAGAAGTGCCAATGAATTGGCAAGAGCCAGAAGTGCTCCTCCTATCTATCCTACAGCCAGCAAAGTCGGCATCGGAAAAGGCTCTAAAAGATAGACAAGAAGACGAAGAGTACCAAATACCATAATCGGTGGTAGCACGAAGGTACTCAAGATGCGCTTGACCGCCTGGCGGTGAGAAGCGCGAGGAGAAGCTTGAAATCGAGCGCACGCACACACAAAGAAATGTATGTCCGGCCTCGAAGCGTTGAGGTACAAGAGGGAGGCGATCATGCTCAAACTCCTTTTGATCAAGCAGCTCACCATCCTCATCGGGCTCGAGGACAGCGGTGGTGGCCATAGGAGTCATGCGGCTTTCCATCGACATATCGAAGCGCCTCAGGAGGTCACAGGTATACTTGCCTTGATGCAAGAAAGTACCCTCCCGAGTCTGCTTGATTTGGAAGCCAAGAAAGTAGCTCAACTCGCCCATCATACTCATCTCAAACTCAGACTCATCACATCGTAAAACCGAGAGACAAGAGAATGAGACGAGCCACCAAAAATGATATCGTCCACATAAATCTGGACAAGAAGAAAATGAGACTCATGGTGTCGGATGAACAGAGTTTTGTCTACTATGCCCATTTTAAATTCATGGCTGAGAAGATAAGACTTTAGCCTCTCATCCATGCTCTGGGGTCCTGCTTGAGTCCATACAGAGCTTTGGAAAGCTTGTATACATGACTCGGAAACTTGGAGTTCTCGAATCCTGGAGGTTGCTTGACATAAACCTTTTCCTCAATATAGCCATTGAGGAATGCACTCTTGACATCCATTTGATAAAGCTTGAAGCCTTTGGATGCAGAAAATGCAAGCAGGATTCGGATAGCCTCTAGCCTAGCTACAGGAGCAAAGGTCTCCTCAAAGTTAAGACCCTCAACCTGAGAAAAGCCCTGTGCAACTAGTCTAGCCTTGTTTCTAACTACAACCCCATCCTCACACTACTTGTTTTTGAACACCCACTTGGTCCCAATGACATTATGACCAGATGGGGGCTTGACAAGCTGCCATACCTTGTTTCTCTCAAAGTTCTCAAGTTCCTCATGCATAGCATTAATCCACGACTGATCGGATAAAGCATGAGAAACATCCTTTGGCTCAAAGGAGGCAATGAAGGTAGAGTGGAGGCAGAAGGAGGACAGACCCGTTCTTGAGCGTGTGACACGCTCGAACAAATCGCCAATCATCTGATCAGGAGGATAACGTCTCTGAATATGACGGGGAGGACCAGAAGCAGAAGTGGCCTCTACCTCTTGAACAGAAGAGGTAGGAGCAGAGCCACTCACTGAAGGAGAGTCGGAAGGCAAGGGCTGGTCTCCCTGAGGTGCAGAAATAGAAACAGGAGGCACCTCAGGTGTAGAGGGGACTAGATCCGGTGGAACACCATCATCCTTAACTTCTTCAAAGATGGTCTCAGAGGGATAAGAAGAGCCTGAAACATCAGGTCTAGCTCCTGGGCTAGCCTCATCAAAGGTCACATCACAGGTCTCTATGATCCTATGCGCATCAACACTCCAGACCCTATAACTACGAGAAGAAGACGAGTAACCTAGAAAGATACCATCAGAAGAGCGAGACTCAAACTTATCTAGGTTACCAGACTTCAAGATAAAACACTTGCAACCGAAAATGCGAAAATGAGACACACTGGGCTTTCGCCCATACCTCAACTCATAAGAAGTGCGATGCAAATGTGCTCTCAAAAACACACGATTAGAAACATGGCAAGCAGTAGCTATAGCCTCAGCCCAAAACTTCCTAGGAGTACTGTACTCATCTAGCATCGTCCTAGCCATCCCAATCAAGGTCCTGTTCTTCCTTTCCATTACGCCATTCTGCTGAGGGGCGTAGGGAGAAGAGAACTGATGCTCTAAACCAGACTCCACACAAAAACTCTCAAAGTAGGAATTCTTGAACTCAGTGCCATTATCACTGCAGATAGCTCAGAATGCACCTGGAGCTCAATAGACAACCTCTTGACCAAACCCTGAAGTGAGAAAAGTCTCATCCTTCGAGGCCATGAAGAATACCCAAGAGAATCGGAAAAATCATCAACGATGACAAGAACATACCACTTCCCTCCCACGATCGCACTCTAGCCGACCAACAAAGTGTCCATATGTAAAAGCTGTCCCGGTGCATTAGTCATCACTACGGTGGTCGGAGGATGAGAAGCGAGAATCATCTTGCCATGTCGGCAAGGAGAGCAAACTAAGTCTTTGACCATCTTGAGTTTGAGCAAACCCAATGAGATCGTGGTTGCTAACTCGGTCAAATGACCAAAACTAATGTGACCAAGTCTCCTGTGCTGTAAGGAGAGATCACGGACTCGAAGCAATCAAACATCGAAGAGAGTCTCCGAAGAAGCGTAAAAATCAGCACGAAAGACTCTCCCAAATCTATAAATCCATAGAACTAACCCTCCCGATGAATCAAGGATTCTACAGCATTACTCTTGAAGCTTACCTCGAAAGAGTCATCGATAAGTCGAGAAACAGAGAGCAGATTGTATTGCAGCTTACTTACTAAGGCAACATCTTTAAGAAAGAAATTGTCATTAATGCAAATGGTACCTTTAGCAATGACTCTACCTGAACAAGCATCCCCGAAAGTGATCAACTCATCACTGGGGGCTCGGACTAGGGAATAGAACCATCGAGAATCTCCGGTCATATGACGAGAACAACCGGAGTCGACAATCCAAACATCTCCCTTCCCCATCCCACGAACCTGATCAAGACACAAGAGAGAAACATGACTCAGTACTGGGATAGAGTGAAGACTTAGGAACCCAATACTGAACCATACGACACCTCAGAGTACCAGTCACAGAAGAAGACTGGACTCTAGTGTCTCTCTGACGTTTATCCCTACAAGATCAGTAGCAACTCTAGTAGATGATCTAGGAGCTGAAACTGGGTTGGTACACCGTGGTGCAAAAGCCGAACTACCCCAGTGAGGCTTCCTAAATCTCCTACCAGAAAACACCTCACGCCGCTGATATCTACCTCGATGGGAAAAACGAGGAATATCAAAAGGACGGCGGAAAGATCGACTACTGAACAGCTCCGTGACTAAAACTCAAGGAACTAGCATGAAAACCGAGTCCTCGACGCCCAAAACAGCAACTCTCTAACTTGTCTAGAAGCGGTGTGTACCTTAGAGCACTCAAAGTCTAGGGATGACCTCAATACCCCTAAGAGCAAGAACACGCCACGCCGAGTGATCTTGGCGCGCTGGGCGTAAATCTACTAGGTGACCATCCTTCTTACGAGAAAGTGCATGTGTACTTCGCCTTTCTAGAGACAAAGCAACAGAGTAACACCCTTCCGTCGAGTCCTATGGACAATCCCAAAGAGACCTAAACACGGTGGTGCTCACTCGGGAGCTACCACAATCTCACCACTCTTGGAGCCGCGACGATGGTGGGAGGATGCGCCTGAGTGCTCCAAGGGATCAAATCCTAGACCTTGATTGAATCTACTAATCTTGGATTGGTCTAGAATAAGATTGAGCTTCTTCTTGCCTCCAACAAACTTCTCGAGAGTGCTCATAAGATACTGGCAATCTCTTAAGAAAGAGGCACAAGAAGAACAGGGGGAAGAAGAAGAAGAAACAGAAAGATGAGCTCTCTCAGCACGTGCATTTTTCACCCTCAGCACGGCTGCCTCAATTTTGAGGGCCTCACAAGAAACGCAAGACGCATTTCTAATTCTATGTGCTTGGTCTTCTAATTTCTTCCTAAGGTCGACATGAATTTTATCCACATCATCCTTAACCCCAACACACAGCAGGCAACCAGTTTTTGACTTAACTAGTAAGTCCTTAGCAAGTTGATCACACATGACATTCAAAGCATCATTGTCAAGTTTTAATTGCCTACAGCCCTCACATGAGCTAACTGGATCCTTAGAAGCATGCAATTCAAGTTCATCATTTCTAGTAGAAAGCTTCTTAAGGTGTGAACTCATGGCTTCAATTTCAGCAAGCAATTTAGGGCAATTTGCACAAGGAGTAGAGTGAGCATGAAGAAAACTAGCATCTACAGAATGAGTATCAACAGATTCATTGCTAGCAGTCTTCAACCTAAGACTATCTAGTTCAGACAACACACTATCATGTATAGTCCTTAGGTTCTCTAACTCCACAAGCAAAGCATTACACAAAGTACAGTCATCAGTGACTCGGGAGGAAGAAGATCTAAGTGAAGCTAACTCCCGAGTCAAGGTACATACTTCCTTCTCAAGCTCGGTACACCTAGCTCTAGCTCTAACATGAAATTTTCCTAATTTGCAGAAAGCTTCATTGAGCTGGTCATAGGAGGGTACCTCGTCCGAGTCTCTGTAGAGCTCGGAGTCGCTGATGCCGTTGGCGTCGGCCATGAAGCACATGCTGTAGAAGTCATCACCGCCCTTCTTCTCTTGCGGATCATCCTCGCCCTCGTCGCTCCATGTCTCCGTGTCGGAGAGATTGATGTCGTCAAGCGCGGCGAGGACGCGGTGCAAGAGCTTCTTGTTCTTGGAGAAGTTGCGGTACTTCTTCTCACGCGCCGGCTCGCGAACTGGAGGCTTTTTATTGCGGTTCTTGTCGACGTAGTCGTTCTTGCCCGAACTGCCTTGTTCATTTTTGCCCTTCTCCAGCTTGGGACAGTTTGCTCGAATGTGGTTGGGGCCACCACACTCGAAACAGGTGATCATCCCACCTCTCTTCCTTTCTCTCACTCTCTTGTATGCATAAGAAAATTTGTGAGCAAGAAGAGCAAGCTCATTTTTTGGAAATTTTTCCAGTTGGTCATCGCTTAGCTCGCAAAGGGCGGAGAGAGAGAAACCAACAGAAGAATCAGGAAGAGAGGATCCAATGGGATCGGTGACCAAAGCCATCGACTGAGACTTCGTCTTCCGCGAGACGACGTCGATCTCATGAGTCTTGAGGCGGGAATAAAGCCCGTCAAGAGTCAAGGTCGGAAGGTCGGTGGTGTCCTTGATGGTGGTCACTTTCATTTCCCAAACACGAAGATCGAGTGCGGTCAAGAAATGTCGAGCATTATCCGAGTCGGGGTATATGCACCGATCGCCGAGGTCGCTCAAAATCTTCGTAAACCGACCAAAACACTCGTCAAGACTCTCACCAGCGTGCTGTTCAAACTTGTTGAACTCACGCTTGAATTGGTCATGTCGAACCGTCTTGATTTGGGTAGTGCCCTCATGGTAAGCATCGAGGGTCACCCAAATCTCATGAGCAGAACGAAGGTGAGAAATCCTATCATACTCACTGCGGCTAAGACCCTGTATGAGGATGTTCCTTGCCTTTGCGTTCGCCTCAACGTCAGCCATATTTCCGGCCGTGACGTTTTCATCAGCAGGAACCTCATATGGGAGTTTCACCTTCTGCCATATAAGGAAGCCCAGGGCAATGATGTATGACTCCATCCGCGATTTCCAAAACGGAAAATCAACTCCAGCAAAAATGGGAGGCTTGGTGGAATACTTGTCCATCGCCATGGCTCTTGAGACCGGTCATGATCTATGGAAGAGCAAAACCGGCTCTGATACCAATTGAAAGATCGAAATGGCGATCAGAGGGGGGGTGAATGATCCCAAATAAAATTTTCGAATAAACTTTCCCTCTAAATTCAAACCACCAAAAGACCAGAAAGAAAGAACTGAACCATCGATCAGGCAATTGCATGAACAGAGGCACCTACCAGTTAAGGTCGGGTGAACAGTAAAAACTACACTGGTCGGGTAGCTCTGGTCAGATGAACAGTGTTCCGAGATTAGCAAAATATCGCGAGCAGTGTCGGCACTAGTCGGATGAATAATTGCTCGGGTGAATAAGACACCCGACCGTAACTCGGATGATGAACATACTCGACTTGCAGAGGTCGGATGAACAGTACTTCCGACCTGAAGAGGTTGGATGAACAGTACTCGGCATGAATAGTGATCGGGTGAACAGTAAAATCAGCACAATCTTAAAAGCAGAAATCGATGTAACTTTTGATCGGCTGATCCAAAAATAGTGAAAATTGGTGTGCACCTCCCTAAGGATGTCAGGAACCTATTTCAATCATCAATCGAAGGAATTGATACCAAGGTTCCGTCCCTTTTCAGTTTAACAAATGCAACACCAAAAACAGAGTCACGAACACGCCTCACCCCTAACTTGTCTGGTGGGAGTTGATAGTCGGAATATCCTTGGATGACTCTCCACAAATCATAGCAAGTACACCAAGAAACAACCCTTCAAACAAATAGAAACACGATCTGAAGGCACTGTCTTCTACTAGGCACAAAAATTGGTTTCTTATAAAACTGAATAGAAGAGGTTGTAGATTGCCTAGATGATTGGGATATGATCTATACAAGATTCATCCAGCAATTTTTTCATCCTTGGCATAAAATCCAAAAGCACTTAGAAGGAGAGGAAGAAAATCCAACCATACAGAAGGTAAAGTGCATGAAATTAAATGTTGAATTTAAAGCATAATGTAAATGAGGAAAGTGAACTCAAAGATGGGGAAAGCAGTCTTTCATTTCCAGAGGGTAGGTTTAGAAAGCCTCACTACAAAGTGGGCAAAGCTTCAGGAGCACAGAGGCCTCGAGAGCAATCTCACCTACTTACGCACACTTTCCTCACATGCTCTTCACACACTTTCCTCACCTGCTCACACCCCCAAGGAGACACCCCTCTCCTTGTCTATTTATAGCATGCTTGGACCACCTACCACCCTTGGATGAGCCTCTAAACCCTAGAGCACTCCATCAAGGGCTGAGATTTTACCCACTCACACAGCTATGCATGGGCTCACCCGAAACCCAACAACACAACGGGTTTTGCACGCTTTTCAACTCACACTAACTTGACCCGCTACTCTATCTTCTTGACCGCGATCCAACGGTCCTCCTTGATCAGAGCAGCTCCAAGTTAGCATCTCATCCATTCCTTTGTCTTCTCGGCTTGCGCCTACTCCACGGCCTCACCATCTTTGGCGACACCTTGATCATCAGGACCTCAGCTCTCCCAGCCTAGTCCTGATCCCCTTCGCCTCACCATGACCTAGCTCCAAAGTCCTGCAACCATCATAGACAAGGAAACCACATCACATAGCAATGTCCAACTACACATATCAATCTCAACAGAAAGAAATACACTACGCTGACCAGCAAAACCCAGACCACACGTGGTGTGACCACTGGTCTCCATCCCGACCACTCAAGGTCTGATCACTGGTCTCCGACCAGCCAAAGCCCAGACCACTCGGGGTCGGACAACAGGTCTCCGACCAACCACTCGTAGTCGGACGACTGGTCTTCGACTCAACCACTCGGAGTCGGACGACTGGTCTCCGACCAACCAAAGACCTGACCACTTGGGGTCAGACGACTGTTCTCCGACTCAACCACAGCCCCGACCACTCGGGGTCGGACGACTGGTCTCCGACCAGCCAAAGCCCCGACCACTCGGGGTCGAACGACTAGTCTCCGACCAGCCACTCAAATTGCTCTAGCTTGAAAATCAATCCAAATCAAACTCAACCTTGAGCACACCTTGCTCAAATAAAGTCAAATACTCATCACAAAAATGGATCGACCTCCACATGGTCTTTCAAGGTGATGTCCCGGGCAAAAGATCAATGACAAATTCTATATCCCGATCCGGTGGCATACCCGGCAACTCCTCGGGAAAGACATCGGGATAATCACATACCACGGGCACTTGACACACTTCTAAGACTGAGAGAGTGTGGAGAGAAGGCTACTACAAGGTTGAGGTTCTATCAGAGGTGTAGGTGATACGAACATCGTCGGAATTGACCAAGGATATAGCTCGGTTAGCACAATCAATGTGCCCTTTATTCTTGGATAGCAAATCCATGCCGAATATAACGTCAAGTCCTGGTGAATTGATGTTGATTAGATCACCTTCAAAGTCCACCCCATTGATCACAATTCAAACTCCTAAACTTATAAGTTTTGTTCTCATGACAGATCCAGGTGAATAGATTAACATGTTGTTATCTAAGTAGTTGACTGGGATCTTTTGTTGCACAACAAATTTTGTAGATATGAATGAATGAGATGCTCCCAAATCAAATAAAACCAATGTGGGGGCTGAATACACAAGAAATGTACCCAACACCACATCGGGTGCGTTGCTTGCCTCTTCTGCAGTGACATGGTTGAGACGGCCACATCCATAGCCTTGGGCTGTCCTGGGACCTGTCCGGACACCTTGAGAATTTCCGCGTCCACCTTCTGGACCTTGAGGATGTGGGGAAACATTCTGAGGTTGAGGACGAGTCACAATCTACTTCTTGCGACGACAATTGCTCACATAATGTCCCTTTTCATTGCAAGCAAAACAAGTGACTAATGCAGCTTTATTTTGGCCTCCAGAAGGCTATCCTCCACAGTTATATTGCTGAACCGCAGGTGGTGAAGGGTGAGAAACATGCCCTTGGGGTCTTTGGAATGGCGGTGCAGAAGAACAAACAGTTGATGGCCGCCAAGCATGCGGTTTTGAGGAACCGTTGCTTGATGATTTTTGAGCGATCCACTTGCGTTTACGGCTCTCAGCCATGGCCTTAGCACTATCCTCCACTCTGATAGCCTTATCCACTAAGGTTTGTATGTTGGGGATGTCAATGGAAGCAAGAGAGTGTCGTACTTCCACATTAAGTCGCTCCCGAAAGAGAGAGATCTTCCTTGCCTCATTCGGTATTTCATCAGCGACATATCGAGCAAGATAATTGAAGTGATGAAGGAAGTAAATGACCGTCATGGAACCTTGCTTGAGATTGTAAAATTCCCTTTTCTTGATCTCCATGATGCTCGAGGGAATATGGGCAAAGCGGAAAGCATCCTTGAAAGCTTCCCAAGAAGTGACTTGACCCGGCGGGCGAATAGCTTTGAAGCTATCCCACCAGGCTGTAGCACTACCTTGAAGATAGTATGCAACATACTGCACTTTCTCTTCCTCATTGCAATGCGCGATGTCGAGCTTGCTTTCGATATCACGAAGCCAATTGTCAGCGTCCAAGGGGTCGACTGACGAGGAGAAGCTCGATGGACGAGTTCGCTGGAACTCTGCCAAGCGTGACTGAGGTTGCATGGCTCCCATTCCACTGTAAGCAGCGACGGCATTGAGGTTCTCAGTGTTTTGTACCATACTCTCAAGAAGACGGGTTTGCATCACCAGAACCTGTGCCATTGATGGCGGAGGAGGCAATTCTTCACTTTGCACTTCTTGTTCACGACGAGCACTTTCATGCTCACGTAGTGGTGTACCGGAGAGTTGTGCCTCGTGAAAGCGTGACCTTGGGTGCAGAGGATTAGGGTGCGCTGGATTGGGCACCTCATCCTCCGGGATGCGGCCTCCACGAGCGGCACCACTAGCCAAGAGTGCGTTTATTGAACGAGTTATCGGCATCCTGTTTCATACACGGAAGTTGAGCAACATGTGTGAAACAGTTAAGGTATTAACTCGAGATAGATATATAATGAAGGTAGAACAACTTGGCATGTGATTTCAGATTTGAGAACTGATTTTCACGCACAAATAGAATTGCGGACAGCAAAGACAGATTTAGATGATTCCAAAAGATTTCGATAACATTAGCATAATTAAACATAATACAGGATTTGATTACATCATGGGGGTCATCCTAACGTTCTTGATTCATCCCATTGGCGTCTTTTACAACTATGGCACCACAAAAGTACATCAAAAATTTGCTCACAACAATACCCAAAAGTGAGCCTCACATTCCTAAGTCATCTAGATCCTGCTCTAAGCATCACCACCACCATCAACGGTGTCGGAAGTGTCGGGTGCAGCGGGCGGTGATGAGGGTGCAACCGGCATCAGTAACTCATACTCACGTCCGCCAAAATGGAGAGTCTGGCCCCGCACAGCTCTCATAGGGCCGTCAGTGCGAACAGCTGCGACGCGACGTCCAGTGCCTCTCACCGACATCCGAACCTGACGGATAATGCGGCGGTAGGTACCATAGGGACGTGGAAGATCCTCCGCGTGGTCGAAGGCATCGGGCCCCCCGAACACGTCCTCCTGAGTGAAGAAGCCGAGGTCGACCAACGGAGCCAAGTGACCCTCGAGCACGCTAATGCAATAGCGTGCAATATTGACCTCGTCATGAAGACGGAGGAGGTACCGGTCGAGTGCACCGGGCAATCCAACATGCCATGCGAGGGTGGCATCTAGAGCGACATCTAGCATGGTGTATGTGTTATCCAAACTATCCCTCTCACGGGAGGGACAGTAGGAGCACAGCTGGGCCATCTTAGGAAGGTCGTGGCGAAGTCGGACAATGGTGGCATAAGCCCCATCGTTCAGCGCCGTAAGTGGGGTCGGCACCATCCCGTGGTAGCGTCGTGCTGGTTCCCCACCGTGGTGACCGTGAACAGTCACCTCAACAGCATACACCCACGAGGCGGGGCTAGTCGCAGCACGGGAGATAAGATACTCCAGCGGTTCAGTGAAACCCGCGCGGCGTATCATGTTCCAGAGTGTTTGCTGGACCGAGCCTTCCACCATTGCCTGCGTATAATAGCAAGACTCCCATTGATGCGCCATCTAAGACAAGAAAGTTGATGGTTAGCAAAACCTTATATGGAAGCCAAGGTAGGGGTTAAGGAAAAAAACAAGAAACTGAAATTTTGCAATACAGTTAGTTCTGTCCAGCAGATTCATGGAATTGTTACATGCTGTTACATAGCTGATAAAATTACAAAAAAATTTGGGTAGCTTTATGGAACAGTTATATACCCATGGAAAAATTTTGGAAATTTTTTCTTTGGCATATTCTCCTATAAAATTGAAGAAGTGAGGTTCTATCCAGATTAACTATTCTGCGCATACAGTCCCCTTTTAAGGTTCTAACTCTCGCTCCATAGGCCGGAATCTCACAAAATTCTATGGGATTAGTCTCAACCCAGTATTGACCCATTCCAAAAGTTTATTGAAGTTTTCTATGTCTCTAAGTTGATCAATCAATACCCTAGGCTTCCTTAACCTTTTATCGACTTGCGGCCTATCTAGCTTTTGATACAAGGTGAGGTTTTGAAATTTTTCATATCCAAGGAGATGGTTCAGAATAAGGTGAGGATAGAGAGCTTCTTGCTGGTCCTATTGTATTTTAAAGTTCCAAAACTAGCATTCATAACTTTGAAACTTAGTCTTCATCAATTTTTGAATGGCACAAGAAGTAGAGCAAAATTTTTATGGTGTTGTTTTTCGGAAAAACCATTTTTGAAGTTCAAGATGAGTACAAATTCCTTTTGAAAGGTAGGATGAGAAAGAAAACCTATGAAGAAGATAAGAATAGCATTCTACATTTTCTCAAATAACTTTCATAACCGAAAATAATCTATTGAAAGAAAGCTTTGTCCTTAACTATCGACCATGCTAACTAAGGCTTTTCCCTACAGTCGTATGGGCTCTGATACCAACTCTTGTGGGCACCCGAAAATACGAATCGGTCCTCGCTCGTGCGTTGGACTCAGAGGTGACACCCATACTCCACTTAAGTGTATGATCATTGTCACCCAAAAGTTCTGTGCACGGAGTATTAACCAGATGGCCCTCACTCAAGCAAATATGAGCCACCTAGTAGCACCGTACACACTTACGCAACCAAGGGAGTTTCGATTCCATTCCGATCAACCATACCAGGATTGAAAGCAACTCATCCAAGCATAGTACTCACCGTCCGTCTCAGAACCTTGGTATCGCCCACACTCACCAAGGGGGGTGCGAGCAATAGTCAAGAAACGACGACCGCTCGAGTTTATGCATTAGATGGTTGAAAACAATTCCAGGTACCCGGATATGTGTCTAGCGCTAGTTCCCAAGATCTACGCCTAGCACCCACATACCCCGCATTCGAGGTGAATCACAACACATACACATGAAACTAAGCAGTTGTTATAGCATAAACATAAACTAGATCTAGTACAACTACTTACTATTACAACTAGTGGCAGACTGGCCAAATATTACAAGTCCATAAGTAAAGTGCAGCGGAAATAACACATATAATAAAAGCGGGACAGCGGTATGCCCATCCCTACCCAAAGGCAACCGACTTGGGAAAAATCCAAGTTCATCCGTCAACATGATCGTCGGTCCCGAGTATAATAAGCATCGTCGAGGCATTCTTCCATTTCATCTTCTATATTATATTGATTAAGCAACCGTGAGTACACGTATGTACTCGCAAGACTTTAGTGTATGGAAATATTGTAAATGCAAGCTAGAGCAAGGATAATAAGTTTCTACAGTAGTCTCATTTTCAGCACAAAGCAGATTTTGTTTAAAAAGTGAATGTTGCATATAACGATAACGGAATTGTAAAGAGTGTGGAATATATGAAACCAGGTGTCTTCATAACCGGCCTAGAAATGCCTCAGGGAGAGACAAGGCCCAATGGATAACCTCTGCGCCAAGCCTTGCTGCCATGCGGAAGGGGATACATCCTATAGGCAGCTGAACATGCATTTAGATATAAAAGATACGATTGTAATCCGAGTCGTTAACAGGGTAGATAAAGATGTAAATTCAATCCTGTAACCGATTAGAATCATGTAACCGATCGGAATCCCCTAACCGATCGGGACTCTGTAAACCGCCCCCCCTACTATATAAGGGAGATGGCGGGCAACAACAGGGACATCGAGACATCGAGCAACAGAGCTCATGAGCAATCTTAGATCCAAGAGATCCACATAATCCCAGCACACAGGACAAGGGTATTACCTCCTCTGTCGAGGGCCTGAACCTGTCAAAACCTTTGCCTTGTGTGACCTTCGAGTTTGAGATCTAGCGCCTGCCCCATAAATTTATTGTCGACTACAAAAGTCGACAAAGAGTATTTAATAAGAAGCTAATAACAGTAAGTACAATTCTTATCCATCATTACACAGCCCTCCTTGATTGTGAATAGTGAATAAAACAGCCATCATTGGCTCCCAAAGTTTTCCATACCAACCCAACACCGTTCCCAAACGTTTTGGCAAAAACAAAGACTATACTTGACATTATTTTCCCAAGTTGCTCATGATCGCGAGCACGGCTAATTAATTAGATTTTAATCTCTGCAGAGAGTGTACACTTTACCCACATGACACATTCTAGCAATCATGTCAACAATGCCACGCAGTACTCCCCGTACCCGTTTTGCTAGACTTTGACTAAACCGTTCAAATAGCTAAAGCTTAGCCTTGCACCAGCGACAGTGATGTTAAACCCTTGCCATAGTTCCGAAGATCTTGAATCGATGGTGCTTGTCGGGACCGGATTTCCGAATCAAAACCCTCTGTGTATAACCTGTGCTAGTCCAGGAAAAGCTAGCACACACAGTGGAAACAGTGATGACAACACATCCATATCACGAAGCACATAATATTAATTAAGCAAAAGAGTATTAGCCTTATGACTAATTATTACAAATAAGTAGCATCATAGCTTGAGTTCAATAAGAAACAGCGGAAACGAAATAACAAAAGCAGGATAATCCCATCCATTTGTCAAACAGGCAATCGACTGGGGTTCACATCCTAGCATTCCGGATCGCCTTCGTCGTAACCACAAGCGTAGAAATCGTAGTCACCTTCAGCTTCTGCGAACTCCTCTGTGGAAGGTTGGGGAAGTTGCAAGGGTGAGCACAAAATGTACTCCGCAAGTCTTGGAAACATAATGCATGATAACTATATGCAAGGCTAAACAATTGAAGGCATAATATGGCTCTTTTAGCATAAAGCAAAGTTTAACTGTAAATACCAATAGTAATTTCATAAAGCATCATTTGAACAAAATGTAATTGAATAGTAATTGAATTTGATATGACAATTAAAGCAGGTTCCATCTACCTGACTGGCTCCATCCGCCAAACCATAACCCGAGAGTTCCATCTGCTCTCGGATTCCCAAACCACCATTTTCCATTAAAACCAAACCATGAAATCTACAATGTGCAAGCGTACCTCGCCTGCCCTTGACCGTGGGCACATCTACTTAAGTAATTTTAACTTCGCAGAGTGTGTACACTTTACCCACAAGACATGATCGACTCTTGTTGCCATGCAATTAACACACTTCCTTTGGTGTGTCGGTAGAGAGATCATGACAAGGCCTTTACAATGTACAACCCCTCTATTAACATCGCCCGCTAAGGTTTCACTGCTGTTAGGGTTCTAGCTGCCCAGTACAGAAGCCCCCTCTTGCGCCTGCCAACATCTGGCACTCACCAACTGGCGAAGCTAATAATGAGACGCACAAATTATTTAGCCAGGTCGTACCCATATAGACTAATGGTTGTACGGTAGTGCTCGGTCCATGGTAACACACGCTTCTGTCCTTAATTGACTAGGGCAGAACATTCACATACCAAGGTCTCGTGCTTTCTGCACCCGCCAAACATCCATCCGCCCCGGTCTAAACCATTTCCACTTTATTTTAATAAAATCACAGCAGCAACACCAATTGCCGCGATTTCACAAATAAGTTTAAACAACATTTGAAATGATTCCCATAATGGCACAATACCGAAACGCTTAAGCTGGACTAAGCAATTCTACCGTTCCATGCTAATCTACTGGATATCACCAAATAAAATAGCCAGTATATATCATCTAGGGTGTCAAAGGTTCAACATGATCAATACCAACGAGGGTTACAACAAACTGGAATCTAACTAAACCTTAAGACTACATTTAAAGTACTTTGCATAAAAGTAAGCATGCATAATTTAGAAACAACATAATATTTTCATAAAATTTGGGATCAACATGTTCAAGGAAGACTTGCCTTCGCTGCCCCTTGCTAGTTCTACCTCTGATTGTTGATTCGACTGATCTTCGATTGCGTCGTCTACACGCGAAATGAGAGAAAATAAATAAAACAAACTCAAATAAAATTCAAAAAATGAAAATAATGGTACTGGAAGATAGATCTTGAATTTATATGAATTTAGAAATTTGAATCACTGGAATCGGAGCTCGAACGAAGGAGAACGGGCTCCTGGAAGTTCCTCGGTTCAGAAATTCAGAAAATTCAGAAAGTAGACACGTGGCAAGATCTGATTGGCTGGAATTTTGGATTTTCTGGAAAAGAATAAATCCAAAAGAATTTGCCGGCTGACAGGTGGGACCCACGCGTCAGCGACTCGGTCCACGATGAACCGGGTGTCTGAGGCGGCTCAAGGTGACGCGCGAGCCGGTGAGGTGGCATGCCACGCTAGGCGGCTAGGGTCGACATGGCGACCACGGACGGGCACGCGTCGCGCATCCAACGGACCGAGGCGGATCGAACGGCGGGGAGGCAGCGCGCGGGCGACGGCGACTTGGCCAGATCCGAGCTGCTGGTGGCGATCGGACGGCCATGGCTTCACGGCGAGGGCGATGGCGGTGACGCTGGCGCGGGCAACGCCGGAGGCAGAGAAGAAGACGCGGGATGCGGCGGAATAGCGACGGATTGACTCAGGTTTTTGGGGAAAAAGAACGCGAGCGCTGCGGGGAACTTGACGCGACCAAAAGCGGCGGCGGAGGCTCACCGCGGGCGAAGAACGGTGGCGGCAAAGAGGTCAGGACGGCGGAGAACATCGGCGAGCTCGTGTGCAAAGACGGCGGCGTCTCGGGTAGCAAGGCTAGGGCAAAAGAGGCGGCTCGGAGCGAGGAACCTCGGGCGGGGGGTCCTCGAGGCTTTAAATAGCCTCGGGAGGCGGGCGGCACGGACGCCGAAATTGGTGCGGACGCGGCGGCGATGCTGTTAGGGTTTTGGTTTTCGGCGGCGGCTGTGGGCGCGAGTGACGCGGCTGCAATCTTAGCCGTCCACGTGGCGCGCATTAGACGGCCCACGCGGCGCAGACTGGGCCGAGGCAAGGCGGCTACGGAAGGAAGCACGCCGAGCGAAGCGGGCCGAGCAACATGGGCTGAGGTGAATTAGGAACGGGCCGACGAGATGGATTCGGCCTGGAAGGAATTCAAAATAATGGTACTGGAAGATAGATCTTGAATTTATATGAATTTAGAAATTTGAATCACTGGAATCGGAGCTCGAACGAAGGAGAACGGGCTCCTGGAAGTTCCTCGGTTCAGAAATTCAGAAAATTCAGAAAGTAGACACGTGGCAAGATCTGATTGGCTGGAATTTTGGATTTTCTGGAAAAGAATAAATCCAAAAGAATTTGCGGTGACAGTGGGACCAGCGTCGGCGACTTCGGTCCACGATGAGCCGGGTGTCTGAGGCGGCTCAAGGTGACGCGCAGCCGGTGGTGGCATGCCACGCGGCTAGGTCGACATGGCGACCACGCGGCCGACGCGACGAACGCGCGTTGCGCATCCAACTGACCGAGGCGGATCGAGCAGCGGGAGGCAGGCGCGGCGGCGGCGACTTGGCGAATCCAGCCAGTGGTGGCGTCGGACGGCCCGCGCCTTCCGGCGAGGCGATGGCGGTGACGCTGGCGTGGGCAACGCCAGAGGCAGAGAAGAAGACGCGGGATGCGGCGGAATAGCGACGGATCGACTCAGGTTTTTGGGGAAAAAGAACGCGAGCGCTGCGGGGAACTTGACGCGACCAAAAGCGGCGCGAGGCTCACCGCGCGAAGAACGGTGGCGGCAAAGAGGTCGATTTACGGAGAACATCGGCGAAGCTCGTATGCAAAGACGGCGGCGTCTCGGGTAGCAAGGCTAGGGCAAAAGAGGCGGCTCGGAGCGAGGAACCTCGGGCGGGGGTCCTCGAGGCTTTAAATAGCCTCGGGAGGCGGGCGGCACGGACGCCGAAATTGGTGAATGCGACGCGGCGATCTTTATTAGGGTTTTGGTTTTGGCCGTGCATGTGGGCGCGAGTGACGCGGCTGCAATCTTAGCCGTCCACGTGGCGCGCATTAGACGGCTCACGCGGCGCAGACTGGGCCGAGGCAAGGCGGCTACGGAAGGAAGCAGGCCGAGCGAAGCGGGCCGAGCAACATGGGCTGAGGTGAAGTAGGAACGGGCCGACGAGATGGATTCGGCCCGGAAGAATTCAAAATAAAACAATTCCCGAATTAATGAAATTCCAGAAATTCAAATAAAAGCAAATAAATTCAAAAAATCTCCAAAAATACAGAACAATTCTTTGCAGCATAATGAAGCCAACTAAAACTGAAAATCTTTTGTTTGATGAATACATTAGCGAAATTAAATCCTTTTATAAATAGAAATTTGATATTAAGCTGAAATTAATTCAAGAAAAATGCAAATGGTGAATTTTCAAATTTAAACATTCCAAAACTCCAATTTTTTGGATGTTACAAACCTCCCCTCCTTAAAAGAAATCTCGACCCCGAGATTTGGACGGACTAGGGAAAAAGGTTGGGGTACTCTTCTCTAAGATCTTCTTCTCGCTCCCAAGTTGCTTCCTTTTCTGAATGGTTGCTCCACTGAACTTTGCAAAACTTGATTGTCCTGTTTCTTGTTATGCGTTCTGCCTCATCCAAAATTCTGATCGGATACTCTGGGTAGGTAAGATCCTCTTGGAGCTCAACATTCTCAATCTGCATTTGCTTTTCTAGTACCCTGAGACACTTCTTCAGCTGTGACATATGGAACACATTGTGCACATTTGACAACTGCGATGGCAGCTCCAACTGATAAGCCACTTGTCCACTTTTAGCTAGGATTGGGAACGGTCCAATAAATCTTGGTGCTAACTTTCCACGAACTTGGAATCGACGCATCCCTCTAAGCGGCAAGGCTTTCAAGTACACATAGTCACCAGGAGCAAAGGTTAACTCTCTCCGACGATTATCAGCGTAGCTCTTTTGCCTAGATTGCGCTGTTCTCAATCTTTCTTGAATCATTTTTACTTGTTCTTCAGCCTTTTACAAAATATCAGGACCAAAGACTTGGCGATCTCCTATTTCATTCCAACAGAGAGGTGTTCTGCACTTTCTTCCATGCAAGGCTTCAAATGGCGACATCTGCAAACTTGCTTGATAACTGTTGTTATATGAGAATTCTGCATAAGGTAAACTTTGATCCCAACTTTCCGCATTGGACAAAGCACAAGACCTTAACATATCTTCAAGGATTTGTTTTACTCGCTCAGTTTGTCCATCTGTCTGAGGGTGATAGGCTGTGCTGAAATTCAGATTGGTACCCAATGCTTTTTGCAACTTTTGCCAGAACCTTGAAGTGAATTGTGTGCCTCGATCTGATACAATTCTCTTTGGCACGCCATGCAAACACACGATTCTTGACATATACAACTCTGCAAGTTGATCTCCCTGGTAAGTTGTTCTCACAGGAATGAAATGTGCAAATTTTGTCAATCGATCCACTACAACCCATATTGAA